>JAJJMC010028610.1:55112-181114 GCA_023531435.1 Papaver californicum
CCAGACCACGGTTTAGATGAGTTAAGTCTAGTTCAGATTCTCTATGACGGTTTGGATTATGCGACTGTAACCTTGGTTGAGTCCTTGTCGATCGGAGAATCCGACAGTAAGACTCCTGCTGAGGCGATGCAATTTCTGAGTGACATCGCCGAGAAAAACCAGCAGTGGGAGAGCAATAGAAATCCCAACCCATTAGAATCCTTATCTAGAAGGCTAGAACTGGTCGAAATGAATCAAGCTAGTAGTTTAGAGCCCCAACCAAATCCAAGAGGCGTCAATGAAATGGCGACGGGTGAGAAATCATCCAGTCACGTGAATGCAGTCACGACCCTCATGAATGGTAAATTGGTGGACAACGGGGTAACTAGGCCTGATAGTGGACATACTGTAGTTCACCCTAACCCAATAGCCGAAGAGACTGATAAAGTCTCTGATGAGCCTGAGGAAACCCCTCGGGCCATCGATTTTATGCCTAGAGCCCCTTATCCAAGGTTGTTCGCACCTACTAGGAAGGACCCCAGCTTAGAAACTGTCAACATGATAGAGACCCTAGTTCAGGAGACATTACCAAACACTTTGATAGAAGACCCATTAGAGAAATGTCGAGCCCACTTTGGATTAGATTTTCATGAGTTGGACTTTAAGCATGACCCACCAGATACCCTGATAAGTAGTGAGTTAGGCCTATCAGAAGAGGAGTCCAAACCGTCTAGTGAGATGGAGCTTAGGCCCAACCCATTAGAAGATCCATTAGAAAAATGCCTAACCAACTACAGATTTAATAGCGATAATGATAGGGTTATTGATGAGGTGCGTACTTTGTTAGGCTTTGCACCACCGGATTGTAATTTAGAAGAAGCAATTGACTATTTTCGAGAATCTGACGATCTGGAAACGAGTGAAATTATTATTAGTCTATCTAGAGACACTGAAAACTTTAAGTTTGGGGGTGACTATCATACTCCATGTGATGTACCATTAACTCTTAGAAAGGTCCCTAGCTTGGGATCTGACATAGGCACCGCTGCAATTTTACGAGATCATCCTCCAGTTAGATTTACCGATCCTCAGTTGCCAGAAACCATCCTCTGGTCGATGTGGTTTACCTAGATAGGGATCAAGGTGTACTCAGATCGTTTATCCTCTTAGCTTGCTGTTGTTTCCTTCTACTGTGGGGCACAATATTTGATTCAGATAACCCACAGTTGTTCCGATTATTGCTATATGATTTAAGGGGGTGACTAATTCTTTTCTAGTCTGGCTGAAGACTTTAAACTTAGCACTTCTTGGGAGGTAACCCATGCTCAGGCAACACGGTACTATCTTCCCTCATTTTATTATTTTTGTCCAGTTCTTTACTTAGAAACATTGAGGACACTGTTTAATTTAAGTTTGGGGGTATTGATAAGATTTGGAATTTAGAAGCATGTGAACAATTCAGGGTGACACTAACCACTCTAGGTAGATAGAAACTTATCCATTTTGCTAAAAGGATTGGTGTGCCCAGCTAGATGGTCTATTCATAAAGGAGACAGAGTTCAGGTGTTAGAAATAACATGATAATTATCACCACCATATCACGTTCTGTTTTATTATTTGCAATTTCGTGTTTCTCTGAGAGTATTGGTGGGTCCTAGCATCGACATGTTAATTAGCACTGGAATGACATTTAGTGTGTTGAGATCATGCCCCACATGAATAATATGTTAGTGTTTTAGAGTTATATGTGTGGTCCCCCTGTCTCCGTCGCCTAAGCAAGCGTGGAATGCAGGATCCATGGGAACACACATGTATTAGGTGTCAGAAAAAAAATAAAATAAATAACAAAACAAAAAAAAAAAACAAAAAAAAAACAAAAAAAGTTAGAAAAATATTGAGAAAAAATAGTATTTGGTATTTTAAAGTTCTCCCTGTCTCCGTCGCCTAAGCAAGCGTGGAATGCAGGATCCATGGGAACTTGTAGATATTTTAGTTAATAGTAATCGTTGAAAATAAATGGGGAGTATCTCGACACACTAGGTTTCATCTCGGTACTGACCTTCAGACAGATATGGGGAACATCGTTCGCCTCGGTCAACATTTGCGACCTTCTACAGTCTACTTTCATCTTCTAAGTCTTTTCATGTGATGGGTGGTTAGATAACTATCTGAGTAGAATTCTGTTGTCTTAGATATGAATTTTAGTATGCTTGAGTTAGCACTCGTGTATAGTAATTGGATCCATAAAGGGTAATGGTCCCTATAGCCGAATATCTGAGTAGCCAACTAACTAGCTTGTTTAGTGTCTATCCTGAATCGTTCACGTGTTGCTAAGATCTAGATCCAGGTTTTGTGGGTATACCTCTTGTAAACCCTCACGAGACAAAACTCGTCCACTAGGGACACCTAGGGGTTTAACGGCTTACTGCATATGCTAAATGTAGTCGCGATTCCTGCGAAAGTGAGTTAGGATTTTTACTTTATTTTTAGAGTAGTTTGCTCGAGGACTAGCAAAATAGTAAGTTTGGGGGTATTTGATAGACACATTTTAGTGTCTAATTTGCACCTTAGTTTCTATTAAGTTAATATTCGATTTTGCATATATTACGTGTTTTTATGCTTTTGTAGGTACATTTGAAGAATAAAGATTTGTGGAAAAATTGGCTCAAAAAGTGATAAAGGCATCCAAGGACAAGTGTTATTTGGCACCCTAGAAGTGGATAAGGGGTACCCACGAGACAAATCGGTCAAATCGGGTCAAACCCGAGTCAAATCGGTCAACCCGAGTTGACCGAGTCAACTGCAACACGGGATCGGTCGGGAAACTGCTGTATTAAACTGGACACTTTGATTCACGGTTAAACTTGCATATTTTCGGCTCAAATTGATACACAAGATAGATGGGACCAATACAAGACTAAACACGTGAAGAATTAGAGGTTTACGCCAGAAAAATAGCCCCAAATCCGAGTTTCGCCGGAAAAAGGGTATTATACTTTGATTCGGATTTGGATGAATTTGGGAGTGTTTCAAGGAGTTCTATTAGGTTTAGAAGACTCACAAGGATCCCTAGAGCCTATATATACCAAGAGAAGCCAAGAAGAACGTGGGAGAGAGCTTAGAAATCACTTTTCGGAGTTGCCGAATTGTGGCCGGAAACTGGACCGATCCGGCCACTGCTGCTGTCACCGACGTCCGGCTGTTCTTCATCAAATCCACCGGAGAAGAAGACACAACAACACCTAAAAAGTGTTTCTTTTCTGTTGTAGTGCTTCGAATTCCCTTTCCCTTTTCTTTGCCTTAGCCTTTTGCAACGGCTGAACCTTGTTCTGTAACACTTATAAACGCGTCTGTTCAGCTGTTGCACCGTTATTCAACCTTGTAATCAATATTTTGAGCAATGAAAAGATCTTTTGAGCAAGTTTTCTTCACCATGAGCTAAGTCTATTTACTGGGATGATGGAGGAGGTTTTTCTCTCAATTTTATGTGGTAAGTCTATTTTTAATTAATTAATTATAATTCTTTTGTTATTAAAATTGCATAGTTTCGTAATAGAAAAACGGTTTTCTTTCAACAATTGTGCTTTTGCCTGATGGATTATGCTTAGTTAATTAATTTTGATAGTCCATGCTTGTGATTTACCTCTGTTTGTTAGCATAACGAAACCAATTTTGGCAATTACTTGCGCTTCAATTAATTTAAAAAGAATTATCTGATTAATCACATAGGTTGTTAGAATTAACTGAATCTTGATTCCTGGTTTTCCCCATATTTTCTAAAAATCATCTCTAGTTTATTTTCCTGATTTTTATTAGTTTAGGTTTAATCCATTATTTTCTAAAATCATTACCTTCACAAGTTCGAGAATCGAACCCTCTTTTTACCACTATATAAAATTACATCAAAATGCAAAAGCAAGTACACCAAGTTTTAAAGGAAAACAGAATCAAGCCTTTTATACTTGTTCTGGTGAAGAACAAATTCAAAGAAAAACAACACAAGAAACAACTTGGATTCCAGATTCTGGAGCTACAACACATATAACAAGTAATGCATCTCTTTTATATGATTGCAAGCCTTACACTGGTGCAAATAAAGTAATGATAGGAAATGGAAAATTCTTGCAAATATCAGCTATTGGAGAAGCAGTTTTTAACTCTGGAGAATTCAGAGTTCATTCTAAAGAATGTTCTTTTGGTACCATTGTTGACACAAAATCTGATCTGTATCTCACAATTCTGTGAGGATAATAAAGTTTCATTCAACATGTTTTCTTGGGGATACAACATTAAGGACTTAACAACAGATGAAGTGGTTGCAGAAGGAATAGTATGCAATAAGCTATATCCAATTCAAGCTGCACCAACACCAATAAAGGCATTCACTACAATTCTTGCAACTCCATCATTATGGCATAAAAGGTTAGGCCATCCCTCCTCTTTAATTCTAAAGAAATTGTTAGGGATATCCTCAATTCAATTAACATATACAAATTTATCAGAATTTTGTCATGAGTGTCAGTTAGGAAAGCATACAAGGTTGCCTTTTAGTTCTTCAGCAAGAATTTCTAAAAAAACCACTTCAACTTGTCCATTGTGATGTCTGGGGACCATCACCAGTTCCATCTCTAGAGGGTTTTAGGTACTTCATTCTTTTTGTTGATGATTTTAGTAGATATCACTGGATCTATCCAATGACTACAAGGGATGAAGCTCTTACTTGTTTTAAACACTTCAAGCAACATAATGAGAAACTTCATGCAACTCCAATTGTTAGCTTTCAATGTGATGGAGCATATGAATTAGTCAAGGGTGTTTTTAGAGGATTTCTTGAGCAATGTGGTATAACTTTGAGGATATCATGTCCCAAAAAACCCCAACAAAATGGAATTGCTGAAAGGAAAATAAGACATATCACTGAGGTTGGAAACACACTTTCTTTTCAAGCAGCAGTGCCAAATCTTTTTGGTATGACAGTTATCTTACTTTAACTTTCATCATCAACAGACTTCCATCTAAGGTCTTGGCGTATGAAATTCCATTTGTGCTACTATATAATGAAGTACTAGATTTTAGCCTTTTCAAGATTTTTGGTTGCAGCTGCTATCCAAATATGTCTTCTTTCAGAAAAGATAAATTATCACCAAAATCTATCAAGTGCACATTCTTGGGTTACAGTTCTTTATATAGAGGATACAAATGCTATGATAATGTTTCCAGGAAAGTATTTGTATCAAGACATGTAACTTTCATTGAAGAATGTTTCCCTTTTGTTGGTGCTACATCAAAGATGTTGGATGCACAAGAAAAAAACATATCTCCAGAGATTACTCCTGACTCACAAATTATCACAGTTCCACTATCTGACATACAAGCTACAGTAACTGAAGCTCAACAACCAGATGCAGTTGAAAATGTGATAGAACAGGTTGAAGTGTTAGCAACACAGATTACAAGAATGAGTACAAGGTCAAGCAATGGAATATTCAAATAGAAAGCTTTACCAACTGATTTTGTTGCTCATTATTCAACAAATTACAAAATAAGTAAGGCTTTCTTATCTGTGCTACAAAAACCTAAGGAACCAAAGATATATAAGCAAGCCAGTAAAGATCCAGCTTGGGTATTATCTATGGATAAGGAATACAAAGCCTTGATGGAGAACAGAACTTGGGTTCTGAAGCCTTATGTAGCAGGCATGAATGTACTTGGGTGTAGATGGGTCTACAAAATTAAGTTGAAATCTGATGGAACAATTGAGAGATATAAATCAAGACTAGTTGCTAAAGGATTTTTGCAACAAGATGGAGTTGATTATGCAGAGACCTTTAGTCCAGTGGTTAAGCCTACAACTATAAGAATTGTGCTAACTATAGCCTTAACATACAGTTGGATTTTGCAACAATTAGATGTCACAAAAGCATTTCTACATGGATATCTGGATGAGGATGTCTACATGGAACAACCTCAAGGATATGTGTCAACTACTCTGCCAACACACATTTGTCATCTAAAGAAGTCCTTATATGGACTCAAACAAGCACCAATGGCTTGGTTCACTAGATTCAGCAATTTTCTTCTAGATAAAGGTTTTGTGATGTCTAACTGTGATCATTCTCTATTCATCTACAAATCTACAACAGAAATTATGTTTTTGTTGCTATACATAGATAATATAATTCTCACAGGCTCATCAACAAACTCAGTTCAGGAGGTAATTACTGAGTTAAGTGTAGAATTTAGTATGAAAGATTTGGGACCACTTTCATTTTTCTTGGGAATAGAGTGCAACAGAACAAAAGATTCAGGAAAATTACTTCTGACATAACAAAAGTACACTGTTGAATTGCTAGAAAAAGCAGAAATGTTGGATTGCAAAACCTGTGCAACTCCAGTAGCATCTGGACCAAGACTATCTATGTATGTAGGAACAATTCTGGAAAGTGCAACTTGTTACAGGAGTTTAGTTGGAGGGTTGCAGTATCTAACCATGACAAGGCCAGATATCAATTATGCAGTAAACTATGTCTCTCAGTTTATGCATACTCCTTCTGATGTACATTTGCAACTAGTAAAAAGGATAATGAGATATTTGAAGGGCACAATTGGGTCAGGAGTACAAATAGTTTCTGGTGATATTCAAAGAATTAGTGCCTATACTGATTCTGATTGGGCAGGGTGTCCTGACACTAGAAGATCAACTAGTGGATATGCTGTGTTTCTAGGAAACTCACTGATTTCTTGGTCTTCCAAGAAACAACCAACTATTTCTCGAAGTTCTGCAGAGGCAGAGTATAAGGCATTGGCTGTAGCATCTTCAGAGCTAATGTGGACTTCATACTTACTAAGGGAACTACATCAACCAGTTACTCAAGCAATGATTCTCTACTGCGATAATCAAAGTGCCACAAGCTTAGCCTACAACCCAGTTTTCCATGCTAAAACAAAGCATATAGAGGTTGACTATCATTTTGTAAGAGAACTGATTGCTCAGGAACTATTGAAGATTGCTTATGTCCCAACAGCTCAACAACTTGCAGATGTTTTCACTAAAGGGCTTTCAACTAATGTTTTTACAAGTTTGTTGTCCAAGCTCATGTTCCTTACATACACAGAGCTTGCAAGGGAATGTTAGAGCTAATGCAGGCTGTGCATTAGCCTCTACTGTCAGATGTGCAGGTGCAAGGCAGCCTGTGCAGCTGTAGGTTTTTATTTTATCTTTCACATGTGTGCACATGTGTATGTTCTTTGTATTCTTGTTTTGTTTGTAAGGGTGCACAGGTTTAGTTCCTTTAGTGTAGGTTTAACACCCTTTATATAGCAATGTAACAGATTCTTTGTGATTTGTAATAAAGCTTTTCTTTCCTTCTCTGATTCTTTTCTTTGTTATCACATTTTCTTCTTCTGATCTTGAGGATCTTTCAGTTCAATTGTTAGAGCTGATTCTGCTCATTTTGCTGCTGGAATTGTAAAGAGTATAGTTCATACAGTTAGGGTTGGATTAGCTTACTTGGTTATGCTTGTTGTTATGTCTTTTAATGGCGGTATTTTTATTGCTGTTGTTCTTGGACATGGTTTTAGGTATTTTGCATTTGGGTCACAGGTTTTTATCAAGACTGATAATAATAATAAGAAGAATAAAACTCTTCCTGATATGGGTTGTGCATAAGTTTTTGGGGTGATTGATTGTTGAAAAAAATATTATCAAATGGTTAGAAATTAATGTTTGTAATGGAATGATAAATTAATAAGAATTGTTGTTGTAATTTTATACGATTAGTTAAATTAAATCCTATTTTACATTTGAGTTTAATTTGATAAATTCTTTATCTTTAATAAAAGAATTTTATTGTAAATTCCAACACGAGTTTCATTTCTAGTCTACTCTAATTTATTTTTGTAAAAGAATTTTTAGGGTTTTGAATGGATACAAACTATTCAAAACACCCTTTCCATTGCACTTGATGTTGGAAATGCATTTTTGTGTGGCCGGAAACTCTTGAATGATATGCCATTCTTTAATTTATGAGCTGTCTGAAAATGAGATTATTGGAATATTTGGATTTTTTGGTTCAAAAATTTTCCACCACTAGACAACCAACCATTGACTTTGTTGGCCATGCAAGAATTCTTTTGATGACTTAATTTTACCATTTTCTTGAAAGATCATTATTGGACAAAAAAAAGAATGAGCTGTTTCTTGAAATCAAGTGGTGCTGATTGAAGTAGTCACTGTCAAGATATTTTTTGGGTCAAGTTGTTTAAACATATACTACCTCTGTCAATGACAGTCAAAGTGATTTTTATTTTAATTTAATAAATAGATTGAATTAAAAAAATGAGAGTGTTTTTTTGTGGTAGGAATGAAAGTAGAGTTGTAAACTGGGTTGTGTCAGCCTAACGTATGAGTTAGTCCAGTATGACATAGCACGGTAATTTTAAGTGTTGTTTTGGGCTAGACTAATCTGTTCAGTGGTACAACATAACATGGAGTCTGATCCAGTAGCACAACGCAACACGTGATACGGATTAGCATGTGGCACAACACAACATAGCATACTAAAAAAGCACGTCATAACACATATAAAATATTATATAATATGATATAATACGATACATTTTGTATATATTTTATAAAAAAGTTTTTATTATAATTAATTTTTGATATTTTATCTCCGTATGTTGTGTTATTTATATAACAACACATATAATATCTATATATCTGAAAAATATCAACTTTAAAAAATATAAAATAAATATATTATGCACAGTACGACACAACACGCTTTAAACACGGCACAACATGATACGTCTTAATTTCTGATACGGCACGTAGTATGGTAGATTTGTCTCTTAATGGAATGGGCTGGGCTTAGCCGGCCCGTTTTACACCTCTAGACGGAGGTAATATTAACTTAACTCAATGAAAACTTGTGAAACACCTCTAGACGGAGGTAATATTAACTTAACTCAATGAAAACTTGTGAAAGGAAAACGAAAGATGATATCATGGAGAATTTCATCCAAAATTGTATTTATATGTAACAATATATGACTTCACAGTTCACAACACAATACCTAACTCTTTTTTTTTTTGGAGTATGGCAGTATAGAGAATTATACATGAGCATGTAAAAGCTTATCAAACTACTGTTGTATCATTGTGACTGGAATCAACTTATAGTAATAAACCAGAAAACATAATCAAGAAGAGTATCATTATTGGTTGTGCTAATGTTTTAGAACTATTTACGTAGTTGTTTCGGGAAGGAATATTTCTTGATCCAGTACCAGCGTTGCCGTTGCTTGGGGAAGGAATTTGTGATTCAGTATTGCATGTTGATGTGTTCGTGCACAAGTTTGGATTACCCGATGTTCTACAGAAAAAAAAGGCACATACTCAATAAAAACTTAAAGGCAAATGACCTATGAACAAAAAACAAAGTAAACTTACTCCAACTTCAAATTGTCATTGTTTAACAGTGATGAAGGTATTGTTCCGGAAAAGTTATTATCTGCCAGATTTCTACCAGAACCCAAAAAATGATTTAAAAAGTTAACATTTATCAATGGTTGATTGTGCAGTCCAAAAAAGAAAGTTGCAGAAATAATTTGAACTCACAATGCTGTGAGCTTAGGTAATGTGCCAAGAAACCCAGGAATTGCTTGCATCAAACTGTTGTTGCGCATATTTCTTCGAACATTTATAAAAAAAAAAAAAAAAAAGTTTATATCGAAATTAGAAAAATAATCTTCGCATTGCAAATGTCTATATGACTCACATGGTTTCGAGAGCATCCATGGCACTAAAGTCCGGTAAAATGCCTGTTAATCCAAAGTCATTGAGATACCTGGAAAACAACCATCGTCAAGTTTGTTATATATTCTTCATGTCCCATATGTAAAAAACACAAGAAGACTATGAATACGAAGAAACTTACAGTCCTGTAATTCGAGGAGAATCCGTATCATTATTACAAGTAACCCAATCCCAAGTGTATGGTGAAGGTAAACAAGGATCACCATTCCAATCTTGAAGCTGAATGAAACTCTTCTGCAATACACCCAACGCTTTCACTTATAAATGAATACAACTAATTAGGAAACTCGATCACGCATTAGTTTTTAAAATCAAAGATTTGTATAAATTTAGCAGAGAGAGAATTCAATTACCATCGTTTGAATTGGTTCCTTGAGCCAATTTTACACCGATAGTAAACGCTTCAAGGGCACTGATTAATGAAGGAAGAGTTGAATCATTTGTCCGTCCAAATGAAATCGAAAACGAAGAGTTGAAAGTTGTCACATTGAGGATGTGAACCTCCAAAGCACGTCCATAAGGTGGAATCACAGGGTTCTCAGGAAAAAGCATACTATATCTTGATTATTATTGACTACTATATCAAATGATCGTTTCTGAGTAGAATTCAGTTTAATCACTTCTGAAAAATATGCATTGAAATTTAAAGGAATTGTCAGATCTATAGTGTCAGAATAAGCTATGTCTTCGGATGAATTCAACCGCATCAATGCTGTTCTTAATACAGCTTCTGGATGTTTATCCTCAGTGGTGATGTTTATGGATGGCGAGTTGCTTCTGACCCTAAGCAAGAGACCAGTATTATCTAGTGGCCCAATCCAGCTCCAGATTCGATCAAAACTATCTTCGGGGTACCTACACGATCAACCAAGGTAGTACACAATTGGTCGTGGATATCGAATTAGCCAGTCTCCCGTGCAAAACTAACAACATATTGACGCACATACCTTATATCTTTGTTGGTACCAAATGCAGCTCTTAAGTGAAAAAACAATGGATATTCTGAAGGGACATAACTGTAAGTATCTGAATCCAAACTTCTTACTTCCAGAGCGGATATAAACGGAATATTATCCAGTTGAGTTTGAGAAAGACATACGTTAATACTACTAGTCTTGTTCAATGAAAATACTACTTCATTATATACGACAGAGTTATTTGTTGTTGTTACTTTTCCCCAATCGTTCCCATTGAATTGAAGATTGAAAGTAGGTGGGCTTGATTTGTTGTCATAGTTTCCGTAATAGAAACTAGCACGAACTAAAACTCGTTCAACCGTAGTATCATCATCATCATCTTCTTCTTTATTATCAATATCTATTGAGTAACAATTCTTACTTCGGTTCGGAAATGATCTAAGAGTGTTCAAAGCATTAGAATCGAAACCAGGTATATCTGCAGGTACACTGACTGTATGAATTTCTCCAGTCTGTATATGTAACGCCCCACCTCATCATTCTAGGTCGGCCGCCCTAAAATAGAAGTGTGGCACTACCTATGGGATAAAAATAAACACACTCAAGCCTTCAAGCCAACAAATGTCAATCTGGCTATCATGTGGTGTTTTTGAAGAATGATAAAGTTTAAGAAAATCTTATAAAAATTGACGTGTAATATAAAATTAATCTGATAAAAGAGAGTCTCAAAAATAAAACAATAGTTCATCTTCGACACGCATGTCGGATATTTAATTTAGAAGATAAAAGTCTTACTTAAAGTAAAGAAGTCTAGATTTAAACGCAAGCTATAAAATATTTACGTTTAAGCACCTTGAAGAAAAATAACGTAGCTTTCCGGGACAAGATCGTTCTACAAGTTAGGTCGCTCCGCGACTACCGTTCCCTGAAAAATAATAGTAAGTTGGATCAGACCCCAACTTAAAGTAGATTCTCACACCCTTATGCTCTATACGACTAATTCGGCGAAATAAGGTTCATGAAATGATTTCGTCAGATAGAAATAGATTATAAAAGTGTCTCTTTGAAAGTAGTAAGGTCGATGACCTAAACAGAAATATAGACTTTTAAAATCATGACAAAATACAAAGGCACACAAACCATTTTATACAGAAGAAACGGAAAACAGATTTCCCACCCACGAAACTAATCGACTTCCCCTCTCTATAATTCCATTCTCTAACCGTACGACGACACATATCGACCCTTGCGTAGTCCACTTAATTTCCTACAGTGTGTAGAAAATAAATGTTGTCGATCTCCCTTTCAAGATAATAGATCCAAATCTTCTAGGCGACCCCTCGGTCATCGCCCAACAACTTCTGGGAGTCGAACCAACTACGAGTCTCAAACAAGTAACATACAAGCACAACGATCACTATTACTCCCCAGTGATATTTTGTGGTTCAACAATTACTCTCATTTTTTTTTTTTTTTAACACAACAACTTTACTAGAACGTAATCATAATCATTTCTACTCAAAACGTAAAGCCTTACTACTTGTTGCTTATCACAAATAGCATCAGAAAATAATTATTGCAATACAGAGAACCCACCAAGATGGATTTTAACACAAGGCACACAACACCAAAAATGTGACAGTCGAACTTCAACACATACGAATAAGAAAATGCTGCCAGCACTTTACAAAACAGGCTTTACGACTTCAATTTATAACAGCAACATATATACGTACAAAAAAAAATTGCTAACTAATACCTGTACACAGCATCACCCAAGAGTTAATGGCTACTAAAAATAGAACTCCCATTTCTTAACGGTATGAAAATGCTGCCCGACAGTTCACAAACTTTACATTTACTATGTATAACGACAGCACAAAACTGTACACCAACATTACTATATATATCTACTATCTATATATATACACAGCACCAACCTTCCTAATTAATGGATGCCCAAAGCTATACACTAAGGTCACTTGTTACTAACAGGAACTCCTGTTTGAATTCCGTTTTTTTTGCAAATTGTATTGATTAGTTCCTTATTCAAAGGCTACTTGTTACTAACATGATTAACATAACTAATCATAAATCAGGAATCATGAATATCAATCACGTAGCTTTAATAATTAAATAACACTAAAACACTTTAATGAAGTTATCATAAAAATACCCAAAGCTTTAGTGATTAACCCAATTAACAGTAGTAAAACCATGTTAAATTGCATATAAGACGAAAAAGAACACATTAAGCATCGTTCCATCAGTACACATGCACTACTATATCTTGAGTTAGTTTCATTAACGCATATGTATGGTTTAAGCGTTAAAACGATTTTACGTCAATTACAACTCTGTATGTTCTAAACATACAGGACTACTCTATGTTCCGATCTCGGTACTATTAAATATTTTCTTTGGGAATTTCTAATCTTACTATATCATGGTTAAAAGTATAAGGGATAGAGAACTTACTTGGTTTAGAGCAATAAATCCTCAATCCTCTATCGGCACCCTTCGCTTTAAAATCAGTCCTCTTCCTCTTCCACTTCTCTCTAGGTTTCAAAGGAAAAAGGTTCATGTTCTTCCGAAAACATATCCCCCACTTACAAAACCCTAACTATCTATAAATACCCTAACTAGTTTTCCTATAATTCCTCCCACTTCTTTTCCCACAAGAACACGTCAAGACCCACGACCAAAATTATAACTACTAACTAACTAACTTAGGTTTAAAGCTTAAGACTATCTAATCCCAGGATAAGAGGTATTACAATATATAAGGACCGTCCCGACCCATACGATCGAATTATTATCAGTACGAGGTTCCAATGACGAAGAACCACAATCTATGCTCAAAAATACTGTAAATAAAACAGTAAAATGTCAGAATTCAGTTTAGTAATGATATTACGATATTGTAAACAGGAGAAAAATAATGCTTACCTTTTGCAGATACTGGCACAAGGAGAAGAAAACATGAGAGATGTGCACAGACTAAAAGAAGAAGGAGATTGAGAAGTGAGGTATTCATGCTTACTATGCAGATAAGTATAGCGAGGGGACATGCTTATATACAACTTTCATTTTATGTATTTTGTTGAAGTTTGACTTGTGAAATTATGGAGCTGCAAATTGTTAAATGAAATTCTGGGAAATTCGGGTTTTATGGTTTTAAATTTGTGCACCACCAGAAAATCATTGACTTCCGAGGCTATCCAGTTTGCTGTTGAATGCTTTTTAAAATCAAATGGTGATGGATTGTAGTAAGACTACAGTAGTCACAGTCAATGAATTTTGGACTTTTGTTGTATTATGCAAAAAAGAATTAATCAAAGTTCTCTTAAATCAAGTGGGGTTGATTGGATAATCACCAAGAAGAAATTTTGGTTTTTTCTGTCAAGTTGTGTTAGAAAAGCACTGCAGTACATGCATTTGGAGAGAAAAAATGGCCAACGAAAACCGCAAGAATCCAGTACCCACAGTATGAAATAAGAAGCCAAGTGAACTACGGGAGTGGTGGTGAGGTCGATGCTTAATATTCCAAGGAGATTTTCTTAAATTTGTCGACTTAATAAGATTTGGGAAATTTATCCATAGATACACTATTCATATAGTTATTTGTTATTAGGTCCACTCATATTATAAATTTAATTAGAGATCTATAATATTTTAAAACAAAAAAAAAAGATCAAAGAAGGCCTCACATCCAAACCAACACGGACGAACACAAATACAACCATTAAACCATATTTAATCAATTTTTCTTCCCCATTTTTCAACTCTTTTTTTCTTTTCTTTTCTCATCTTCTAAACTGAAAAACAGGATTCAGCAATGGTGGATATTTTCTCCCTTCCTTTCTTTTGGTTGCATGGTTGGTATGTCCAGCAACTTGTAACCTTTCTCATTTTTTTATTCTAATATACCATTTAGTTTTTCCGATAAAAAAAAAGGATTCAGTTTTGAATTCTCAGAGAATTTCAAAAATCTTATAAACAAACTTCCTACTAATTCGTTACAAAGTCTTCAAGTTACAATCTACCCAATCAACTCAAAACCCTAAAATTGAAACTTGATAGTTATTTTGAAATCATAGTCAATCTATTTGTCATCATCAGTTCCTAAACAATCGTAGCCAGTAGAAATCATACTACACATATACAACAACTGCGTCTCTCACAAAAACTACAAAAATCAGAAAAACCCTAAAGCAAAACTACTCTAAATTCAACAAAGCAGATGAATAATGGTTGAAACTAGAGGAAAAAGTAGTAGAAAAGCACAAAAAAAAGTTGTACCAGAAGATGTTGATGCTCTAAGACATAAGAAAGTAGTAACACCAAAATGTAAGTAGTCAAAGCTTTTTGTTTATTTCTTTCTGAAATTTGTTTTCATTCTGATTGTTTAGTTGACACTTTTGTGAAAGTTTTTTACATTTTGAAGGTGTATGTAGGGTATACTGCAAAAAAATAGGTATTAAGTGTTAGGATTTGAGAGTGTATATAGGCTATACTCACACTAACTACACTGATGGTTAGTATGAGTACATCTGAGAAGGTGCATATTAACTATACTGATAGTTTTAATGATATTTTTCTGTAAATCCTTAGATTTTCATCACATGCAGTTGTGAAAACCAAGATAAAAAGCAAATACAACTTATAATGTAGGTATTTCTAGATATTAGGATGATATACTAGGATACATAAACTAGTTTTAGGTAGTATATTTGATAAATAGTGCAGATTGACTATACTCTAAAAAAATCAATGTTCTTATTTGAAAGTGCAAATTTTATATACTCTATTTCATTTCTAACACATAAGTATGCTATTTTTAGTAGTGCATATTGACTATACTGTATCATATTATGCATATGTTGAGTGTGCATATTCCATACAGTATGTTATATTTATATTTTTTGTGTCATATTATATAGATGCCTAAGCTTCTAAATCAACTGGTGTAAAACCCTATAAAGTTGGTTTTGTTCCACTCTTAACTCTTGTAAAGAAATTAAGAGACAAGGATTTGACTTTCTCTGATGTTTTGTTGAACATGATAAGAGATGCTCCGTACGGGGAGTTATTTTTGATGTTCTGGAATAATAGTTACAATCAGGCACAGTGGGAGAAACTAGACGATGCACTAACAAGATTAATAAGGTGTTTTAAATTAGGAGGAAATGATGATGAGATAAAATTTGAGTTTATGAGAAAAGGAGAAAATCATATCCTAACTTCTACACCAGAAGAGGTGGGTGTCATATTTGGGATGCCTAGAATGGAAGACAGACTAGAGAACTCATACACTATGAGTGGGTGTTTATTCAGACAGACAGAGTTTTATGGAAGAGTTTTTGGTGAAAACAATATGACAAAACAATTGATAGAAAATGCAATACTGGATCTAGTTAAAGTGGCACAAGATGTAAAGGAGAAATGTAAGAAAAAAATGGAAAAAGCAAAAAAGAAGAATAATGAGTATGTGGTTAGTGAAAAAGAACAAAATACAATAGATGATCGTAACAAAGACATTGTGAGACTGATTGGCTTTTTTTGTGTGTAACATTGTTCTTTACCAAGAAAGATACAAGCCAATTGAATGATATGTACATAGGTTTAGTTATCAATCTTGAAGACACAAAAAATGTTTCATGGCCAGATTTAATACATAGCAACCTCAAGAAGAAAATAGTACAATATCGTAATATTTCAACTAGTATTACTGGTTGTGTTGTATATTTGTTGGTGAGATTTACTGAGACATAAACTTTTGGTGCACTAGGAAACTATACTAATTGCAAAAGGTGGTTTAGAGGAAGTAATGGAAGATGCACCTTTTTATTTTTAAAAGATATTCTCTTTTCTTTTGATATTATATTACGATAATTAAAGGGTATTATCAAAAATAAACACATAATTAGGAATCGGTTCAAAAAAAGGTCACATTGTTACAAACTATTTGTAATATAGTCACTAGACCACCAGCGGGGGAGTTATGTCACCGCAAGAGTTAAGTCAGGCTATGGATTTACCTAATTGCCCCTTAACAAAGTCAATTAAAGAGTGTTGGTGTTGCTGCAACTGTTATTGTTTGTGATGAAGTAGTAGTGATGGTGCTGCTGTTGCTGCTGCTACTGGTGAAATAAAATGCATTCAGAATCGTTACATGGAAACGGAACTTCAACCCACTTTCAGGATCGTTACACCACATTCTCTCAAAGGGTTCATTGCTTTCTTTCTTGGGTGTAGCTGCCGCCACCACCATCACCACTTCATTACCATCACCTCAACAACAAAAAAGGTATTTAGGATAAAATTCAGACTGTTTTTTTCAAAACAGTTAAGTCAGATGGAAAAATACCTTTTTATAAACACTAATTAAAGGTGTGATGATTTTATAAAACCAATTACGAAAGGATGACCATTCTACAAATAACCCATAATTAAACTCCTATGTTCATGATAACTTCCCTGCAGCTCGATAAGAGAGGCCATAGAAATCTACTAAGCTACGTAGGAGTAGTTCCTTATGTTCCTTGCAAGTCGATAGAATTTTGGACTTAAAGCAACCAAGCATGTGTTGGAGTTAAACATACAGACAAAACAACCTACAATAATAAAAACCAAACTGAAAACACCCTGTTTCAAATCAAACACTAATCAACGGCCCTTAGTCTCGTACACACCGAGGTACACATCCACACAATCTCCAACACCAATAATGTGACCAATTTCTAGCTTAGGTCCCATGTCTTGACCACCTTTGGCCGAGTCAACTCAGTCCCCCACCGATCCCAATCATTGTAAGAGGATGATTTGATACTACATAAAAATATATTTTTAAATTAATTAAATCAAAAAATTAAAAATCAATTCGCGAATCTTAATTCAAAATAACTACTAAAAACAAAAAATGTTCTAATATCTTTTTTGTGTTTCAAAGATGTTTAGATAGCACATAAAAATAGCATTTTAATTTTACCATTTCGAACGGTTAAAAATAATTTGGGAAAATTAGGTTTTAGGTCCCATAAAATGGTACTTTTTAGCGTTTAGGTCCAAATTTTGACCAGCTTTGAGTTTAGGTCCCAGTCAACTAAAGGACCAACGTTGATCCTGTTGACCGTCCAAATGAGGGTTAAATACTAACTCCGTTTAGATTCGTTAACGACCATTAAATCTTCAATTTCTAATGATTTTTTTTTTTGAACTAACTGTGTTACTTCAAATTTTGGATCATTACCTCAAATTTTGAACTAACCGCTTCCACCTCTACCTCCACTTCCTCTGCCTCTTGAAGTAACACAGTTAGTTCAAAAAAAATTCATTAGAAATTGAAGATTCAACGGCCGTTAACGGATCTAAACGGAGTTAGTATTTAACCCTCATTTGGACGGTCAACAAGGTCAACGTTGGTCCTTTAATTGACTGGGACCTAAACTCAAAGCTGGAAAAAGTTTGGACCTAAACGCTAAGAAGTACCATTTTATGGGACCTAAAGTCTAATTTTCCCAAATAATTTTATAATGACTTTTAAAAATGTAGTATGTTTTTTTATGAAGCTAAAATACTTTACTTGCGTTAGAGTATTTGGATACCAGAAACAGAAGTCATTCTTAAAAGTCAGAAGAAAAAAAAACAATTTGCTTCACAATAAGTTAACTATTTTACTTCTAGAATTCATTCTGAAATTGTGTTCCCAAACTAATTTATGACATTTTTGTTTCTAGATGTCGAAAAATAACTTCTTAAGTGGTATCCAAATATGAACAAGCTAGGATGGTGTTTAGATACCAAAAACAAAAATCAATCTTAAAAGTCAGAAGCAAAAACAATTTACTTTATAAAAAAAATTTAAACTTTTTTTACTTCTAGAAATCATCCTAAAGTTGTGTGCCTTAACTATCTTCTGACTTTTTTGCTCATACAAGTCAAAAAACAACTTGTCAAGTAGTACCTAATAACCTGTCTAGGTGTCACTCCAGAAATTACTCTTTAACTTCTAGAAATAGAAAAGTCAGAAATTAGTTTAGGTATATACAATTTCAAAAGTAAAAAAATTAACTTTATATGAAGCAAAAATATTTTACTGATAATTCCTGCTTTTGAAGAAGTACTTCTGCTTCTGATATCCAAACAGACTATAAACTGGAACATGCTAGAGAAGTAAAAACAAAATTGCTTCTAACTTTTGAGAACGACTTGTGCCGTGCTTCGGCTTGCCAAACAAACATGCTCTTAACCGGAAAGGGGAACAAAAAAACAAACGGTAACAGTGTTACTGAGTTGACACCTAGTTGGCCACAAAACAACAAAACCCCACAACTCACTGAATAGTTAGGGTTTTAAAACACAACTCACTCTCTCACTAACTTCTGTTTTCTTCTTCTCTGGAATTCCATTTGCGAAACTTCCATGTTGCGGCGCCAAGAAATCTAGACCTAATTTCACACATTCCATATGCATCATATCTAATTTCAATCCAAGATTGATCGATTGATTGAGCTAGGATTTTAGTCGATTCATCTGATGGCGGAAGGTGGTGTAATTTGTACTGAGATGATGAAAATCGATGGTGGTGGAGAAACTGTGAGTTTTACACAGAGGAAGATTGAGTTTCATCTAGCTAGAAAACCATGTAATATTTTGAATTCTTCTTCTTCGAGTCGGAGTGATTTTCATCTGGAGACATTGAATCCGGGTGTGGATTGTTCTGTCAAAGGTGGTAGTGGGAGTAAGAGTTTGGTTTTGGTTGACAAGAGATCTGATGCTGCTGCTGGAGATGCTGCTGCTGAACATGGATTGGATTTGGAACTCTTTTCTGGGATTACGTTTCGGAGGATTGTGAGTTAGGGTTTACTTTTGATGGGGGTTTTATTCGTTTATTTCAGGGTTCATATGTTTATTTGATTTGGTTAAGAATTTATTAGATGGGGATTTCGTATTTGATCTGTTTGTTTTATACATAAATTTGATGATCTTACTGAAAAAAGGAGTTTTTTTTATTTAGCTACAGTAGTTTCTTAGAGATGAAACCATTGGTTTTGACTCAGCTGCAGATCAAAAGGGGGTTGTTTTATGGGTTTTACTGCAATGTTGGTTTGATCTTAGGCTTATGGATGATTTTTCAAATGTGGGTTCTTCTTGTTTTTTTAGTTTGATGGTGATCTAGTACTGGGGTTTATGGATGGTTTTTCAAGCTGAGGATTGCTTTTATTTTTGGTCTGCTGTTTGTTGTTTTGTTGTGAGTCTAATTGTGAATGCATTTACAGGGTGCTGGTCTGGAAAATTTGGGGAACACATGTTTTCTCAATTCTGTATTGCAGTGCTTGACATACACTCAGCCCTTTGCTGCTTATTTGCAAAGTGGGAAGCATAAATCTTCTTGTGAGTGTTAATCTTCTATCAACATTCTACTCGATTCAATGTCATTTAGTTACCGTTATCTGCAGTTTCTTCATTAAATATTTATTAGATTCAGCTCAAATTTTTTGATTGTGTGGGGGTAGCTGTATGGGCTATGTTAAAATTGATGATATGCTAATTCTAGTTCACTCTTTGCATGTGCAGGCCATATTGCTGGTTTTTGTGCTATGTGTGCCATTCAGAACCATGTTAGCCGTGCTTTACAATCAACCGGAAGAATATTGGCACCCAAAGATCTGGTTATGAATCTAAGATGTATCCTTTTAATGTTTGTGTCGATATTCACTTTTTAGTATGTCATGTCAAATCATTTTATGACGGGGGTTCTTTGATGGAACTGATTTACTCAGTGAGTCCAGAGCCTAGGGCTTAATACTATATTGTCAAACCCAAAATGATAGATTATGACCCGCACTTCATATATTTTGCACACATCATTCTAGTTTCATACATGAGACCTTGTACTTCTTAACCTGTTATCAGGCATATCTCGAAATTTTCGCAATGCTAGACAGGAAGATGCACATGAATACATGGTTAACTTGCTGGAGTCAATGCACAAATGCTCCTTACCTTCTGGGGTGCCGAGCCAGTCATCTGGTGCTTATGAGAAGAGCTTGGTACATAAGATCTTTGGTGGTCGCCTAAGGAGTCAGGTAACTGATCCAAGATTTTCTGATGAACATCTCTCTGTTCTGAGGCTTGGACCACCTTTATAACTCTTATGTACTTGCTCAGGTGAAATGTACACAGTGCAACTATTGCTCAAATACATTTGATCCTTTTTTGGATTTAAGCCTTGAAATAAATAGAGCCGATTCACTGCGCAAGGCGCTCCAACACTTCACTGCCACAGAGCAGTTAGATGGAGGGGAAAAGCACTACCAGTGTCAGCGCTGCAAGCAGAAAGTTAGGGCACTCAAACAGCTCACAGTCGACAAAGCTCCTTGTGTTCTATCCATTCATCTGAAGAGGTTTGGTTCATATGTTCAGGGGCAAAAGATAAACAAGGATGTTGAATTTGGTTCCACTTTGGATTTGAAACCATATTACAGCGGTCCTCATGTAAGTGGAATATTTGTGGGTTTGTTATTGTTGCAATACATTAAGATTCACTTGCATTGGATGTTGATTACCTATTTATTTTAGATTGATTAATAATATTTTGATGTTGCAGCAAGGAGATTTGAAATACACTCTGTACGGGGTTCTGGTTCATGCTGGTTGGAGTACGCGTTCAGGCCATTATTACTGCTTTGTTCGCACATCTACTGGGATGTGGCATTCCCTTGATGATAACACGGTATAGAAATTAACCTCTTAGAATTACCATTCCTAATCTAAGTTACCACAGTCCCCGTTAATGTTCATTTCTAAATATTTTCTTCTGATAATGTTTGAAAATCTACAGGTTCGTCAAGTTAGTGAGACAATGGTCTTACGGCAGAAGGCTTATATGCTATTCTATGTTCGTGATGTAAAAAGTCTTGCTCCCAAAAAGCCAAATAATACTATTCACAGAGAGAATATGATGGCAAGTGTGGTTGGAACAAGAGATAACCATGTCCCCAAGGCAGGTCTAAAAGAGATTATATCAAATAGGCCAAGCATGAATCAAGCTTCTTTGAATCAAAATAAAGTTCAAGAAAGGGCAAAAAGTTCCCCCTCTTTGAAAAAACTCTCTGATAAGGATCTACCTAACGGGCCTTCTACTTCACACTCCACTAGTGCCAACATTGTACCAAAAGGCTTGCAAGCATCTGCTCCATCAGCTGATAAAAAGATTGCTTCACAAGCAGATAAAGCAATTTCTAACATTCCTGAACCTAAGGCTGCAAATAGTGGGGCTGAAGTTATTCGTGAAAGTTCGTCTCAAGGATCTGATAAGGATTCCGGTGTTTCAAATGCTGCACCAGTTAACTGCAACGGATCTCAAAAATCTCCTGTCACAAGAGAGGTAAGATACCATCGTGATTGTTTTGTTAGCCTCTCTCTCTCCTGTGGACATGTTACATGTGTTTTTTTTTTTTTAAGCAATGTTACATGTATTTTGTTTGTTACATACTCATGTTATTTTATGTCTAGGTTGGTGTTGTTGTGAATGGGAAGCTTCTGGCTGGAGATGCTTGCACGAGGGTCAGTAGTCTCGAGACTGAGAATGCTAAACCTGTTGCACCTTCACCTCAAGTAGGGGGCAAGGGTATCTTATCCGAGAAGAGTTCCAAAAATAAACTGTTCCTGAAGCAAACAGAAACTGTTCTCAAAGTAGAGGAAAATGGGTCCATAGAATTGGCAGGCCAGTTAGCCGTGGCAAATGGGTGTGGTCCAAAGATATCTATGGACCGCAAACATCGCCAAAAGAATCTGAAGGCAAAGAAGAAGCTTATGAAATCTAGGTCAGTCAGCTTACATCTTGGTTCAAAACTAATGCTGAAGGCATCTGTAAAGAGAAAGAAACTCAAAAAGAAATCCAGGAAAACCAGTGAGGTTGATCTCAATTCAGATCACTCTAGAAAACAGAAAGGCAACTCTTCTCTGGGTTCTTCCATCAATGGTTTAAAACTTGAACAAATAGTAAAAGATTGCAATGGAGATTCTAATATCACTAAAGGTGGTGAAATTAGAGAGAGAGTTTTTGTGAATGCTGCTGTTCTTACGACTGAAAAATTATCAAAAAAGACTTCTATCTTAAGCCATGAAGCTACTAAGTGTGATGCTAGAGAACCTGATTCTTCACATGAAAAGACTAGCACTAAAGCTCAAAATGACTTGGAGAGAATGCTTACAAGAGGTCTTAATGATTTCAGCGGTGCGCTTCTTTTTTCTTTTTCAGTTCTTCCTTTCAATTTTTTTGCAATACTGTCTGTATGTACGTGAAGACTCAAATCTAGATTTGAGTAATACTTGCAATAGTTAATTGTAGGAACCCGACAAGTGTTTGCTTTCACTTAGGCGATTTTTTGTCCTTCAAATCTAGACTTGCATGGCTTGTAGTTGGTGTCCAGTAGGCTGCAGTATATGTCAATCAGTACGAATTCCACATATATGGTTCAGATGAACTCAGCTGTTGTTTCACATCCTTTTAGTAAGGATAGATTCTAGAGCAGTTATTACACGGATAATATGAGATAAAATCAAGTAATATCTTCAAGGTATCTTTTCTGAATGAATTACTTTATCTCTGAAAAATGAAAAGATCTAAATATCTTATTGCTTATTATTGCAGTGGATCCCTGGGATGAGGCAGCACCACGATCATCTTATGCTCCAGGATTTAAGCCTGCAAAGTCCATTGGTTATCTCCCAGATGAATGGTAAGTTGCTTTACACCTTTAATATATTTAATCTGTTGTATATTAGAGTTGTTAGTGGCAGCAGCGCAAGCCGTATTATTACTTTAACTAGACCAACCATTTTAGTAGCTTCTGACGTGCTGTTAGTATCCACCACATTGTTTAAACTAGAAAAGTTTTTAACACCCGAGTAGCATTTTGTGGAATCTAGCTGCTTGTACCACAATTGATGATTGTTTACATCTGGACAGGATGAGGTTGATGTGAATATTTTTACTTCAGTCTATCATTATCTGATAAAAAAAGAGATCACGTGCTTGATCTTTCAAACTGTTTTAGTTATAAGAGCAAGTTTAACATCCATGTCTTTTGGAGGTGAATAAATATTTCATAAAAGAGGGTTAATAATACTTGAGACTATGGTATGAAAGTATCTCATTTATTCCTCTAAAAATACTTTCACGGGGCATGAAAATAGGGAAGAAGTATCTCATTTATTTCTCTAAGAATACTAACACGGGGATGCATTTACAGACTTGAAATTAGCGATGAATCTTCTTATTTATTTCTGTCAAATTACTTGTGCAGGGATGAAGCATATGATCAGGGAAAGAGGAAGAAGGTCAGGGAGCACAAGAATGTATTTGGTGGACCAAATGTATTTCAGCAGCAGTATGCGTCTACAAATGCCCACCCCAATAAAAAAGCAAGAAGGATGGACAAAAATAGCTCTGCCAACCAACCTTTCAGGATATAATCTATAGTGGTGATGTAGAGAAACATCGATTGGTTATTTGCTGCGAGAGGTGCAATAATATCCAAAAGATTCTTTTTGTCTTACTGTAACACTTGTCTCTTTCGTGTTCTAGATTTTCAGACCTAGCTTCTTCTAAACAGGTGACGAATTAGGGAAGTGAGATCGAGGGTATGTCTCTGTGAGAATGTATTTTTAGTATTTACAAACAGAGACAGTCTTTTATTTTGTTGGTCTTTCTTTTTGATTTCTTTTTTCTTTTCTGATGTAAATGATAAATGTATCTGTGAGTTTTTAAACAGAACAATGAGTGAAAAGTGGAATAATTGCTTTTTGCAAAGTTATGTTAACTAATAGATAATCTTAATTTCTCCGCATTTTGTATGGAAAACGGTGAGTAACTATCGCGAATTTGATTGGAAATATTGCAGCCTTGCCTAAATGGCTAAGACAACTAATGCTATCAACTGCTTGCTGTTTGGATGAGTTCCGGCAGCATTCAAAACACCCGAATCTAAACAAGCAGCATTCTGAGTTCTGGATTTTTATGCTTTTGTTCAGAACTAAGTCAAATGCGAGTTTCACTTTCTCTCAGCCAATCTAAGCTGTTAGGCCCAATCGTCGCCCTATTTCACTAGGCCTAGTTTGTTGGCCCATTTTGTCAGGCCTAGTTCTTCGGCCCATTTACCAGGTCCAGTTCGTCAACCCATTTTACCAGGACCAGTTCGTTCGCCCGGTCAACGAGTCCATCGCATCTGACCACAACCGCGGCCAATACATCAGGCTAGTACCGACTGCCAGTCTTGAAGGCCACGACATCCAGACACGACAGACGGCCTCGACCATATAGCCAGCGTACCCGCCAATCTACTAGCCAGATTGCCTTCTCATTCAACCTGAATATAGTCAAACCAGTCTGCCAGTAATTCTTGCATGTCAGAGACTCGATAGCCGCAGTCAACCTTGCCTGTCAAAGTATACAAGTCAAATCTGATGACCCATGTCAGTTTGGCCTGTTTCCACAAACCAAATGCTAGAACCCAAGAAAAAGGTTCTAGATTGCTTGCTGATCAAGTCACTGCGGGAAATTTTTGCAACATTCCAGACATCTTGTTACCCAATTTATCACAGATGCAGTTGATCTCTAATTTATGGCTTATCACATTAATTTAATTGTATAAATATAGAAGAATTAAACCCTAAAAGGATAGGCCAGAAATGGGAAAGAAAACTTTAAACATCAGCTCTCTCCAAACTAGAAAAAACACCATTGTAATACTTATATCAATAAAACATCTCTTCCTAAAAGAATTCATCCGTGTATATGGACATAATTTGCCAAACCACGTAAAATTCTTGTTTTCATTACTTACTTTTAATTGACTTTTTTATTTTATATAATATTATCATCATCAAATCAACGATGTTTTATACCGAAAGTAGTTTCGGGTACTAACACTTATATTATCACCTAACATTTTCTATAATAATAATTAATGACATATAATTGCTCAAGGCTTCTTCGTACAATCTTATATTCAAACCGTGAGTACTAAGAAATTGATGGCATTATCCCTATAATTTTGACATCATTAGAGAATAAATTCACATGCATGGTGACTCTCCCATTACATGGTCTCTTCTCGGCAATGCACATGGAAATACATCCATTAACATGCACAATCACGACTTAGTCAGGGCATAGGGCTTATAGGACTGTGACACACTTATTATTGATGTAAGCCACTTATCCCGCCTAATGTTGCTCCTTCATTACCTTCTTCCATGTGCATCTTCTCCCTTCTTCACACTTACCCGTACCATTAATTTTTGTTTAGATGATCAAACTTTGATTCCTTGATCAATTTTCTTGATTAGATGATCAAACTCTAATAATGCTATAAATACTTCCAACGGTCTTTAACTTGCACTCATCGATCAATTTTGTACTCTCTCTATTTCTTCTCTACAATGGCTAATCTAAATGTCATCTCATATTCTATTAAACTCATACTTTTCTTCATCATAATCCCATTATCAACAAATGCAGCTACTTACAGTGTTTTAAAATATGGAGCAAAACCGAACGGTAGAACCGATTCGACGAAAGCATTTTCACGAGCGTGGTCTTTAGCTTGCCAGTCTAGAAAACCGGCCACAATGTGGATACCTCGAGGAACATATTTGGTAAAGAAAGTAACTTTTAATGGTCCATGTAGAAGTAAAAGAGTCACGGTACAATTTGATGGTAAAATTGCGGCACCTCCTAAGAACATTTGGGTCATTGGAAATTCTCGGAATTGGATTTTGTTCCATGGTATCAATGGTTTAACGATTAACGGCGGGGTACTAGATGCTCGTGGATCTCATTTTTGGAATTGTAGGAGATCTGGTGGAAGATGCCCACAAGGTGCAGTGGTATGTATAGTAGAGTCCAATTTGATCTAAAATTTTGTAGATTATGTATAGTATTGTGGTTAATTCAGTCGAAAGCATATTATGACTAAACTTTTCATGTGTCCTTACGCAGTCGCTGTCGATAGACAATGTGAAAAACGGCGTAATCAGCGGTTTAACATCAATCGACAGCCAACAATCTCATATATCTATCAATGGCTGCAATAAAATGCTGATTCAACGAGTGACTATTATTGCACCCCGTCAAAGCCCTAACACAGACGGAATAGACATACAGGCGTCAACAGGTGTTACAATCATTGATTCTACCATTGGAACCGGCGATGATTGTATAGCAATTGGTCCGGGGACTAAAAAGCTATTGGTTCAACGGGTAAAATGTGGTCCTGGACACGGAATTAGGTTCAAACTCAGTACTCAAATACATTATATGCCTTCACTCATCTAATTGACTATAAGATTTTAGTTAGTTAAATGCTTGCGTGAATGAATCTGCAGTATTGGAAGTTTAGCTAGAAGTCAGAATGAAGCAGGAGTGCAAGGAATTGTGGTGAAGGACGTAACGTTCATCGGATCAGACAACGGCGTGCGGATTAAAACATGGGCAAGACCAAGCAATGGTTTCGTAAAAAACGTTCTTTATCAAAACATCGTTATGAATAGTGTTCGAAATCCTATTGTTATTGATCAGACATATTGCCCCGGTGACAAAGGTTGCCCTAACCAGGTAAAACTCAATATAGCTTTAACCAAATATTTGTGTTTGTTTGATTTGAACATTCGCATCATCACGCACGTAACAATTTCTGTTCTATTCTGATTTTTGTTAAATTAGAATTCTGGAATCAAGATCAGTGGGGTGACATACTTAAATGTCCATGGAACGTCCAGATCGCCAATTGCCGTGAGCTTGCGTTGTAGTCCCTCTACCCCATGTAAAGGGATCAAACTATACAATGTGAAGCTCAGTTATTCAAGAAAACCTGCCAAGTCTTATTGTTACAGTGCCGCCGGTACATCTCGAGGACAAGTCCTGCCGGGAAGCTGTTTCTAGTCTAGTAAATCATGAAGTTTAATTGAATGGAGTTATTTTTTCCTTCCATTTCTCTTCTAATTATGTTGTAATTACATATGACGAGTTCACCCACTAGCATAACCCGAGTATGAGTTAGCAAAAGAAACTTGTCTGCAGTAATATTTATTATTATTCTTGATGAGAATTAAGGGCAAAGTCCTAAAAAATTCTTCATCACCTCACAATGTTGCATATATTTCTTGGTGTGGCCTAAGATTGTAGTTTTTATTTGAGTTTTTTTTTTTTGTAACAGAGAAAGGTTGTAATTGTATTTCTGTACTCTTATATTAATCAAAATCGTAGTTGCAGTAAACTGATTTTTCCTCGGTATTTACAGCCGGCATTTTATATGATGAGTTTTTACAATTTATCGGTAACGTGGTGTAACATATTTGGCCACGGTTTTTATTTCTTTTCCTAAATTGAGTTAACATTTAGACATCTACATTCCCAAATTGCAGTTATGCTCCAAAAATTTGATCAAAACATTTCTAATTTTTTTCAATTGATTCGAATTAAAAAAAACTCAAGAATATGGTGTAATCACATTTCTTTCAATTTCATCCGATTCGATCAAACTGGATCATTTTGTTTTTCAAAAATTGATTTTCTAATCAGATATTTCCAAATCCAATTATTTTTTTAATCCATTAAATTGTTATAATAGATGAATTTCGTCTTCAATTGCTTCAAATTAAAATTGAACAACAACATTCGTCAGCAACCTTTATATCCGTTGCTATTTGATGTTCATTCCAAAAAAGATGAGGACGTTTATATCGTTGCTAATATTTAAAATCGTCGCAAAATGTTAAAACGTGTTAAATTAAATTTGTTCGAACATCATCGTCCAATCAATTTGGATTTACCACGCTCGTGCCTGCATCTGATAATATCATTAGAAGTTGATCTAAAGGTTTTAATAGACTAAGAACATGAAAAATATATTATCTTTAATTCTTAGATTCCTCTTCATCTACGAAGAACAATACGAACATATCAACATATCAAATCCCATGTGAATGTGATTCGATCTCTTGAGATCAATGACAAGTCTCTCATTTGAATTTCAAACAAGTCGGAGCAAATGGTCTGATTTTCATCCTGAATCGTGTTTACTTTGATTATTCTTTGTGTAAGGCGATGTGCACGACATTGATGATGAACTTGGTTGAAAAAATAACGCAACAATAAAAAAAACAAAAGAATCAGTGTGCAGGAGCAAATCCCCTTCCTTCTACATCCTCTGAACCAACGGTAAATCAAGATTCCATTAGGAACTATATCTCCATGATGTTTGCTTGAATGAAGGCTTTCATCCCGCCTAATGTTACTTATAACTTATAAGTACTTCCAACCGCCTATCACATACACTCGAATCAACATTCTCCTTCTCTGGTTTCACACTCTCGAGTTTACACCAAGTGTAACAGAAATAATGGCTAATCTAATCGCCTTGTTTTCTCTTCAACTCATACTTGTCTTCATCGTTGCATTTCCACTATCAACAAGTGCAGCAACCAATAACGTTTTAAAATATGGAGCAAAACCAAATGGGAGAACGGATTCGACAAGACCTTTTCTTCGAGCGTGATCTTTGGCATGTAAATCTAAGAAACAACGACAATGTGGGTACCTCGAGGTACTTATTTGGTTGAAACAATAGTTTTTGGCGGTCCATGTAGAAGTAAAAGAGTCACTGTCCAGATTGATGGTAAAATTCAGGCGCCTCCTGGCAAGAATTATAGGATTATTGGGAATTCGAGGAATTGGATTTTGTTCACTGGTATCAATGGTGGTATTTTAGATGGGCGTGGATCTAGTTTCTGGAACTGCAGGCGGTCCGGTGGAAATTGCCCAGACGGTGCAATTGTATGTATATCTTCTTAACTTTAGCTAGAATCCTATACCAATGGCATGCACCTGACATGGATTTATGTATGTGCATATGCAGTCGCTATCGTTAAACAATGTGAGGAACGGCATAATTAGTGGATTGAAATCAATTGACAGCCAATTTTCTCATATGGCTATCGTGGTAAAGGATGTAACATTCAGACAATGGTTTAAGGATCAAAACATGGCCGAGACCAAGTAATGGTTTTGTGAAAAATATTCTTTATCAGAATATCGTTATGAAAAATGTTCGAAATCCTATCATTATTGATCAGGTATATTGTCCCGGTGGTAACTCACAATGTGCTAATCAGGTAAGAGGTAATCAAAATTCTCAAATTAAAATTCTTCAATAATAATTAGCTTATGATCATCTGGGCGCAGTTCCAACATTCATTCCACTAGTTACTTATCAAACGCACTTATCGTTTTAAAAGCCATGTGCAAGGTTATTCGACTCGTACGAGTCACCTCAAATATTCGTAAAACGCTTCGCATCGGGTATTTGAATCGTTTTTTGCTAAGAATCGTGGTTTTATTTTTTGAAGCGTAGATTCGCCACACTTTCAGCAGTTCACGATTCTTTTTTCTCCTTAATTTTTTACTGATTAAATCATCAAAATCCCAAATTTTATGATTATCTCCTTTCGTATTTGTGAAAGACTACCAAAATCGTCAAAAGTGAAAACCCATGTATACGAAAGAAGATGAACAAGACACAAAAAATATGATGAAGTATTAAACTTTAGTTCCCAGTATATCTTGTTGGAGGTTGAGTTGATTTTCTGAACATACTATTATTAATAAGTATTAATAATAGGAAACCTCTGAACAACTCACTTCCATCTTCTCCTTGTGCAATGCCCTTTACCGGTTAGAACCAATAGTGTATTTAATCTTTTTTGCTTAGCTTTAACCTTCTTTGTTGTAACCCAAGGATGAGTATAAGAGAATGAATGCAAGGCCGATCAAAAAAAAAGAACAAAGAGTGAATGAATACAAGGGTTTACGAAGGTATAGGATGAAGGCAATGGGTTTTCTTTTGAATTAATCCAACACGTATACATGGTGGTACTATACGTGTCACTTGTTTAACATTTTGTAGCAGAAGAAGAGTGACTTTTTTAATATTTTATTTTTTCATCCAGTAAACCAGACATTCAGATGGTTAAATGACTAAATCATCACTTTAATATTTTAATATTTATTTAGTTGTTTAGCACTTCTATCCTATATTACCTGTGACATCAAAATCCCCAAAACCCATGTATACGAAGAATTGACTATGAATCGACGATTCACAGTTCGATATACAATATACGTTTCGATTCCTGAAAGTAAAAAACGAATCATTCTACGTTTTACGATTTCACAGCCTTAATCATGTGTAAGCACAGCAAGCCTTTAATGGTTATATATCCAAGCTGATTTATCTTAGGAAAGGTTTTTACAATAACCTCAAGCAGTTGATTGGTATTACCCAAAGCAACTTGGTATATTCTGTTAACATCCATATGTTTTTACCCTGCCTGCTATTACTCACAATTTACCTTTTCTCCATGTACTGTTCAAGACCGTATTCATGGAGTTCCAAGTTTCAATAGCTAACTAAAGCCGGTTCCTATGCACTTGGTAAATCTATTGATTTGCCAGTCATTATCGGTATGACTAAATGGTAAATTCATATGTTAAAGTCAAATTTACCATTTTGCCATGCGAAGCAGTCTCGTTTAGACCGTTCGGTAGAGATTCGGTTACGCGATCAAATCTATATCACCGGCGACATGGTTTTATTCGTTTGGTGAAATATACGTCGCTTAGTGTTTTATCATCTAACCCCTATAAATAATCAATTTTAACCTCATTTTAACTTATACCTTTCTATATTTTTTTATTTCTCATTCACATTTTTTAATATAAAATCAAATTTACCATTTTCTCCACAGATAAGTTAGTCCAACGAGTTCCTTTTAAAAAACAAGAGTTATAAAGAAAAATATGAAGAAAATCTTTTTATTTCTTGTCTCCAATTGATTACAATCTATGTATTTATATACAAGAAAAAGAATTAAGTTAGGAAACCTTAATTACTAGGAAATTACAACAAAGTTAGGAAACAAAATATTGGTACATTATTGTAATGTAATTCCCAAGTTAGGAAACTAGGGTCACAATACTCCCCCTCAAGTTGGAGTGTGCAGGTTACGAACACCCAACTTGTCAAGAAGATAGTCAAATTGTTTTCGTCCAAGCGCCTTAGTAAAAATATCAGCTAGCTGATCTCCTGTACGAACATAGTGGGTAGAAATAAGGCCGTCTGTAATAGCATCCGAATAAAATGGCAGTCCACTTCAATGTGCTTAGTACACTCATGAAACACTGGGTTTGCGGCAATATGAAGCGCAGCCTGACTGTCACAGTAAAGTCGCATGGGAGAAGAATGCTTAACATCGAAAGATCGTAACAAACCTTTTAACCACTTAAGCTCACAAGTTGCTGACGCCTTGGATCGATACTCGGCTTCCGCAGAAGACCGAGATACGGTCACTTGTTTCTTAGTTTTCCAAGAAACCGGCGAAGACCCAAGAAACATAAAATAACCAGTAAGTGAACGACGAGTTAAAGGACAACTCGCCCAATCAGAATCACAGAAACCTGTCACACGCAGATCCGAATCTGTACGGAGTAAAATTCCCTGTCCAGGTTGACCTTTCAAATAACGAACAACACGTATAGCAGCTTCCCAATGACGTACTCGAGGAGACTGCATAAACTGAGCCAAAATATGCACTGAATAACAAAGTTCAGGACGTGTAATAGTTAAATAAATAAGACGTCCAATCAATCTTCTATACTGTTCAGGATTACTCATAAATGCACTGTCATCAATTGCCAATCCATGGTTCTGTTCTAAAGGAAAAGAAACTGGTCTGGCTCCTAAGAAACCGGTTTCTGCAATAATATCAAGTGAATATTTGCGTTGAGATAAGAAAATTCCTTGTGAGCCACGCGCCACCTCCAAGCCCAGAAAATACTTCAATTTTCCAAGATCTTTCATGTGAAAACAAGTATGTAAATAGTTTTTAAAAGACGAAATCTTATCAGAGTGAGTGCCAGCAATAATCAAGTCATCAACATAAACCAGAAATGCTAAGAAAATGTCATGTCGCTTATATGTAAAAAGCGAATAATCAGAATAGGACTGAGTAAACCCATACAAAATTAAGGAAGATCGAAGCTTTGCGAACCAATTTCTAGGCGCTTGACGAAGACCATACAGAGACTTACGCAGCCGACATAGCATACCCGGAGAGGCACCTGCAAATCCTGGTGGAGGACGCATGTAAACCTCTTCAGTGAGGTCACCATGAAGAAAAGCGTTACGCACATCCATATGATGAAGTTCCCATTGTTTAGCTGCAGCAAGTGCCAAAAGAACTCGAACAATCACCATTTTAGCAACCAGAGCAAACGTCTCTTTATAATCAATCCCTTCCTTTTGATTATTCCCCAAAACGACTAACCGAGCCTTGTGTCTCTCAATAGAACCATATGAATTATATTTGATTTTATAAACCCATTTACATCCAATTGCCTTCTTTCCGCGAGGCAACTTCACCATGCTCCATGTCCCATTAGTTTCTAAAGCATGTATTTCTTCTTGCATACCCGTCCGCATTTCGGATTTTTCATGGCTTTAGAAAAACTGGTTGGTTCCGTTTCTGCAGTAATAGCAGCCAAAAAACGTTTGTGCGGCAAAGAGAATTTATCACAACTAACATAATGAGCTAAGGGATACGGAGTACCTGAGGACTTTGGAGGAGTGAGTGAAATTGAAATGGGATCATAACATGACGTAGTGTAACAACGGGCAGTGTGACAGACATAATCCTTCAAGTGAACTGGTGGACGTCGAATACGCTAAGACTGTTTACCCATATCGGAAATGGTTAAGGTATCCGTTTCAGAAGACCCAACCTGAGCTCCCAACTCTCCCCCAGTTATCGTGGCTAAGTTCTGTACACTATCATGAACCGCAGACGAATCTGAACTGCCGACACCTGAACTGTTAACGCAGCTGTCTGCACTGTCCATGTTGACACCTGAACTGTGCCTATTTCCTGCTGGAAACGTGCATGAACTGTCCCCATTTCCTGCTGTTCCTATCCCGTTGTTTCTGTCTCCAGGTGCTGCTGTTTCTGCACCGTTGTTCCTGCCCAGCTGAACTGTTCGTTGAGAGCCTGCTGCTGTGGTGGACCTGCTGTTCAACGCTGCACCTCCACTGAACTCAACAGGAAACGCTGAGTGGTGAGTACCTGACGCTGAACTATTGCTGCTGTCCGTGTCATGTGGTCCAGGTAACCCTGCGTTTAGGACTTGTTTTCTACTTAATTGTCTCCTGTTGACTGCATCAATTAAGTGAACATCATTGTTGATAATTAATCCACCATTTTCTGAACGCATCTCATAATTCTGAACAGATTTCGGGACGGATTCACCAAACGGAAACTCCCCCTCACTAAAAATAACATCACGAGACACAAAAAAAATATTCTTGTCGAGATCATATAGCCGCCAACCTTTTTTACCAAACGGATATCCGATAAAGATACACTTTCTACTTCGAGGAGCAAATTTATCATTTTCTTTGACCCGAGCAGAACATAAGCATCCAAAAACACGAATCGCATCTAACCTGGGACTCCGATGTAGCAACAATTCATATGGAGTCTTTCCTCCTAATATCGACGAGGGTGTCCGATTAATCAGATAACCAGCAGTCAACACACACTCTCCCCAAAACCGACGAGGCAGGTTTGCCTGGAACCGTAATGCTCGTACAACATTTAAAATATGACGATGCTTTCGTTCTACACGCCCATTCTGTTGTGGTGTACCTACACAAGAAGTCTGAAACACTATTCCACTTTCACGAAAATAAGATTTCAAACATGTAAACTCGGTTCCATTATCACTACGCAAAGCTCTAATACGCGCATCAAATTGACGATCGACCATTGAACAAAAATCTTTGAACACCCCTGCAACCTCAGATTTCTCAGCAAGCAAATAAATCCACACAGCTCTAGAATAATCATCAACGATAGTTAAGAAATAAAACGCACCACAAGAGGATGGCATACGATATGGACCCCATAAATCACAATGTATTAAATCAAAAATTGCACCAGCTTTATTAGTACTTAAAGGAAACACATCTCTAGTCTGTTTAGCCCGAAGACAAATCTCACATGGCGTTTTATTCTCCTTACTAACATCTGATTTTAACAAAGTCCCTACTACTCCATACGAGGGATGACCTAAACGCCGATGCCATATTTCTACACTGTCCTTCCACTCCACCTTGTGTATCTGCACCGCTGTCACACCCCGCAATATATAGATCTCATTCCGATATTCACCCGCTCCAATAATCGTCCTCGAGATGCAATCTTGTATGACACATAACTTATCAGTTAAGGTGATAAAATATTTAGAAGTAGTAAGAAGTTTTCCAACAGATAATAAATTGCAATTTAACTTCGGAACAAACAAGACATTCGTCAACGTAAAACGACTTCCGAAGTTTACAGTTCCTTCTTTGGTAGCCATCGTAGTATCTCCATTTGGCAATCCCACAGGACACGCCTCAATATCTCGCACATTAGTCAATAATTCTAAACTACCTGTCATATGATGTGATGCACCAGAATCAACTATCCAATCAATATTTATCATACCGCTAACTCTTTCGCTGGAACTCTCCACCTGTTTTTGAGTGTTCAGCATCTTCATCAACGTACTCCATTGTGCATCAGTAAGAGAGGGCAGTGAAGCTTTGTCTTCCTTATTTACCCTAATCTCTGTCTTTGATTCACTTATTCCTTGTATCGCATTTGCCCTAGCATATCCACGTCCTCTACCAGACCCACGACCGGAAATAAATCCAGTTCCACGTCCGCGTCCTCTACCAGCATTCCACCTTTCCGGGTATCCGATAATTTTATAACAGTTTTGGATATTGTGTCCAGTTTTTCCACAGTGCTTACACTGTTCAACCACTTCTGTACGGTCACCACCGATTTCTTTAGCTTTTGACTGTGTGAAGAAATCCATAGCATCTCTTCTTTCCTCATAACTCCTCGCGACTTCGTGATGTTTTTCTTCACTAATAACCATTGCGTATACTCGATTAAGATTGGGCAATGATTCCGCATTCAATATTGTGGAACAAACCGTTCCAAATCTCGAATCATCAAGTCCCATCAAGAACTGATGCACTTGCTCGTCTTCACGTCTTTTCACCAACTGCTCTGTGATTTTACACTTGCAACCTTTACAGTCACAAGTCAATATTGGTTCATAATTATTGATCTCTTCCCGTAGCATCTTTAGTCGTCCGAAAAATTCTGCTACAGTCTGTCCCTGTTGTTTGCAGTTTGCTAACTCTCGCTTCAGTTGTTGAATACGTGGCACATTTGCTATCGCGAATCTCTCTTTCAAATCTGCCGAAAGCTCTTTTGCATTCTCCCGATATGTAACGGTTGAACGCAAAGAGGGTTCAATTGTGTTGAAAATCCATGCTATCAACATGGAATTGATCATCCACCAATCTTCAATATCCGGACTTTCATCTGCCGGTTTTACGATGGTTCCATTCACGAAACCCATCTTTCTCTTTGCCCGTAATGCAACTCGCATCGCTTTAGCCCATTCCTCGTAATTTGTTCCCTTCAATTGTACATGAGTAACAATACTTCCAGGATGATCTGCAGACGTCAACGTGTAAGGTGTAATAGATAAATCCGATTTACCCTTCTCAACATCTGCACCACCAGCCATTGTCAAAGATGATAACTCTAAGAACTTGGTTCTGATACCATAAAGAAAAATATGAAGAAAATCTTTTTATTTCTTATCTCCAATTGATTACAATCTATGTATTTATATACAAGAAAAAGAATTAAGTTAGGAAACCTTAATTACTAGGAAATTACAACAAAATTAGGAAACAAAATATTGGTACATTATTGTAATGTAATGCTCAAGTTAGGAAACTAGGGTCACAATAAGTTACGCTATTCACGATGTTACTACTAGGACATTAGTGACCTTTGTTACTAATTCCTCGATGGCTTGATTAGCTGCTTGAAGCGCTTTTAAGGGGTTGTTTACTTTTCACAGTATGTCTAGATTGATTCATTATGAAATTCCACCATCCATTAACTTGTCAAACTTGAGTTTTTGAGAACCATGTGCGGTTACTTACAATAACCAAGTTGACTTATCATACCTACCTGCCTACACCTTATAAACAACCAATTCTAGCTTCCTTGCGTCACTGATGATGATTTTGGTGGTTTTGATTTTCATAATCATTTTGTTACTACAAATCGTATCAAATTAGGATTATGTAAACATGATCTCTACTCTCTGTTCAAGCTTAGAATAACACTAGCTAGTCCACGATGTATATATGCTTGGATTAAGGCTTTTATCCCGCCTGTTATCACTCCCTACTTACATTCCTCCATGTGATCATTCATCATCACACTTCACTGTCTCACTTCCATTACGACTTCTATAACACATAAATCAGTAAAAAACTACGGTATAAATTCTTCCGGCCGCCTTTACGTTCACACAAACAGTACTCATCAAATCTCTATCTCCATCTCTCTGGTTTCACTACACTCTCCTGTCCAACCAAAAATGGCTAAGAGAGTCATCTTATTTTCTCTTAATCTCATTCTTCAAGTCATCATATTTCCGTTATCATCAACGAATGCAGCTACTTACAATGTTGTAAGATATGTAGCAAAACCAAATGGTAGAACGGATTCGACGAAATCGATTTTACGTGCGTGGTCTTTAGCATGTAATTCAAAAAAACCAGCAACAATGTGGATACCCCGAGGAACTTATTTGGTCAAAACAATAGTTTTTAATGGTCCATGTAGAAGCACAAGAGTGACGGTTCAAATTGATGGCACAATTCAGGCTCCTCCTAAGAACTATTGGGTTATTGGGAATTCTCGGAATTGGATTTTGTTCCACGGCATCAACGGTTTAACGATCAATGGTGGGAAAGGTGGTGGGATCTTAAATGCTCGTGGATCTCATTTTTGGGATTGCAGGCGATCTGGTGGAAGTTGCCCTGAAGGTGCAACGGTATGTATATACATACCAATCAATTCCAATCAACTCTAGCTAGTTTAGCCTTATCGGCATATAATTCTGATTAACTAGTCCAACTTGACTGCAACATATGTAGAATTTGAACACGACAGGCATGAAATTTGACATGATCTTTCAATGTGTGTAAATGCAGTCGCTATCATTAGACAATGTGAAAAATGGTATTGTCAATGGAATAGTATCAGTCGACAGCCAATGGTCACATATGTCTATCAATGGTTGCAATAATATGAGGGTTCGCCGGGTGGTTCTTATTGCACCTGCTCAAAGCCCCAACACAGATGGTATAGACATACAATCATCAACTGGTGTTACAATTGTCGACTCAAGTATCGGAACAGGCGACGATTGTATTGCGATTGGTCCTGGAACCAAAAAGCTAACAATACAAGGGGTAAAATGTGGACCTGGACACGGCATTAGGTACGTCGTGTATCTGATTTTTTTTTCTTTTTTTAACTGTGAGATTCTGGATATGTAATAACTCAGTGAAACCATTCATGAATGGTTGAAATCATAGTATTGGAAGCTTGGCTAGAAGTCCGAACGAAGCAGGGGTGGAGGGAATTATAGTGAAAGATGTAACATTCACTGGATCGGATAATGGACTAAGGATTAAAACATGGCCGAAACCAAGTAACGGTTTCGTAAAAAACGTTCTTTATCAAAATATCCGTATGAATAACGTTAAAAACCCTATCATTATTGATCAGATATACTGCCCCGGTACCAAAGGCTGCTCTAATCAGGTAAAAAAACTAATCAAATCGCTTGATGTTGAAATGTTTTAAATATTTCAGAAAAAAAAAACTGTTTGACTTTAGTCTGTATAAATTTGTTCCGGAAACTAGAATTCCGGAATCCAGATCAGCGGAGTGACGTACCTAAATGTATATGGAACATCGGCAACACCGATAGCAGTTAATCTCCACTGCAGTGCGACTAACCCATGCAACGGAATCAAATTATACAATGTTGATCTCACTTATTCAAAGAAACCTGCTTCTACCTTTTGTTTCAGCGCGGCCGGAACATCTAAAGGACAAGTCCTGCCCGGAAGTTGTTTCTAGTATGAATTCAATTTTACTCATTCTTTTAGCTTTCTATGTTTTCCTTAATTCCTCTAAAATCTCTTGTTTTAATTGTTTTGTATTGTAAATGAAACTTGTGATTAGTTATTGTAATTAAACTCCAAATTGAATTCAAGAGAATTAAATCATCCCCTAATGCCTCTCTAACTATGCATCTCTCTCACGCCGACGGTGATCTTGGTCTCTTATTATCATCCGCAATCTTTCTAAACGCAAGGCCATCTCCCTCTTACGGGAAGTTATCCATGGAATCTCCCGCTGCTCATTCTTCTCCGAGTACAATTTCATCTCCACATCTTCCGCACCTGTAATCGTCTTTGGATTCAAAGTAACAGCACTTACGCCTGCAATTAGCTGCTCCTCAACAAACTAGGAAACTAGACTTCCAGATTCCATTTCGTTTTCCATCTCTCTCACGCCGATGGAGGTGTCGGCAGATCTTGAATGAGGTGTATTTCGGGTTTGAAGATTAGGGCTAGAAGAAGGGATATCGGTCCTAGAACCTAAAAAGACAAATAGATGTTGTATTTTGCAGCAACAATATATAATTTTTAATGTTTTTATTCTAATCTATTTGTACCCATGATTCAAATTGACAAGTAAACAGTATTGAATATAGTTTTTAAATTTTACTTTTGATTGTTGGGGTGACATTATTATAATTTTAGTATTGTTATGTTATAATAATTTAATATATTCTTTAAATTTCAGTAATTTGATATTTAGGTTAGTTTTTTTTGTTAACATGTTAATTATTTTTATTTTTTCTAATAAAAACATGAAATCCTTGAATTTACCCCTATCCAACCTGTCTATCCATCCATCCATGGGTGTTAAATCCACAAATGATATATTAAACACGGGTGTAAATCTAACACCCGTTATTTTAATGGGTTAGATTTGGGTGGCACTAAATCCACGGTTCCACCCGTTGCTCACAACTACTATACAAAAGTTCAGAGAAACACCTTCAACCCAATCATTCGCTGCATACAAGCCCAAAAAGCTTTCCACCTAAAAGCCCAAAACGTGCAGCAAAATGTTTCATTGAAAGTGCCTGCTTTTATGGGTGTAACAACTTTGAAGGGGCTGTGAGAGGGTTGTTCGGTATGGGAAGTGGGAGGGTGCACTAGTAGATAGCAAACGAATAAATTACCCATTTTATATTTAAATATCATAGTTATTTCCAACTCTATAGATATTATTTATTTTAAAATCACTAACTTAGTTTTATTTACATATATTGTTTGCCTATACAAAACGGAGGAAGGAGGCACCCCCTAGTTGGATAGAAGCATGTATAATTTTTATTAACCTAGAAATCGATTAGATAACGTACTCAGTTCACGATAATCGTCCAGGTCAAAGGTGAAATTTCCCAACCGTATATGGGTTTGTTCTTCGTTTATGAAGATTCTACGGCTAGCAGTTCATGATTTTCTTAACCGTAGATATAGTTATTCTTAATGAATAAAAAACTAACCCAGATACGATTAGAAGATTTCATCCTACAACCTAGTCATAGGTAAAAAAATTTAGCAACGGATTATTTTTTTAGTCGTAGAAACTTAAAGTTTTTCATAATTTTACGCATCGTAGATAATTTTCTGGGACATATAATTTTGTTTGAAGTGTTGTCTACGGCTAGGAAAGTTTTTCCTAAACCTAACCATAGATTTGCTTGCCGTTCGTAAAAATTTCACCACGCATAATTGGCTAGGTAAAAAAAATTAGACCTAGGATTATAGAACTAGATCACATTCAATAAAATTTCCTTCGATTTCTACCCACAATCGGCTAGGAGTTCATGAATTTCTTAGCCAAATCTAGGTTGTAAAAAGTTTAAATCGGTGATATTCAAATTGTTGTCAAGGTGTACGTATAGTTTGTTTGATATATAAGATAAGGACTCACCTACCTTAAACTTCTCATTAGGATCTCTCATTGTTGAACAAATTTTTTTATAGAGTTTTCAAAAAAATTCTTCTCTTTCTTCCCTTTATAATCTAAAACTCTCTCTAACTTTATTCTCAACCACTAACTATAACTATAAGTTAAATCTCACTAATTTAATATAAAAATTAATACTTAATTAATTCAACTAATTAAAATCATTAAAACATAATTAAATAAGGAAATTTAGTTATTATGAAAAATATTTGGAAAAATGGTTTCTAATTTTGTAGCATCTGTTTCGTCTTATCAAAAATACTTGCAGCCCAAAAAACAAGTCTGCATCTTAATCTCCATGATCACTGCAATCACCTCAGCGGCCACCGCGGTGCCGCCTCACCAAAAAATTCAGTACAATCTTGATTCTTCTGTGTTAATCAAATATTAATATTGGTGGAGTGTTGTCTCCATCTTTGTTACTAAACTTTTCAAAATAAAATAAAATTAATTGTTAGTGATATATGTTGGCTTATTAGAGCTCCACAGTGATTAAGTTAAAATGATATTTATACCATATTGGGGGTGACAATGGGTGTGATAAAATGACATATTTTACCATATATGCTAAACTGGAATAGTATGTATATATCATTCTACTTTAGCAATTCCCAAATTTACCAGGCGTTATTTAAAATTGCGCGAAGTGTTTTGTACACTAGCTAATCAAACATTTGGGCAGTTTTAAACACCTTTTAGTTTTATGCTAAGTTTTGAACCCCTTCTGGATTTGAAAAGGTGTTTTAAACATTTCTTATAAAAATCCTAAATTGTTGGCCGCCAAAAAACTTTAGTGAGTGTTAAGAATCCATGTTGTATAGTTTAGCCTAAGACACCATTTGGTAAACCCAAAAAATCCTATTTTGAAATAATATATATGTCATTTTAGAATAGAGTTTACTCTGTAGTTGTGGATGTTCTTAATTAGGCAGTAGTTTATGCTATAAAAAACTAAATTATCCATATAAAAAGTATTTTATATAACATATACGTAAAAGTATCGATGTCACTGTAATACACTAGTAAAATCATTAGGAGATGATATCAGTAATCTGAATTTGAAACTCGTCAACACCGACTAAATTCTTTATCCATCAAGATAAACGAATACGTAAAGAGTGGTATTAACAAAGCCAGACATGAATGTGGACAAAATGTCCATCAACGTCTAGGAATACCACACTTTGCCGTCCTCCATGGAAGACAAACAAAACTATGCACGTAATTAAGGATCTTAATTATGTTTTTATGTAATGAAATTTTATCCAACTACAAAACGTGTTCACCATTTATGATCTCGTCCGTGGATTTATCACCTTTGACAAATTACGTACATCTTTGATTTGGTTAGAGATCTTTGTTGACTTGTTGGTATGCGTAATTATTGTGTTTTCTCCTCTTTTAATTAGAAAGGAAAATTATAATACTTCCTCTGTCTATGTTTAGATGAAGAAATAGGTGTTTTCATACAAACTAAAAAAAGAAAAAAAAAACTAAATTTTTAGTGGTATCCGTAATTGTTGTGTTCTTGATTAAGCCAATGTTCATAACAACAATCTATTTCCGTATTCACTATTTTGAGATTGCGTGCACATCTCACTTGGAACGTGGGAATTTCTCTCGAGCAAGACGCTAAGGCCGGCCGGTTATTAGTGCTTGGATTATGGGTTCCATGACGTTGGCCGGCTTGAGTCTTGAGTCTTCTCACTTCTCACCAACCGTTATTACACTTCTAATTACTTATATATACGCACACCCAATTGTCTTTAACAGACATTCACAAATCACAAGCTTTTCTCTATAGACTACACTCAAGTATTACCCCAAAATGGCTAAGCTCTTCATCTTATATCCTCTTGAACTAATCATACTTCTCTTCACCGTGTTTCCGTTATCAACGAATGCAGCTGTTTATAATGTTGCAGCATTTGGAGAAAAACCAGATGGAACGGATTCAACAAAACCTTTTTTACAGGCATGGTCTTTAGCATGTAGTTCTACAAAACCGGCAACCATGTGGATACCTCGGGGAACTTATTTGCTCAAGACAATAGTTTTTAGTGGTCCTTGTAGAAGTAAAAGGGTTACGGTTCAAGTTGACGGGAAGATTCAGGCGCCTACGGATTTTTGGTTTGTCGGGAATTCTGGGAGTTGGATTTTGTTCCTGGGTATCGACGGTTTAACCATCAATGGTGGGATATTAGATGCGCGAGGGTCTCACTTGTGGGATTGTAGGAGATATGGTGCGAATTGCCCCCAAGGCGCTACGATATGTATATGTTTTTTGTTATTAACTCTAACACGCTGAATTAGCGTATGATAATCCAGTTGAATTAAGTGCATGTTTTCAAAAACTTGACATGACTTCTGGATGTTTATAAATGCAGTCATTGTCATTAAGCAGTGTGAAAAACGGCATAGTCAATGGTTTGATATCAGTTGATAGCCAACGTGCTCATATGTCTATCAATGGTTGCAATAATATGAGGGTTAGACGTGTGACTCTTATTGCACCCGATCAAAGCCCTAACACAGACGGCATAGATATACAAGCATCAACTGCTGGTACAATCGTCGATTCAAGCATCAGAACAGGCGATGACTGTATTGCGATTGGTCCTGGAACGAAAAATCTAATGGTACAACGCGTCGGATGTGGACCTGGACATGGCATTAGGTACGTTCATATCACGCTTCATATAATGCATTAAGTTATAAAGACATGCTTAATTATTTGTAACCCGGTGCATTCATGCATGAACGAACATGCAGTATTGGAAGTTTGGCGAGGAATCCAAATGAAGCAGGGGTGGAAGGCATTACAGTAAAGGATGTAACCTTCACTGGATCAGATAATGGATTACGGATTAAAACATGGCCAAAACCGAGCAACAGTTTCGTAAAGAACGTTCTTTATCAAAATATCGTAATGAATAATGTTCGAAATCCAATCATTATTGATCAGATATATTGCCCCGGTACCAAAGGGTGCTCTAACCAGGTAAGAACTAGTCACGTTACTTGGCCTGAAATGTTTGTGTTAATTCTGATTCTAATTTTTAGTTTTTGATTTTGTCCAAAATATAGAATTCTGGAGTCAGGATTAGTGGAGTGACATACCAAAATGTACATGGAACATCTGCAACACCAATCGCCATTAGATTTCATTGCAGTGCCACTACCCCGTGCAGCTGAATCAAATTATCCGATGTTAAGCTCACTTACTCAAAGCAACCTGCCAAGTCTTTTTGTTTCAGTGCCACCGGAACATCACAAGAACAAGTGACTCCCCAAAGTTGTTTCTACTTTTTTATTAGTTTTGATTTTTCAAAAATTTCTCTTGTAATATTTGCCTTGTATTGTATATGATGAGCTGACCTGCTAGCATAATGCTGAGTATGAGTTAGCAAAAGGAAACTTATAATTTGTAATTAATTCTAGATAAACATGTCCTTCCATGTCTGAGTTTTGAACAAGATTCAATGTATCTAGTTTTTCGAAAATTAAAGGGCCTACACTAACACCCTATTTTTTTGGGGGGACTCGGGGTTTAAAATGATTTGGCATCTAACTCTTAGGTTGATATATCAAATGGATCAAATCAGATATTTTTCTATCATCTCATCACTCTGAATTAGGTTTTAATCACATGTCAATACTCAAAAAGTGAAAATGTGATTTCTAGGTTTTCTGTGAAACCAAAATCGTTCGATGTTCATGTCCACACCAACGATTCCAATTCGAATCGTTTGATGTTCATGCCCCCGTCGAACGATTCCAAAGTAACTGAAAAGTCAGGAAAAACATTAACCCAGAATCGTTGGATGTGGATATCCCTATCGAACAATTCTAGGTCGAGAAAAAACTGAACATTTCTCTGAATCGTTCGATGTGGACATTCCTATCGAACGATTCTGGATCAAAAAAACCCCAATTTTTCGGTTGGTTTTTTAACCTAGAATCGTTGGATATGAACACCAACATCGAATGATTCTTTAGTCTATAATGCTAGGAATCGTTGGATGTAGATGTATCGTGGTGGCCGATTCTACTCTTGGAATTCCTAAATTCACTTGAATTCGACTGTTGATTATCGTATGTTGTCATACTCTTTAGGGATAAGGGCAAGGGAACGACACAGGAAAAGAGAGCGAAGAAAAAACATGATCTTGCTTCTCCTGAGAGCTTGGGACCTCGTCGAAAGAAAGGTAAGAACTTGGCGGCTAGACACCGTAGGGGTTCGACGGGCAAATCTAAAGTGGTTTCCATCAATGAACCAACTGAAATGGAACATCAAAGAGAAGAAGATTCTTCGTCTCCTAAGACAGAATCTGATAGCGTTTCGGGTGAAGTGGAAAGTGATAAGGAAGATAGCGATAGCAATGATGAAGGAGAACCACCACAAAAACAACAAGGAGATAAAGGTACACTACTGCCAGGAAGGAAGAAGAAATGAGCATACAAGCCAAAGTTTGAGATTCATATAAAATATTTCACCTAGTATTTCGACGTGGTCTTACATACCAAACGATTCATACAAAATATTTCACATAAATTTTGAGTTTTTCGAAAAAAATAGTGGTTGGGTCTACCTCTATATAAGAAGGACCTCAATCCCTGACCCAACTTGCCCCAAACTTACGCCTTTTACTCACTCCCACTTCATCCATTACTCAAATAGAGCCGGGAAAATGGATTGGGAACCAGATGAAGATTTGGAGCTCGTCAAGTCGTTCATTCCCGTTTTCCGCGAACGCCCGTTCGAAATTTATTTGAGGTTTTGGAAAAGAGTCAAAGAATTCTTCTATGACCGCACCGGGAACCCTAACCATCGCAAACGGAGAGACCTAGCTTTTAGATTCTACCATATCAAAAGCGAAATGCGAGAGTTCTGTAAAATTAGAAGAATGGTTCACGAGCATCATCCTCAAGCTTCTAATATAGAGAAAGTGAGTAGTTCGGCAAGTTTATCCCTCTCTCATCGTTTGATGTTCGCATACTAACGTGTAATCGATTTAATTTCAGGTCGAACGATTCCATAGCCTATGTCGAATTCGAAACGTGGAAAAAATGTTCATGCACGGGAGGAAATACGCCGTGTTGAACCAACGTGCTAGGAGGTTCATTAACGATATATTAATGTGCGAGCTTCAAGAATATGCGTACTAGATCATGTCATGCAATGTGCTAATTTCCTAAACTATGAATGAAATTTGTTATTTATGAAAGTTTCCTGAAATTGTTACATAATAACACCCACATCCAACGATTCTTAGAATTGTCCTTTATGAAAGGAAATATCCACCGATTCTAGTGTTCTTCGTAATTGAAGAACACCAAACCAGAATCGGCATACGTTATCCATCGTATCCACCGATTCTGGGTTGATTAACTTAAAAAAAAATTATGAGATTTTTACAAATTTTGATGATTAATTAACACTAGTTGATTTCACCACCAACACGTTTAAACAACTAAATCAATTAACACTGATTAATCATAGGATAAATTAGATAAATAAGAATTTTTTTATTTATTTTATAATAATTTTATTTTATTTTATTTTTTAATAGTAGGATTAAAATAATTTTCATAGACCGTAATATAGCTGATAAACCACGGGTGACTAGGAACAATCTGAGAAAATCTAACAGTGATGCTTATTTAAATTTTTGTTGGTGAATTTTAGTACTCCTTGCAAAGTCATTACAAAAACAATATTTTCATCGGGATGAAAATAAGGGATGGTTCCTCATGTGGTGGGTTCTGCTTGTCCAATGTTCATACTCGATTGTCAAAATAAAATTGCATATTTAACGTGGCTTATCGAGAATAGAAAAAAGTTATCTAGTGAAATTAAAAATAAAAATAATATAGGTTGTGCCTGACCTGGAACAAGTAAAGGAGTTGCATTGTATGGAGAACCACTCCCTATAAATTTATACCATGCCTAACCCTTGCAATTTTACTTGACCTATCAAGACCAGTTTCAAAAGTTGTAGCTGTATAACGGTCCAGTTTCCCAAAAAATGTAAGGATTAGTGGCATTGAAAAATGGAGCTCTACTGTTGACAAGTACTAATAGTATGTAAAGACTTGATTTAGACTAGTACTAGTTTTTATCTTTCTCTCTGATGCTTCTTATCTTCCTCTCTGTGTACTGTATGCCCTTGAGAGATTTGTTTGTTCAATCTTCATCAAGACTACCAAGAGGTGTTCAGGTAAGTTTACTTTGTCCCTTTACTCATTTTGGGTTTGTTATTTGTTCCTGCTTTTTTAAAGGTTTTACTGATCATATATTGGTGTTTGTCAGGAATGAAATGATGATCACCACTAGTAAACTTGGGCAAAGATTAGATTTTCAGAAATCTACTGCTTGCAACTTCACTGTTCACAATCTCAACTATTGTCAGAAAGTGACAACCCTTTCTTCAAATTCAGCATTGTTAATTTGTTCTCTTTACGCTGTTTGAAGGCAAGAAACAAGTAAGTAAGTGAAATCCCTTTTATCTATTTTTGTGTACTTTGTAGTTTGATTTTTGTGCTTATTTTGGATCAAACTTGGGGTTGGGTGTTTTGGGTTTAAAGGGTTTTCACTCACTAAGTAGGTGTTGTTTATGGATCGGGCATTTTTGTAGGCGTCTTTTGGTGAAAATTGAGTTTCAGAAATTTGCAGATACTCTTGATAACAATGGATGCTCACCAAATTAAACTAGAAAAAGAATTAGAAATGCCGCCCCCTCCAGGGTTTGCACCAAGGTTCTCTAATGGCCAAGGAAATGCGCAAGGAAAAGAAGCTGCAAATGTCAATCCGGAAGATGAAAAGGCTAACAGATGCAACAAAAATTCAAAGGAGGTAGCAGCAGATGATGATGACATCTGTGAGGAAGGGTCTGAATCAGAACCAAGAATCATTCAAGTTCCCGATCCAGATTTTTATGACTTCGACAGGGATAGGACGGAAGAATGTTTAGCAGCTGATCAGATATGGGCGATTTGTGATGATTTAGATGCTATGCCGAGACTCTACGCACTAATCAGAAAACTTTATTCACCTTTTGAGGTGAAGATCATTTGGTTAGACTTTGTGTCTGATAACCAAGATGAGACAGCTTGGGACACTAGTGGGTTGCCCGTTGCCTGTGGGAAGTTTGAACATGGTGATATTGCTACCCTTGAAGATATTGGTCCATTTTCTCATAGGATTGTATGTGAAAAAGATGGCAGAAATATTTATAAGATCTATCCTAGAAAAGGTGAAATTTGGGCCCTCTACAAGAACTGGAACATCAAATGGAGCTCTGATCCGAACAGACACCTAGAGTACGGGTATGAATTTGTGAAGGTCATGTCAGATTATGACGAGGATATAGGGGTTACGGTTGCCAAATTAGTTAAGATCAAAGGTTTTGTGTGCATGTTCAAGCCGGTTACCATAAACAATGGCATGGATGTAATCCAGATTCCATCTGATGAACTTCTAAGATTCTCGCACATGGTTCCGTCTTTTAGAACAACTGGTAAAGAACGAGAAGATGTCCCTGAAGGTTATTTTGAACTTGATCCTGCTTCCCTGCCCAGTACTATCATTGAAGAAGTTTCTGATGTTATTGTTTCTGAGCGAGTTCCTACTTCACCTTCTTCGACTACAAACCCTTGTCAACTTCCAGAGTCCGCATCATATGCCTTTAATGTCGATAAATCTCATGAAAATTTTCAAATTGGTCAGGTATGGGCTCTGTACGACAAGTTGGATATCTTGCCCAAGTACTATGCTCGGATAAACAAGGTTGAATCATACCCGAAGTTCAAAGTGCACATACAGTGGCTTCAGAATGAAATGCACACATGCTGTGGAATTTTTTCTAGTGGTGAGACAACGGAGTTTGATGACATTGCTCGTTTCTCTCATCTTGCAAAAGGAGCAGTAGCTAGGACAAGAAACAAGTATGAGATTTATCCAAGAGAAGGCGAAGTATGGGCAATATACAGGGAATTCAATTCAGGATTGTCTTCTTCCGACCTCCAAATGTGCCAGTATGATGTTGGCAAAGTTTTAAAGGTGAACGGCACAATCAAGGTGCTCGTTTTGGAGAAGGTTTCTGGTTATGTGACGGTTTTTAAGGTTAAGATTAAAGCAGGGGGTGAATACATACTGGAGATACCACCCCGTGAATTGCTTAGATTCTCTCACCAAATGCCCGCATTCCCGTTGACTGATGAAAAAGAAGGAACGTTGCGTGGATGTTGGGAGTTGGATCCGTATGCGATGCCTGTTTCTTTATTCTATTTAGATAGCTCCACTTTTTGCAAAGAGACTGTATTTTCAGACCAGGATACTGCTAAGGAGATGGGTCCAAATGGTGTGGGAACCAATCCTGATATTGTTAATGCACAAAGTCCCCTAGGACCTTCCCATTCAGACCATTATGAAATTAGAAAAAGGTCTCAATTTTGCAAGTCAAAGAAGAGAAAGAACTCTGAGGAGAAAAACACTATGGATCGAGGAAGAAAATCGACTGGAGGTAACTCATCTACAAGGTTTGCAGATGTTTCTCATAAGAAGCGAGCTGAAGGAGCTTCTGGTCTACATAAGAGTAAGGTTACAACTGTATCAGATGGCGAGATAAGTTGTGAAGGTTCCACTTTTGGCAGTAAAGATGCCGCTGGTCAGACTAAGGAGATGAGTCCTGATGGTGTGGGTGCAATACCTAGCAGTGTGAATGAGCAAATCCTATCTTCACCTGCTCATCTGAAGATGTCTAAAATACCAGCTACAAAATTCTGCAACTTCAATGACGAGCGATCTTCTGAGAAGTTTAAAACTGGTCAAATATGGGCTTTGTACTGCAAATTGGATGATTTGCCCAAGAGCTATGCTCGGATAGAGAGTGTTGAACTGTTTCCATTTTTTAAACTGACTATAAAGTGGCTTGAATCGTGCCATCCACCAAGAGGTGTTATTTCGTGGGTTGACAAGGGAATGCCAGTGTGTTGTGGAACATTTAAGGTTGCATTTGGTGCAGGTGTTGTCTTTAAGAATTCCATTTCATTCTGTCATCAATTAAATGGGGTGCCATCTGATGATAACTCGTACACAATCTATCCAAGGGCAGGTGAAGTGTGGGCACTATACAGTAAATTTTGCTCTGATTTGATCTGCTCCAACCTGAAGTTATGTGAGTATTACATGGTCGAAATCTTAGAGTTGGTGGATGATCGTTGGATAATCATTTCGGTTTTGCAAAGTGTTACTGGTTTGAAGACGGTATTCAAAGCTAAAGAAAGAGAGGCACTTGATTCCGTTACAGCTATACCATGGATTGAATTATATAGATTCTCTCATCAAGTTCCTTCTTTCATGTTGAAAGAAGCAAGATACGGTGAGTTGCGTGGCTGTTGGGAGCTCGATCCCAGATCAATGCCGGCTCATTTATATTCTTCGAACTGAAGATGAGTAGGTTGGGGTAGGTTTTATCCAGTTCGACAATCCAGTCCCGAAGATGAACCTGTAACAGAAAAAGTATTCTCTTTTGATCTGACACTGGTGCTTGTTTATCAAAGGAGCTTCATAGAGTTGTATTCTGGCATTATAGGTGTCAGTCATTTTGTGTAAGTTGCACTCGTGTTTCCAGAGATATACATGTATGTAGTTGAACTCTTTTATTGTGTAAACACTTTTATGAAGTGCTTTTGTTATGTACATGAGCTCCTTTGATCTATTACAAACGAAAAAAGCGAAGATCATTTTTCGGTTTCAGGTACAATATTTTTTCCATTATACAATTAGTTTTTACATATGAGATTTGCAGGTGACACCTTCATCGGAGTGGGTGTTTGGGGACATTAAGAAGATGTCATCTGTTTGGATAGAGCAGTAACATAAGGTGAAATCGAGGTTTTTATTGTTCTCTTTAAGTTTTTTGACATATGATTGTTTACATCTTCAAATATGTTCTCTAACTAAATCATATCCATGTGGTGCACACCTCTTTGTTAGTGAAGATTAAACAGATTATATGAATGCTAGCTAGTGTAAATTCATGTTGTGCTTGACGTGTGATTCTTAGCTGTTGGGTGATGGAAACATTTAGCATGGACTTGAACTGGACCAATTGAATTGCTATGTTCTGATTTGTTAATGTATGGGTCATGGTTCTCACCAGTCGGACAAGATAGCAGCTACTACATTTTGTGTCACCAGAAGTTTTCGTTAGAATTTTAGTTACTTTCTCTTGTTGCTAATAATTATCAAACTGGTAAGAAATGCCCGAGCCAAATGCAGATAACCTTAAAGTTCCCCTATTCAGTGGTTGTTTAATTCAACCTCAATAAGAGTGAAGATTGCTTTGCAGTTGGTCAATTATGAACCGATTTGCTATTCATTATCCATGTCATATCTATTTGAGCTTGTAAACATAACTTATTAACATGCCAGGTTGTTTCTTTAAAATAGTAAATAAATCTTGTGCTTATCATTGTAGGTTGGAAGTGAGAACTTTCGAACTGAAGCTCAAGTTGCTTAATGCTAGTGGACCAAATGTTTTGCCAGATTCTCGGCGAAATTGGGTCACTAGTCGTTCGCCAACTGAAGGGCAGTCATCTGATCCAATGTTCCCAGTCCTTATATATAGCAGCCACAGAAAATGCATATTGTAAGCTCCTCTCGAACTTTGCTCCATCATGCCAATTTTTGTGTGTTTGCAGTATCTTATATTGTTCCTGTTCTGTTCCTCAGTTTTTACTCATTTTCATGAAGCATATAGATTGATAAATGTTGTTTGACGCAAACCAGATCTGTTAATTTAAATATGTGAAATCTTGTTGCACGACTACAGAGGAGCCATATGCATAAACATTTCTGCTAAGTAGGGTGAATTTAGATTAGCTATGAATCGAACCAGGGTCCGTCTTATTTCAGGAAACCATTCTAATTATAGCATTGTAGGTCAAGATGAGATGTCATAAAAAACAGTGGTGTTAATATGTTGTTGGTCGGGTGTATATCCATTTGCAACATCAACTACCACTTGCATTACCATAATATATTCATATAACGAATTATCGATTCTAACCAACCTAGGAATATATATGTGAACCACCACAAGTACCCCCTACCGCAACATGTTGAGAAGAAAGTAAAGTACCCCCTCTTGCTAATCCACCAACTAGGACTAGTTCAACTGTCCAATTCTCCAGAGTCCAAAAGTCGCACCTGAAACTGTCAATGCCAACAAATCTTCTGCTATTGGCGTTAGCATGCTATCGAACCAAATGTATCATTCACTTTGGATAGGAGAAAGTCTACCAAGATCATTTTTTGTGTTTATGTAAAGCTTACATACAGAAACCTTGCACGTAGTCGGGAATCTTATGTTGAAAAACTACCAAACTTGTTTTACCACTTGGCCATGTGCATAAATATAGGTGGACTCTTTCTTATCACCTTTGTCTACGTACAATAATTGATGAATACTAGATATATAATGAATGTTTGTTAGAGTTTTTTCTATATTATTTTCCTTTGTTAGAAATTTCAGTTGGAATCCATGGAACATTATCTATTATGTTGACATTGTTATGTTAGGTATTTGGTTAAGGCACAGGACCAAAGATAGTGTGCTTTTATATTGTTGACATGACTTTTTGATAGCAAAGTGGTAAAATTATTAGGTATTGATATCTCAACTGAACTCGAAATGAAGGCTCATTATTAGTACTGCTCAATGAGTAAGCATTAGGATGCAGAAAAAGTCAGCATATCCAAAGCCTTTTCTAGATATCGATAAGTCACATTGTCTCATGCCATATTGCAGGCATCTTGACATATTATAGAGAACAATTCGATTAGAAAATTTAGTATTTTATTGAAAAAATAAGTCAATGAAAATTAACTTTTTTTTTCCTTCTCAAAGATAAGGGCATTTGGTTATTGTTATGACATTTCATATTTCCATTATCAACAACCTGTGGTTGTACTTTCGACTTCCATATGATCTGTTCGGACGGACAACCAATAGTACTTGCTATAAGTCTCACCAACATTTCCACCAACGATATATATAAGTACTTCCAACGGTCTTTAACTACGTTTACAAGTACTTTTATCTGTTTCTGTATCATCAACTCAAACTCAAACTCACTCCCTCCTTCCCTTCTCTTCTCTCTAAAGTCTTAAGTTTAACCCAAAATGGCTAAGATAATCATCTTATTTTCTCTTAAACTCGTAGTAGTTTTCCTCACCATATTTCCATTATGCGCAAATGCAGCAGCTACTTATAATGTTCTAGATTTTGGGGCAAACCCAATTAATGGAACGGATTCGACGAAACCTTTTTTACAGGCATGGTCTTTAGCTTGCGGTTCTATAACACCTGCGACAATGTGGATACCTCGTGGAACTTATTTGGTTAACACAATAGCTTTTAGTGGTCCCTGTAAAAGTGCAGGAGTTACAGTTCAGATTGATGGTAAAATTCAGGCGCCTCCTAGGAATTATTCGGACATTGGTAATTATGGGAATTGGGTTTTGTTCCAAGGCATCAACGGTTTAACCATTAATGGTGGGATTCTAGATGCACGTGGAACTCAGTTGTGGGATTGCAAGAGATCTGGTGCATATTGCCCACAGGGTGCTACGGTATGTACATATAAATTCTTAACAATATCCCATCACGCATTTGAATTTGATATGCATAAATTTTGACATGGCTTTTCAATGTCTATATATGCAGTCGCTGTCGTTTAACAGTGTTAAAAATGGCCTAGTCAACGGCATTGTATCTGTTGATAGCCAAAGGGCTCATATGGCTATCAATGGTTGCAGTAATATGAAGGTTAGAAAGGTTATTCTTATTGCACCTGATCAAAGTCCTAACACAGATGGTATAGACATACAATCATCAACTGGTATAACAATTATCGATTCAAGTATCAAAACAGGTGATGATTGTATTGCAATTGGACCTGGAACCAAAAATCTTTTGGTTCAGCGTGTAGCATGTGGACCTGGACACGGAATTAGGTACGTCAATATGCATTTTTAGCATTATGCATTCGTTCAATTAAACGCATTTTAACTGACTTGGTGAGTGCATTCATGCATGGATGAATATGCAGTATTGGAAGTTTGGCCAGAAATCCGAATGAAGCAGGGGTTGAAGGAATTACAGTAAAGGATGTAACTTTCACTGGATCAGAAAATGGATTACGGATTAAAACATGGCCGAAACCGAGTGATGGTTTCGTAAAAAACGTTCTTTATCAAAATATTGTTATGAATAATGTTCGGAACCGCATCATTATTGATCAGATTTATTGCCCCGGTACCAAGGGCTGCTCTGACCAGGTAAGAACTACAAGTTAAATTGCTTGGCTTGAAATGTCCATTCACCAAGATGAATTTACCTAACTTATTTTTGAAACTTGTCCTCTACCAGAATTCTGGAGTCCAGATCAGTGGGGTGACATACTCAAATGTAAGTGGAACATCGGCAACACCAATTGCCATTAGATTCCACTGTAGCGCAACTAGTCCTTGCAACGGAATCAAATTATACAATGTTAATCTCACTTATTCAAAACAACCTGCCAAGTCCTATAGTTTCAGCGCCCTCGGAACATCTACAGTTGGACAACTTGGAACATCATTATCAGTAGGACAACTCTTGACATCGTTATCAGTAGGACGACCCACTCCTGGAAGCTGTTTCTAGTCTAATTTCTCAATCTTGAGTTTATCATACTTGTTTTTGTATACTTGTATAAGTTAACCAAAATTCCTTATAAACATTGTGATTTATATAAATTTGGAATACGAGCAACGGTAGATCCTCCTGGTGTTATATACACAGTTCTGGCTTTGTCTCGTTTCCTTTCTTGAATTTGTGATGAAATTGGGTATTGTATGTCGGTGTAAAAACATAACCTTGACGCTCGTTGAGATGCATTACAACCATCTTAAAACATGGGTACGTAGTTGCACATCCGGTCCAATTGACTCCCAAGCCCAATCGTTATTATTTTGATCTTTTTTGAAACGATTTTTTCTGGAGATTAGTTTATTATCAACTTAGGTCATATGTCCTACAAAGCTAAGGGGTGTCTTAATAGAATGAAGTGATTAAGTTATATTATATTAAAATAATACTAACCTAACCTAAACACTAACCCTAATGATATATAAATCTAAACCTAAATATAATCTAATTTTGATAATTTCCATCTCCTTTTTTCTCTCTTTTTCTTATCTCTAACCTAATTTAGTAATCACATAAAAAACTTATTCAAATGGCTAAGCCGAACCATGATATTGCCAAGATTGATAAAGAACTAATTGATGAAGTGGTTCAAGAACTTGTGCCACAAAATGAAGAAAAATCGGTTGTTGATGGTGGAGGCAAAATATATATCAAATGATGCTGGATGATCCGGATTTTTCATAAATGATGAACAATCATGATTCTAAATGGAATCAATCGTAACAATTCCCTTTAACTACGTTGAAGTTCCATCTTCGGATGAAGAATCAGAAAAAAAAATGGTTTGAATGATGGAGATTAATCCGGATTTTGATCCTTGACCCTTTTTCATGAAAAAATATTTCTAACCCATATTACAACAAAGCTGGTACATATATAGGTCAAGTTGAAAAAGATAAAACTGTTGATGAGCCTAAGAAGAAAGAGAAGAAGAAGAAATGAGTAAAAATTGTTGATATGTTAGGCCCTAGTTCTCATAAGCTCATGGATAAACTCATCTATGAAATCGGTCCACAGGTCAGAAGAAACCGGTGAAATTGTAAGCATCAAAATATAAACTCGGTCAGATCTTTATAAGAAACCCTTTACAAAACAAAGGCTGAATCTATGATTGAATTGAATTGAATTAAATAAAAGTGGGTCGAATAAATCTGTCCATCAGAATAGTACTTAAAAATTCCAAACAGATGAGATTAAAAATTATTGATTCAATCAAACAAACAGAAATTCAATAATTCACCCTCAGAACAAATACTAGATCTCAACATTATTGTTTGTTCAGACAAGGCTGAAACTTGATTATGTATAGTTCATCATTGAGAGAAAGACAATTCAAATCAAAATTAAAAATTCGGATCAAGGAAATAGCATTATCCACAAAATAATAATAATCAAGAATAATAAATAAAAGCCTCAGACCGTCCTAGTTCATGATTTTCTGAACATAGTGCAAAATTTGCATTTCTGTCAACCATATTAAAACTATCATCACCGGCTATCCAATTAAAACTTCAATCAGAATAACAAAAATGAAATTAGTGTCAGAGATTTTGGAAAAATCAGCACTGCTTTACTCAGACAGGGATAACTGTAAATTTCATATTCTCATCATTCACACAAACACTGTTGTAAAAATCAAAACAAAGTTATAAACTTAAAAGAGAAAACCCTAAAATCGAAATTCAATCTACATTTACTGAATCTAGATTTGATGGGGGCAGTTTTAAAATTGATAAAAGAAAATTTATGCTGCGATGAAAAAAGGGGAATTAAGATGACTATAAATAGTATAAAGATGGGGGAGAGAAGCAAACCCTAACGAATATTAACCATTAGATTTTTTACTCATATAGGAAATTTACTGAGGAGCTGATGGTGAGTTTTTTACCTATTTATTAAACGACGGAATAAAGAGTGTTTATTTAAAATTAAAATGTATTTGTTTATTTTTATTATTTTATTAATATATTTATTTAAGTTTTCTTTTTAAACATAAAATAAATAAAAAATAAATTCTTTTGATTTATTACTGCTTCCCTCAAAATGATCTATTCTTATTTCCAAGAGCAATTTCAACCTCCCACTATTTTTTTTGGTGGTCTTTTTAAGTTTTATCTCCCTCACCAAGAACGGGCCAGAAGGTGATGCCATGCTCCTTCCCCAACCTGAAATCTCATGGCACGAACCGGTTTCCTACTCAGCATGTTTACGAAGTCGTTGACATAAACCAAATTTGCTCCCCACGTATCTTACTTGCAATCCACGTTCCTTTTTTCACTATATATACACAATTCAACAAACAAATTCTTCATCATCAAAACCCAATCTGACCTGAGTTTGAAACGTGTCGATCTGAAAAAAAAAAAAAGGAAAGAAAAAAACTCTTTCCGATCTTCTCAACAACAATGGCAATGGCGACTACTTCTTCTTCTGTTGGGCATAAACTTCTTGGTCCACCAGAGCTTTACACTTCTCAATCAAACCAAACCATTAACTCCAGCTTTTCTACTACATCCGCATTCATGGATTTGATGGTCGAGAATTTTAACACCGCAAGAAATTCTTACTCCCCACCTTATTCTGGTGTTGAATCATCATGGAGAGGGTATACCGAGAACGGGTCGGAAACATATGTTTCTACAGAAAACCCATTGCTGGATTTCTTCTTTCATATAGTTCCTGACACACCATCTGAAAGTGTGACTAAAAGATTAGAATCTGCTTGGGCACATGACCCATTGAAAGCATTGAAGCTAATTTGCAACTTAAGAGGAGTCAGAGGGACTGGAAAGTCTGACAGAGAAGGATTTTATGCTGCAGCATTATGGCTTCATAAACATCATCCTAAAACACTTGCTTGTAATGTTAAAACAATTGCGGATTTCGGGTACTTTAAAGATTTGCCTGAGATACTTTATAGATTGCAGGAAGGTGTTGATGTTCGGAAAAAACTTAAGGAGGAATGGTTGAGCAAAAAGAATCCAAGAACGGTGACAGTATGTCAGTTTGACAGGAAGAGAGGCAAGCGTTATTACGTGAAACAAACGGTGAGAACGGTACATAAAAAGAACAAGTTGCCGAAATCGAAGAGGCGGCTAAGGGAGAAGAGGATAGCAGCATCAAGAAATAGGGATGCTGTTGAAAAAGAAAAGGCGAGGGGTTTGAGGACTGCAAATACAATGGAGAAATGGAAGAAGGCAGTTGATAAGTATAATGGTGACGCGGATTATAGATTCTTGCATGATGCAGTATCTGAACTCTTTGCACAGTGTTTAGTGTCGGATGTAGAGCTGTTGAATGCTGGCCAACTCAAAAAGATCAGTTGGGCTGCTAAGTGGTGTCCCTCTTTGGGTTCTTCTTTTGATAAGGCTACTCTTTTATGTGAAAGCATTGCAAGAAGGATGTTCGTGCGCGATTCATATCCGGAGTATGCTCAACTAGACGAGGCTCATTATGCATATAGAATTCGCGACCGTCTAAGGAAAGAGTTCCTTGCTCCACTGCGTAGAGCATTGGAATTACCTGAGGTTTACATGGGTTGTAACAAGTGGGATTCATTGCCTTACAATCGAGTTCCATCGGTCGCCATGAAAAACTACAAGTATACCTTTGCGAGACGTGATGAAGCCCGGTTTAGTGATTACCTGGAAAGTGTAAAACGCGGCGAAACTAGTATTGCTGCTGGAGCATTGCTTCCGCATTTGATTTTGGCTTCTTTGAAGGGTAAAAGAGGCCAAGATGTTGCAGAGCTTCAATGGAAGAGAATGGTGGATGATTTGTCGAAAATTGGAACATTAAATGACTGCCTTGCAATTTCTGATGTGTCTGGTAGTATGTCTGGAACGCCATTGGATGTATCTGTAGCTCTTGGGTTGTTAGTTTCAGATTTGAGTCAAGAACCATGGAAAGGAAAACTAATCACTTTCAGCACAGATCCACAACTTCACAAAATCGAAGGTGAAAACGTAAAATCAAAGATGGAATTCATTGAAACAATGCCTGTGGGAGGGTCAACAGATTTCCGGAAGGTTTTCGACTTAATATTGCAGGTTGCAGTGAATGGGAAATTGAGGGAAGACCAGATGATCAAGAGGCTTTTTGTGTTTAGCGATATGGAGTTCAACGAGGCATCAAGGAAGGAAAGCTATTGGAACAACTACCGTAAGAGGGGTTATTGGTTAAGACAGGCTCCCAGGGACGAGGATAAAGAGTGGCAGACTGACTATCGAGTAATACAAAAGAAGTTTAGAGCGAACGGGTACAGTAAGGTGCCTGAGATTGTATTCTGGAACCTTAGAGATTCCTCGGCGACACCAGTATTGAGTGATGAAAAAGGGGTGGCACTAGTCAGCGGGTTTTCAAAAAATATGTTTAAGTTGTTTTTAGAGAGTGGGAGTGTGAGTGATCTGCAGCCCATTGCTCTTATGGAAAAGGCAATCTCTGGTGCTGAATACAACAACCTAGTTGTACTTGATTGATTTTTACATTGTTTTCAATGCTAAATTTGAAGTAATTTTATTCATTTTTCAATCAATTATCATGTGGACAACCTGCACAGGTCAATTGAACTCAGAAATTTTCAAACTACAGGGCATATTTTTTTAAGTTTTTCATTTTCCTGACTCAACTGACTCCTCTAAATCTGACTTGTTACATCCTAAAGATAGAAAAAACAAACGCTCTGATATCTGACTCAAGTTGTGTCAGACGTCGAGTCGCATTCAGATCCAAACAACGAGGTTTAAGCCAATGAGTAAAACAAGTTCAAAATTGGGATTATTGTGAAACACACATTAACAGTAACACCTGAATCACACATGCAAACACTTTGTTTATTCTAATTTGTTTTTACTTAAAAGTACTCAGTTTGTGGTTTAGTTCATACATTGAAACACCCAAAGAAAAGCAGGAAAAAGGGTTAATCAAGACCAGTAGTTAAAAGGAGACGAGGAATATCAGAATACAGTTTATGTTTCACCTTTTTCTACTTAGTGTAGATATGGAGCTTGGTAAGCATACCCATTTCCGAAATAGCTACCGTGGTTGGGTGGGATGTTGTAGGCTGCAGCACCCAAGAGTGGTGAGGGATGATTGTTGGTGTGTCCTGGATATAAATAGTGCATGTTTTCATAGTTGTAGGGAGGATACCTATCGGGTACTGTAGCATAGAAGCTTTTGTCATTCATATTAGAGACGCGGGGAACAAAACCACCACCATTAGCACGGGGCCTCTTTGGCTGAGGCTTTGCAGCTTCGGCCACTCTCTTCTTATCAGCTTTTGCTTTCTCTAGTTGGACGACCCGTTTCTGAAGAGGGTCAACTGGGTATTGCCCCTCGAGTTTATGTTCTTCAATACACTTCACCACAGCTTTAAGGGAAGTAAGTTCCCGGTCATTAACCTCATTCTGAAACACAGGAGGTTCATATGATTTCAGTTGTTTGTTACAATAAAGCAGAATACGTAATATTAACTAATACATAATAGTTCTATGACGTTCCACCGAGCAAAAAACAGCTACGACAGCTGCGTGATAACTAACCATCTGGCGGGAAGCCTTAAAGAGAAAAGAAGAAAACGAAAAAGGAAACAGATTTGAAGTACTGATGAAGGATTCAGAAAGCTCTCTGCTCACACAAATTCCTAGACATACACAACACAGAGGAGTGCAGAAGGAAATCCAGAGTTGGTTTGTAATCCATCTAAAATGATTGCTTGACCGAACTCAAGATTAAGAAAACTCTATAGGGGAAAAGCTATCCCATTTTTATGAAATCAAAACTGAAGTTTGAGTGGCAAGTCTTACAATAAGATAGATACTAAATGGAACATGAGGACCACAGTAATATAAATACAATATTTTCATGTCAAACAGCAGTATTAATGCTAAGTGCCTGTACAGAATCTATTGGCAACTGAACTGATCTTAATTCCTTAGTGCTCAGTGTAATACATGATACATAAGTGAACATTACCTAACAAGTCAAATTGTGTAGGTTATCAATTTACGTTCCCAGCCCACGAAAATCCCGTTGGCATAGAAAAGCGAAAACAAATTCTAGTGAATTGGAGATGTTTATCAACCACACCAAGAATTCGAAAATTTTGCAGAGCTTGCAAGAAGCATTAACAGGTATGGTGCAAATCAAGGTTTAAAAAAGGGTTAAGGCGAGGTGAGACACTTCCCTTTGGCAAGGTGAGGCATTGCCTCACATTGCAAGAAGAAAAGGCCAGAAAAAGTAAATTAATGAACATCACTTTATAAAGAAAGTAAGAATGTACCAAGACCCAAGTTATCAAATTAGTCTCGGTAAAACATACTAATCTACTGCCCTAAATAATATATGGCAAATGTTAATCTATGCACCCATGCATAGGTTAAGAGATTCATTAATTATCAAATATTGTATTGGTATTGTAATTCTTGAATTGAAAATTCCAAATTATACAACTTTGAGTTGATAACTAGCGTGCTCTTAACCTATGCGCCCATGCATAGGTTAACAAAACCCATAATAAATAGACCGACTATTTAGCCTTTTCTCTGCAAGCCACAATAGCCTCTACTTTGTTTAATATTCTCTTAACTTGGCACATACTCGAGGCTGAAGCTTTTAAGAGAAGAACAAAATTTTCCAAATATTCCTTGAGGCAGAGTTTAGAAAAATTTAAAGACCAAGTGAAGGTGCAATTACCAAGGTACAAAAAAGATCGCATCATAAAAAGGTGAGAATTAAAGGCATTATGAAGTACGCCATATGATATTAGGAGAAAAAAGCACACCTCGGCCGTGGGAGATGCGTTTCCAGGCTTTGTTGGCGAGGAAGCTTTCCTTGCTTCTTTTAAGTGAGATTTAAGCAATGCTACAGGTGAAAATTGCCCAGTAAGTTTGAATGCATATGCCAGGTTAACAGCATCGATTTGTCTTCCAGTATTTATGAGGACTTCAATCACACCTGAGAAACCAAGGAACCCTTTGTCAGAAATTTTAAGATGAAAACTTTTATGAACCCAATTATGGCATATCTCCAATCCAAAATATCCTTGGTAAATAACAGGTACTATCCATCTGTAATATCCTTGCTCAGAACTTCACCGCGTATGGGAATTATTCATTAGGAAAGACTTTCTCAGTTAGACTGACTAAAGTTCCCTCGTGTTGAATTTCCAATGTCAAGGAAGCAACATAACTTTTAGGTCTAACTGTACTTTACCCATAAACCCTGTCGGAAAAAAACTAGTACAGTATGAAATGCTTATCGTTTCCAAAAATGAAAAAAAAGAGAGAGCAGGTATAGTGATTAGATATCTTCAACAAGCATATCTTTGGTTGGTTACGTTGGCTTTCCATGAGATTTTTAACAAGCTCAGTTACTTCCTTGAAAGATAATCAAATGTTAGCGCAATGCCACAGCATAATTTAACAAATGAAGCACATATTTACAGAAAGTAAAAACACGCGTGCTAAAAGATGTAGAATAGTTCACCAACCTGGCATTTTTCCTGATAAACCTAGTAAACGGCAAAGATCAGCTGTTTGACGACGACGAGAGACTGTCGGTATTAGCTTTAGTATTTCTTCCTCGCTGAAGTCCCTAGCAATACCAAAAGTGGCCAGAAGTTGTAAGAAAGCATGAGCCTCCAACGAGTTTCCACTGCTTGCATCAACATCGAGGTCATCCAACTTTGGTTTCCACTCCTCGGCAATAGCTTTTGCGTGTTCCTCGATATCATGATTGATAACATCAGAGAAAGAAGCCCGTCCAGTATCAGCTAAGGATTGGGCTAGACATTCCATCAACATAATACAAGTTCGCCGGAGACCCAAGAGTCCGGAGTCTCTCTTCCCATCTGAGGTTGGAACTTCTATGCGGTAGAAATCCTCCAGAGAATCCAACACCAGACGAGCAGGGTCAGCCGAGATCATTAATGCAAACGGAATTTCCTCCCGAATGGTAGCTAAATTCTTGCGGTTATCTGAAATATATTTGTGAAGCCCTTTCGAGTCCATCTCTTCACATAATTTGGCCAACTCAGGACGAGGTTTAACATCCATAGTTTCATTGTCGGAAACCTTATTCACTTCTTCTGGATCAATGGCAGCAACCTTCATGTCAGGGGGTTTCTCTTCCACTGTTATATCAGACTCACAGCTATCCTCATCTTTAACAACAGCAGGTTTTACAGATGACGTCTTGTATTTCTTAAAAGCATCCCCGATAACAAAGAGGGCAGCATCTCTCTTCTGTTGGAGCTTCTCCAACGTAGCGTGTTCCTTGGCCTTAACTGCAGCTTTCTTCTTCTCCACTAATTCCCGCGCCTCAGATGCCTTATTCTTAAACTCCTTTTCCTGGTCTCCCAAATCATCAAACCTTCTCTTCAAAGACCTCTCAAGCCCATGGAAATGTGCCTCAAGCTCTTTCCATTTAAGGTTTAAGGACACAGCTCGGTGGTTTTCAAGCTCCGCAAAAGCTTGTTGAAGTTGTTGTATTTTAGTTGTCGTGGAATCTATAAGTGTGGCAACTGATTGAGCATCTTCCATGGTGTAGAATCCCTGACAGCAATGGAAAAGGGATTGCATAAACAAACTGAATCAAGATTTGTAGCTCGAGCACATAATTACATGCTTGCAGAGATTGTAATTAACTATTGACAATGATTCTATAGTAATAGAAATGACATGAACTTGCAGAAATTTTCAGGTGTAGCATTTGGTTACAATATATCAAAATTTTCAAATACAAAGATCAATTCAGTATGGAATTCACAAATACATATGTATCAGTTACTCCCATCTGATGACAAAGGCACATAATTCGATCACATCATACCTCTAGACGTAATTAAAAAAATTGACGACTCCTTAACTTTTAATTATCTACAACTGTGTAGGATCTTAATTAGTTGAACATAGCCTAGTACCCTGACGCCTTATACTAAAACATTCTAACAGCCTTGCTTGTGAAACCCTGTTCATATCAAATTTAATCTTCGACGAAGCTGCTTGGTAGAGGAGTTACCATAAACAATTTCAAATTACAAGTCCTCTGGGCCAACAGAAGCTCACAACTATTTATACTACAGTGAGAATCTGAAACAGTTTGCTAGTGTCCATTGGTTCAGTATGTCTCATATAATGGTTCGACTAAGCAGTTCATACAATTACGATCAATAACGAGGAACATGTAGATTAAGACAGACGCTAGTAATCAATCAAGAGGTAGGATTCGTTGACATTGTTATTTTGACTTGCTTAAAATGACATTTTCTGCTACACCCAAATGTTAAAGATCCGATGGCTGATTTCTGAGAAAAATGATATACATGTTGAGCCGTATTGTCTCAGCAAAATTCGGTTCTTATACAATATTCTACTTGTTTAATAACCGTAAATATTGTCAATGCATAGATGAATGGGTTACAACTTACAAATTCGGAAATGAGTTGAATTTTGGGGGAGATATTCTACTTAAAGGGTTAGATCACTGTTATGGAAAATCAGCTATTGTCTCTTTCATCATTTAGGCCAACAAAGAATGGTAAGTATATCAAAGTAAACCTATCTCTCTCATCAATAGTGGTCTTTTCGTACAAAAAAACAAACAAAAACCTCCAAACAGTAGAAAACAAATAGATAATCACAAAACCAACATGATATAACACTGTCAAAATGGTTTCATATTACCTAAATGCAATATGCAAAATTCTAAGTAGACATCATTTGTTGCCATATTGTCAGTTCATTTAACAGCACTAAGAATTTCAAAGCTGCTGTTTGGTATTCATCAGTAATTCTCGAAACACGATGTACAGCGACATATAAAAATAAACATCTTGATAAATCAACAACTGAACAAGCACTACTATTTGAGTAAAACCCCATTGAAGACAAAATTTCACATGTTAGAACAGAGACTTACTTGAGAAAACCCTATAAAACCCACAACAAATCAACAATTTCCAAAAACTAAAGTACCCAAAATGCCAAATTTCATCAACTAACAAAGAAATCTAACAAAATTTGCTACCAAAAACCACTAAATTAACAATCTTTACCAAAACCAGAAGCCAAAGAAAATTTGGGAAAGTGATCATTTTTTCATAAATTACATTTTTTTCCTTGTAACTATCTCAAACCCACTTCTTTTATGCCCTAATAAACCTTGTTTCGAGCTCAAACTGAGTAAAAGAAACCTTACAAAGACATAGAAAGTGAGAAATTAAGAGAAAGAGAGAGAGAGAGGGAGAGGAGACTTACAGTTTATGGTGGTGGTGGTGGTGGTGGTGAAGATGGCGGCGAATAGCGGGGATTAAGAAGGAGGAGGAGAGTACAGTAAACCAGCAGACAAGAAGATGATAAAAAGAAGGAATCAAGTTTGAGGGAATTCAGAGTTTTTATTACATTCCACTTTTCTTTTCTTTTTCAGTAGACTCTGTTATAGACTGACAAACCCCAAAGATAAAGTTGGTCTTCCTCTTTGACTAGCTTATATTTACACCATCCTAAAATCACGAGGGCACCCCATTTTATGACCAGTCTACTATTTTTTGACCTGAAAAAGTACTTTTTATGGACATCCTTATTTTGATCTAGATACTGAGTATCCAATTAAAGGTTTGACTTAGACTCTTGAAATCGAAAATACATAAATTTTTTATAAAGTTTGGTAGATCCTATTAAATATTTTCCATTCTGATGATATTTTTATTTTTTATGTATCATAAATTTATCTTAATAAAATAGGATATGGGTGACGATTGTGATTAGGTAGGTTGTCCTTATTAATCTTTTAATATTCCCTTCGTTTCAACAAAAGTAATAGTAATATTTTTACTGAAACGAAACGGAGAGAGTAGATAATACTAGTTGTGTAACCCTTATCGTTTAGTTAAGCTGTAAATATAGTCACCCCAGTCTACCCCTCTAGTCTAGTGTGTGTGTCTGAAATCTGAATGTATGTCTCTTTCTAACCCATGCGTATGAATGACTTTTAGGAAGAAGAGTTGATAACAAGAAAAGCTTAACCCACACACCACCACCCCCTCCCTCCTAAAGTTAAACCCTAGCTGACTGTACCATGCTCATCCACGTGGCAGTGTCCTATAGGCTGTTGAGCTACCTGCAAGTCACATAACTTAATCCGTCCCAAGATTCCGGCTAACCAACTCTGTCCAAAACTAACGAGAAATACCAACGGACGATCAATCAAGGACTGGTAGATTCGAAAATGTTCTTCATAAAAAAGTTAACACATAAACGGGATAATTTTGTAATGTATAGAACAGATGATGGTAACCATTTTCAATCACATTTTAATTATATAAATTTTGGTAACGCAGCGAAGATGTGTCAAAATGCATAATTGTCGACCACATAACCAACTGTGTGGTATATTGCATGTTGGTTGAGACAGCATTTTAAATTGGGTCCTCTTACAAAGTAAAAAGACAAAAAATAAATAAAATAAAAAGTTGAATCCCCACACTTGGTGGACCCATGGAGAGAGCAAGGGCCTAACTTTGGGCCATGTTTTGTTTTAAGCCCATGAAATAGGAATCCTGTCAGACCTCTAAAAAGATGGGATCTACAGTGACAAAGGACTACTCAATTGTGCAGAAATTTCAGTGGAGTGGAGTGGAGGTCTCTTTATTTCCTTTCTTCTTTCTTCTTTCTTCTTTCTTCTTTCTTCTTTTCTTGTGGTAGACAGCCAAAATGAGTGTCGGACAATAAGGACAGTGCCACCAAAAGAGGGGTAAATCCCTTCCAATGTTGCATCACTAAAACAGCCTGGACGGACCCATATCATCGCGTACACACCCACCAAGCCGATTGTAGTGTGTTCTTCATTCTTAAAAGACAGTCTCTCAGTCTCGCAGATGATTTAATAACATGGCACGAAGGAGTGCAGGAGTTCCAGAAGAAAATTTAATGGCCCAAAAATAAAAAACTTATTGCTCTTAATTTGTGAAGCACTTATCTCCACTTTTGCTTCAAATCCGTAGTACTCCAATATAAGTCCTGCAAGAAGCTAATTTCTGAAATAGCCCTTACTGAAGAGTACAAAACAACAGAAGTTGAAACTAGCAGAATAATTTAAACTGATACAAAACTGTCCACCTCTAGCAACAAATTTAGACCAAGGTGGTTGGTTCTGCAAGAAGATTGTTTCTCGTAGATTCTACTTCAAGCCATATAATTCGTTTCTGAGATGCGAGGCTTGCTTTTGCGGGCCCATATAGGGGTAGTCTCGATAAGCTTATGTGGAACCAATCGCCTCTCCCTCTTTGAAAGCTTGCGGAAATTGTGTACTCTTAGTCTGGCTATCTCAGCCTCCTCTTCAGGGGTCATCTCCCTAATGACGACAGTCAACCTACACTCTGCTCGTACTTTCATTCCAGATCTTCCCTTAGCGTGATATGAAACTCTCTTTTTGAATAACCCCTTTCCTACAAACGCCTCGGCTGCCACACAAAAATACCGGCAAGTCTTATTAACATAGCTAGTTTAGCAGCTCTTAATTAACATGTCAAAGGAGAAGGAAATAGAAAAGAATTCAACACCAGCAGTTCTTGCACTTTACTTACCAACTAGCAGCCGATCTTTATCCAACCCATAATTATGGGTTGCATTGGCACGGGCTGAGTGTATAACCTGCATGAACAAATATTAGTTCAATCAGAGCAGTGTCGATAGTGTGATTGATTGATAGAATCAATAAATACCTATCCGTCACTATTACATCATTTTCATACATCCTCGAGCAATAAAATTTGAATGAACATCAGTGAGAATACAAAAGCTTGAAATTTTAGCAAAGTCACAAAGGCAGGGACAGAATGTGCTCATTTTCAATGATCTGAGACAGCAATAATTGTGAGTTCGTAAAAGCTTAAAATAGATGAGAAAAACTGTTTAAGTAGCATTTGACATGATATCCCTATATAATGAAAATCAGGATACATTGGTTCCACGGCCTCTTACATTCAAGCATAAGTTTAATTGTCCATATACAAGTTTACCTGATAGACAGTCTTTGATGCTCGCTTTATTGTAAGTTGCAGTTGCAATAGAGCATCTTCCACTCGCATTCCACGAACCAGTGCAGCTACCAGATTTACTTTCTTGGGACTCTGATCAAGTACGTACAAGAAGATAAATATTTCTGATTTATGTTTAACTTCTATAGTTTGTCAAAAAACTAAACATTGGCTATAACCAATAAAGTTTATGGGCGACACAGCTTGTGCACGAGCCAATGCTAACAAAAGTTGTGCAGGAGGAAAAGCTAAAAGAACAACGAAAACACACTACACAATCCACCTGATAGTATTATCATTTCTAGTAGAGATTTAAAGTACTAGTCAGATCAAACAAGGATGAAAAACTCACTATATTGTCTACAACAATATAATTCTGAAAGAGGAGAACTTCCAGGAAGCTACATAAAGAGAGTTGCATGGTACAAAAAGGCATCTGATGGATGTTGATCCTAAGCATAATGGTGAATTGGGCATGTAAGTTATACATTCAATGGATAAGATGAGGGTTGCATCGTGCAACTCTTTTAAGGAGATGCCTGATGTCTGATGATATCATTTCTAAATTTGAAATATACTTTTCGTTGTTGTTTCAGCAAGTACTTTGCACTTATCAATGACATATGCAGAGAAACAAATAACTACACTCAAATATAACAACTTTGTACCTGTTTTATGTCCTTCAACACCGCCTGAACGCTGGCACGTTTAGGGACCACATCTTGGGTTTCAGTTGTCCCACTGCCTATTTGCAAAACAGGTGATGACAGTGGATTTGCCACGGGTGTCTGGTCGGAGGATGATTCTGAAAGCAACTTCCTTGAAGAAGAAATTCCCTGCAATTTAAAGTGGTGTCAAGGTTTAAAAGCATCAGAAAAAGGAACAAATTACACGTTTGTTTATGAGGAAAAAGAAAAGTTAGAGCGCAATTATTTCATTTATGTGATAAACTGTTTCCTATGTATCTCGCATCTAGCAGTGAACGTCCATGGTGTCCTCTTACTGCGGGATAGTAGCAGGCAGCTCCTTAAAAGAATTGCACGGTGCAAACAGGCAACTAATGGATGACGAAAATAGGGCATGCGAGCTGTAGGATTCAATGGATAGCATGAGGGGCTGCACCGTGCAACTCTTTTAAGGGGCAACCTACTACCATTTCTCTTATTTTGATACATACTACTAAACTGAACTAAAACATTTTAAGAAAAAACAGTATAAAGCATGAGCAGTGGAATGTAAAGGGATTTGTGGTCTGGTGGAGTCAGTTTGTTTGCCACACAATCACAGCGAGAAACCCAAATACAGTCCACCAGTCTTGCGTAGTAAATGCTTGTCAACCTCCTTCAACTGTACCCAAAAGTCATACACTATAAACTGATCCAGCAAAAGATGTAAATCACTTAATTTGCGGTAAGTTTATAACTGTATACAAATGTAGAAACACGCGGCAACATGAATTTTAAACTAGTTTTTTGAAACTTATGTGAGTGAACTTGAAATTGTATCTAAAGAAACCAAGGTACTCTCTACGTTTGTCCATTACCATCGTGGAGCATGTTCAGATTTCCTTAAACTAAGAACCCCACTATTAGCTCATTTTTCATAAAACCATATGAACAAATCCATGTTAAGAGGCATCTATGCAAGTAAAATATCAGAATATATTACCGATTGCTGCAAATACTGATGAAAGGGCCTGAGAATGTTTGTTGGAGACGTGTTTGATGTTCTGTGAAGATATCGAAATTGACCTGAAACAAAAATCCCATGTTACTCACTCTCCAATTTCCTTGACTAATTACGAGACCATCCTGTTTCAAATGCACGACAAACTAACATTGCAACAAAAGATATTGAGAGTACTTGATCAATGTACCTAAAGTAGAAGAGGCATTTATATGAGTACTTGGTAGGTTGAGTGGAGGACTACAACTTTGCTCCAACTTTTTACCCGCATGACGAATGATAGATTGTATATGCCTTTGCCAACCCCCCATGATTGCAAAACACTAAGACCAACTCTTTCAATCAACAGTCTTTAACAAGATACGCCACCCATCTATACGAAAAACAAACAATTATACATCTAATACAAAGAACTGAAGATAATAACCAACACATTAAGAATCAAATCAACTTATATCTTCACATTTAACCATGGAAAACAACATCTTCTCATTTCTCGCCTCAATTACTCCCAAATTCTCTCAGATTTTCACCAAAAACAACCGTTTCTTGAATACAATATGATACCAGTGAAAAGATGAGATCTTTTTTAATGCAAAAGACTTAATAATAGCATATAAACATGGGTTTTCAATCGAATAGATTTTGACCAAACGTGTTAATGAGTATGATGAAAACATATGGTGCTCAAAGGAAGAGGCTAAAGCTAAGGGTTTTAAAGTGAAAAAAGAAAAACCCAGAGATTTTTCTGGGAGATGCAATAAGTCAAGACAGATGAGAGAAAGAGACTTACATAAGAAACCAGGTCTGGAATGGAGAAAGAAAATCTGGAAACTGAGAAGAAAAATGGGGAAGGGTTTTGATTTGAAGAAGGACTGCAAAACCTCAATTTTGATTTATATGCAGTTGAGCGTAAATGTATGCAAAGGATATTTCCACCCACCACCCACAATATTACAACAACTATACAGAGAAAAACTAACAAGAACAACACTTTTTTGCTTAACAATAAAATCAATATTTATTATTGCTGCAGCAGCAACGAGGACAAATACTTAGTTGGTGACTAGTAACAGCGGTGTTACTGGCTGATGGTGATTGGTGGTGGTAAGTCGATGATGATAATATTGGTGATGAAAGAGAATAAAAATTAAAAATGAGGTTGATTTTTATTTTTATTGGGTTGAATTAATAGTTTAGACATATTTATTTAAATGAGTTTTTATTTTATTTTGTTTTGATTGAGGTTTTTGTAGTAAGAGGTATAAGGTAGTAGGGTTTTAAACCACGAATTGTAAAATAAAAGTTGAGTTATATCAATGATGGTCCATTAGCTCAGTGGTTAGAGCTTCGTGTTAATAACGCAAAGGTCGCAGGTTAAAGACCTACATGGGCCAATCAATTATTTTTTTCATTTTTTTTTTTTAAAATTAACTTTTTCCTACATTTCGTTATCCAGATTATAAAGTAACACAAAAACCCCAAATAATTTAAACTCTCTAAACTATCTAATCCAGTCAATTTCTAAATCTTTATTTATGTAATTCTCTCTTCCTCCCAACTTAAACTGTCTAAATTAAACTATCTTAATTATCACAAAAACCTCATATCTACCTAAATCATCCTCTGATTTTTTATTATCTCTTCTTCTCCTGAAACATCAAATGTTTTGATTCTCTTTTAAAACTGATTTCTGACCTAATCCATTAATTTTGAAACCAAATTTTCTGATCTAAATCAAAAAAGTTGAAACAAATTACAAAATAGTGAAGAAACAAGACAACAAAAGAAAAAGAAAGATTAGAAACTTAAGAAAAAAAGTGAAAAATACTCCAAAAAGATAATAATCGAAACAACTAATTTTGCATCAATGATTTTTTTGTTCAGTAATTTTGGTTTCGCCGTTTTTTGTTAATTACAAGTGATACAATTTTTTGTCTTCATTTATTTGTGGATGTTTTCATCTGTTTGTAGCATAATGAGATTTCATTTGTCTTTCCTTGATTATCCATCTGTTTTCACTTGATTGTTCATGGTTCAGTTTAAAAACTCTGTTGTGGTTTACTAATGGTTTTTTTGATTGAAACCAATTCTGCCGGTGGTTTACTTATGGTATTTTTTTTAATGAAAACAATTTTGGTCTCATCATTTTTACTTATGATTGAAACCATTTTTGTCCATGATTTACTTATGGTATTTTTGATGAAACCATCATTTTTACTTATGGTTGAAACCAACTTTGTTGGTTTTTTTTACTTATTGGTTTTATTGATGGAACCAATTTTTGTTTTATCATTTTTACTTATGGTTGGGACCAATTCTGTTGGTGTTTTTTACTTATTGGTTTCTTCAATGGAACCAATTTCGGATTCATTATTTTTACTTTTGGTTAGAATCAACTCTTTTCATGTTTTTTTACTAATAATTGGTTTCATCATTAGACAATGGAACTTTGGGGAAGAGAAGAAGGAGCCGATGGAAGAAGAAAAAGAAATAAAAGAAGAAAGGAAGGAAAAAAAGATTTATATGGAAAGGGTGATTGTGATATTATTTTAAAATAGAAATAATCTAATTTAAATCATTTTAAAAATTTGGAAGTTTTATATCAATTTTGTTTAGTATGAAGTTTTTATGGATCCCAGTCTATAAATGGATTTTTTATCTACTAAATTTGATCAACTTGGTAATTTTTTTTTGTGTTTAAAAATTGTATAAATCGATAGTACCCAAACCACATTATTAAAAAATAACACCTCAATTTAGGGGTAACTAGAGCAAATCATAAGCATATTGGGATCGAATGGAGGTAAACTAGTACTTGCTCCCTATGCCATAACTCATACAAGTAAACAATTTATGTTTCAACATCTTGAGTTTTCTCCAACCTCTCATTATTTTTTTGAGGTGAGGACATTACTGTGAAAGACTGGTGAATTATTGCATACATAGATCATATGGATCATGTAAACATGAAGAAACATCCAACAACATGCGAATCCTAAAACGACATTTTTATATGCAACACACAATTTAGGTTCCATTTTTACAATGGTGATAGTTTTCATCGGTCGGAAATAAATTAATGCAAATCCCCTCAAAATTAATTAAATCCGAATTCATGTTTCAAAAACGGGTTGCTTATAAAATCTTGCATAACTATTGGGGCATTGTAGTGTTTTTGTTATTAAGGGACGTACATGGATTGGTTGAAATAAATAGGGAAAATCAAGCAACAAAAGTGAAAATACGTACTAGTGATTAAAAGCCACAAGGATCGATTCAATATGAAACGATGACAATTCAAATGGAAAAAAGCTAGAAAAATAAAGAAAAAATCTGAAACTATAATTCATTTATTTCACTCATAGTCAATCGATTTTGAGTTAAAAACCCAGAAATCGATCGTTCGAGTTTTTAATACAATATTTATGGATCAGTTTGGCCAGGGATACACCAATTCAAAGTCACCTTTCTCCTTAATAAATCCATACACACCGTCTCTACGAGCATAGAAATGGCATTCGTTCTCGCATCTACGCCAGTCTCTTTTCGCCTTGTACATATCATAACTACCTTTATAAACATCATTCACCCACATATTACACCAATACAGTGTTGTTTCAAAAATATTGATCTTAAATACCCAAGCGAACTCAGCACCGTGTGTTAGATAGTGGTCTCCGAAATCAGTGTCTTTTGATTTGCAATTAATCTTTAGTTGGACTCCTTCTGATATATCATTTGTTATAGAGGCATGGATGTTATCCCACTTGGAACGTTGAGCTGAACACTCACCCACCAACACTGCAAATATCAACAACAGTGACACACATTTCAGCTTGCTACTAGTCATCTTCATTGTTTTTTAACTTATGAATGAGTTGCTTCTCAACTTGTCTTGATCAGATTCAGAAATATACTGCTACTTTGATGAATCACTTCAATATATATACATGAAGGGTGATCTCATAATATATACATATACTTACCAAAAAAAAATTCATAATATATACATATCTCGAAAAAATATATGCATATCTCCATAATATCTTCAACCAGGATATATGCATTCATGTTTTTTTGTATATTCTCACATATATACAACCCTACATAATATTCGTATTTATGATTGTATATATCCTCACATATATGCAACCCTACATAATATTCGTATTTATGATTGTGTATATCCTAATATACTGCATCCTGCATCACGGATTTGAGTTACCACGTCACGAACAACACCAGGCCCATGAGGGATAAACACTGCAGAAGATTTAGAGGATGCACCAATTTTCTGTGTCCAAGTATTGTATTATTAGAACCATGTCCAATAACACGAAGGTCGCAGGTTGGAGACCTGCATGGGCTAATCAAAAAAAAAATCATTTTAAAACCGATTTCTGACCTAATCCATTAATTTTAAAACCAATTTCTAACCTAAATTAAAAAAGTTGAAACAAAATTATAAAATAATAAAGAAACAAAATAAAAAAAAATAAAAAAATTAAAGACTTAAGAAAAAAATGGAAAATATTCCAAAAAAATACAAATCAAAACAACTAATTTTACATCAATTATTTTTCGTTCTATAATTTTAGATTCACTGTTTTTTATTAATTATTAGTGATATAATTTTTTATCTTCATTTGTTTGTGGATATTTATAACATAATGACCATCTAAAGACGTTCTTTTTTATATTGAATTAAATTGTTGAAAGTTGGAGCACATGAAAATAAATAAAAAGGGCGAGGATAGGTATGCCGCCCCACTAAACGAATCAACCCCATAACAAGCTAAATTTATAGTTTTCTCAAACTTCTAATTTTACTAGTCTGAAGTGAAAGCTAGCTTTTTACCCTTCATTTTTATTTCTCTACATGATAACGAGAGAAAAAAGTGGTTATAATTAAATAAACAAACTCTTAGAAATACTAATGGTCATCAAACTGTCATGGATTCTTACCAGTAAAGTCTTTTTTAAGATTCAGATGTGTTTAAGAATTGTAACGCTCGCTATGGAGATTGATTAACCATTCCAGTCTTTAGAATCTCGTGTTGAGAAATAAAATTTTGTCATATTTTATTCTTGCATGTTTTTAAGATTTCACATTCGGTAAGTAAAAAATATATACCAAAGCCCAAGCGTTATCTTGTTCACCAAAAACTATAGATGACAATAAACAATGAAATCTATTATTTCCCAGAACAATGCTAAAATGTTGATCTTCATAATAACTAATATTTCAAACAAATAAAAATTTAAGATTTTACCCTCGTTAAATATATATACTAAAGTCCAAGTGTCATGCTATTCACCAAAAACTACAAATGACAAAATAAATAATAAAATCTATTACTTCCCGGAGTATTGCTAGAATGGTGATCTTCATGATGACCAGTATAACAAAGAAATAAAAGTTAAGTGCACATTAACGATGGCCATTAGCTTAGTTGGTTAGAGCGTCATGCTAATAAAGCAAAGGTCATTAGTTTAGTCGGTTAGAGCGTCATACTAATAAAGCAAAGGCTGCATACATCCCCGAGACTTTCATGGGCCGCTTCAAACAAATTTACCTGTTCGAGACACCATTGCATTGCTTAAAGATATTTTTTGGGTAACCTATAGTTTTCTCCAACTTCTTATTGTATTAGTTTGAAAATCAATTTTCATGCCTTTTATTGTTTCTCTATAAATTTGAAATGACACCGATATAGATACCAAAAATATATGGATGATAAATTTGAAATGACAATTATATGGATGCCAAAAATATATGGATGAGGCTTTGACGAACTATTGGTGAATGTGTATCATGTAGATTATGCATTGATTAACAATAAAATTAAAACTCTGCACAAAGTTAAAATAAAATGAAGATACACGGCATTGTGCTGCAATCTTCGTTGTGATGGTGGGAAAAACCCCTGCTCAAATGATATTACTAATTAATAAAATAAATATAACAAGTGAAAAAAATCAAGGTGATCACCTTTAATATATAATTTTTTTTCATATTATTACTTATATATTAAAACCATTTGAAGTTGGTTATAAAAACTTCATTTTTTTTATAATATTTAAATTTAGTTTTTATTACTTTTTAAAATATTATTTTTATCCTTCTCTTTTAACTATCGGGTTTTTTTCCCATCTCCTCCTCCCCACCACCATCACCGCCAGCAGCAACAGTAGTTTCGCGGCCACTAAACCGGTGAGAAAAGATATGTCAGCAGCCACATCACCTCCGTCTCCTCCATCAACACCTCATTCTCTTTATTTTTTACTTTTATGGTAACCAACAGTAGTTCCGCCACCCATATCTATCACTAACAATACAATGCGCTTCCTGTGCCAACACCACCAGTACCTCCTTTTTCTATGTCTAGATTTTACATCACCAACACCTTCTCCTCCCCAATCGCCTTCCCCTCCTTGTTTTTTCCCCCCTATCACTACTTGTCAAGATCCGCCACCAACAACACATCCTCCTCCTCCTTCTATCCTCTACAAACATCACCAACACCTCCAGATCATCATCATTGAAAATCATCATCAAAAAATAATGATTAAACATCATTGACGAAATTAAAGTTTTGTGTTGGTGAAACGTCAGAAAAATGATGAAACCAAATTTGGTTTCATCAAATTTTACAGAAACTGAACAAATTTGAAACCAGTTTATATGTTGGTGAAATGTCAGATAAATGATGAAACAAATTTGGTTTCATGAAATTTTACAAAAACTGAACAGTGTTAAAACCAATTTTTGTGTTGGTGAAATTTCAAAAAAATGATGAAACTAAATTTGGCTTCATCAGATTTTACAAAAACTGAACAACGTTGAAACCGTTTTTTTTTGTGTTGGTGAAATATCAGAAAAATGATGAAACCAAATTGGTTTCATCTGATTTTTGCCTATTTTTTTTATCGTGAAACCAAAGTTTAGTGGTGAAACAATAAGTTTATGTTGAAACCAAATTTGGTTTCAACAATTTTTTTTTCTAGTTTATTCAATTTGGTGCATTTGGTTTCTTCGTTGAAGTTGTGTTGGTGAAATGCCAATTTTATGTTGAAACCAAATTTGGTTTCATCATTTTTCTGCCTAATTTTTATCATTGAAACCAATATTTTAGTAATATGATAAGTTTTTTATGGTGGTGTTACTGGTTTGTGGTGGTGGTGTTGATGATAGTGTTGGTCGGTGGTGGTGTTTGCCGGTTGATGGTAGTGGTATAATGCTGGTGTTGGTGGTGGAAGTGTTGTTGGTTGTTCGTGTTGGTTGGGTGGTGGTTGGTGTTGGTTCTGGTTTTTGTTGTTGCTGGTGGTGTTCGTTGGTGATGGACCTGGTGGTTGTTAGTGGTTCTCGTTGATGTTGGTGTTGGTTGTGGTGTTGGTTGTTGGTGGTGGTGGTGGGTGGTGGTTCTGATTTTTATTTTTGCTGGTGGTGGTTGGTGGTGGTGCTCATTGGTAGTGGACCTGATGGTTTTTAGTTGTGGTGGTTGGTGGTGGTGGTTGGTGCTTCTGTTAGTGGTGGTGTTGCTGGCTTATGGTGGTTGTTGTTGGTTGGTGGTGGTGAGTTTGTGCTGGTAATGTTGGTGGTGAGAGAGAATAAAAATTAAGAGTGGAGTTGATTTTTAATTTTGTTGGATTGAATTAATCTAAAGAGTAGTTTAGACAGATTTATTCAAATGAGGTTTTTTGTTTCATTTTGTTTTGACTGAAGTTTTGGTAGTAAGAGGTATAGGGTAGTGGGGTTTTTACCCACGGATTGTAAAATAAAAGTTGAGTCATATCAACAATGGCCCATTAGCTCAGTTGGTTAGAGCGTCGTGCTAATAACGCGAAGGTCGCAGGTTCGAGACCTGCATGGGCCAATCAAATTTTTTCTGTTAAAAAATTAACTTTTTCCTACCTTTCGTTATCCAGATTGTGCATCAATAAATAATGGAACTTTGGGAAACAATTTAGCTTTGATCAACATGCCGTGGGTTATAACCCCAAAGATATCAATATCCATCCACAAAAAACCCATCAAAACAAAAGTAACACAAAGCCCCCAAATAATTTAAACTCTCTAAACTACCCTTCATCTAATTCAGTCAACTTCTAAATCTTCATTTGCGTAATTCTCTCTTCCTCCCAACTTAAACTGTCTAAATTAAACTATTTGAATTATCACAAAAGCCTCAGATCTGCGTAAATCATCCTCCGATTTTCGATTATCTCTTCTTCTCTTGAAATACAAATGTTTTGATTCTCTTTTGAAACCAATTTCTGACCTAATCCATTAATTTTGAGACCAATTTTCTGATCTAAATCAAAAAAGTTGAAACAAAATTACAAAATAATGAAGAAACAAGATAACAAAAGAAAAAGAAAGATGGAAAACTTAAGAAAAAAGTGAAAAATACTCCAAAAAGGTAATAGTCGAAACAACTAATTTTGCATCAATGATCTTTTGTTCAGTAATTTTGGTTTCTCCGTTTTTTGTTAATTATTAGTGATATAATTTTTTTGTTTTCATTTGTTTGTAGATGTTTTCATCTGTTTGTAGCATAATGAGATTTCATTTGTCTTCCATTGATTATCCATCTGTTTTCACTTGATTATTCATGGTTCAATTTTAAAACTCTGTTGTGGTTTACTTATGGTTTTTTTGATTGAAATCAATTATGTCGGTGGTTTACTTATGTTTTTTTTTGTTGATGAAAACCAATTTTGGTTTCATCATTTTTACTTATGATTGAAACCATTTCTGTCAGTGGTTTACTTATGATATTTTTGATGAAACCATCATTTTTACTTATGGTTGGAACCAACTCTGTTGGTGTTTTTTACTTATTGGTTATTTTGATGGAACCAATTTTGGTTTCATCATTTTTACTTATGGTTGGAACCAACTTTGTTGGTGTTTTTTACTTATTGGTTTCTTCGATGGAACCAATTTTGGTTTCATCATTTTTACTTTTGGTTGGAACAAACTCTGTTGGTATTTTTTACTTATTGGTTTTTTTGATGGAACCAATTTTGGTTTCATCATTTGTACTTATGGGTGGAACCAACTTTGTTGGTGTTTTTTACTTATTGGTTTCTTAGATGGAACCAATTTTGGTTTCATCATTTTTACTTTTGGTTGGAACCAACTCTGCTTGTGTTTTTTACTTATAATTGGTTTTATCATAAATCTGTTATTTCACCAACACAACATTGATTTCAACGATGATGATGTATCATCGATTTTTGGTGATGATTTCGACGATAATGAAGCATCATCATTTTCTGGTGATGATACATCAGAAAGAGTTGTTGGTGGTGGTTGTATAGGATAAAAAGAGGATGTGGAGGTGCTTTTGGTGGTGGTGGAGAGAAAGAGAAGAAGATGCTGGTGGTGGTGGTGGTGGGGAGGAGGCGAAGGTGCTTTGGGTGGCAGATTTGGACATGATCGCTGGTTTGGTGGCGACGGAGCTGGTGGTGGTGGTGGGGAGGAGGAGGAGGAGGAGGAGGAGGAGGAGGAGAAGAAGGAGCCGATGAAAAAAGAAGAAGAAGAAATAAAAGAAGAAAGGAAGAAAGAAAGATTTATATGAAAAAGATAGTTGTGGTATTATTAAAAAATAAAAATATAATTTAAGTCTTTTTAAAAATTTGATGTTTTGGTTATGTTTGATCAATGCAAATTAGCTGTCAAAAGAAGATATGAATAAGAATCAAAAAAAAAGGAAAAATGGGTCGGTATTAAGTTAATGTTAGGCATGGAGCCACGAGTTTTGGTATCCACGAGAAGAAAGTTGTTCATATCAGAGGCTCGGCCTGAGTAATACGCATCCTCCGATCACCTAGTCGTCGTCAACCCAATTGTCCATCATTAAACAATGGAACTTCGTGGGGTTTCCATTCGGCACATGATCAATGCAATTTAGATTAAAAATCATGAATGTTGAAGATTTGTTGGAGTGGAATTTGCCCAATAAATTATGTTAGTCGGAATCAAGAACCTACTTTTTTCAATAACTCACTCATTAACCTCACAACTAACGTTCAAACTCGCCATAAATTGCACTACCAAAACAGGAAATTAGTGAAATACCAATATTTTGAATCCAAAAATATTCAGAATAATACAAAATATAATTATTATTTGCAACGCTTTTTATTAGTGCGGGACCGGTGATACAATTTTTCGTGTGTACCCATCGAAATGGGTCAACCACTTGATGGGTTTGGTCAAATTAATGGGTCAATAAATGACTTTCTGGACAGTTTTTATTTTTTAATTTGTAGTGGGAAGTCAACAGTTTTTTTACACGTGAGAAAATTAATGGACGTGGGAAAACATATCTGAAAAGACAATATTACCCTTTATAAGCCCCATTCTTACATGATATAACAGGGTTAGTTTGGGAAATTCACACCAGGAGAAGAGAAGCCGTTATAGAAGCAACATTTGATCAGTTCCAAAGAAGCTCCTCAAACTTCTTCTTTCCACGACTACTACTCTAATGGCAACAACTACTACTTCTCATCTTCTCTTCATTATCTTCTTCATCTTGTGCCTTTCGTCGACACCATTGTCAGCATCATCAGTAAGGAAAACCAAAGGAAAACAACTCAATGTCGAAGATTTCGGCGCAATTGGTGACGGAGAAACCGATGCGAGCCAGGCGTTTTTGAGAGCATGGGGTAAAGCATGTCAGAGTTTTGATGTTCATACTACGATTTATGTACCACGGAAGAAGTTTTTTCTTCGTTCAGTCGACTTTCAAGGACCATGTAGAGGTTCAAACATTATGGTTCATTTAGATGGAAGTATTCTTGTTTCTCCTGATTATTTAGAAATGGGGTTTGCGGAAGATTGGATAAGGTTTGTTGGTGTTAATGGTTTGTCGATTACCGGTGGATATATTGATGGACGGGGGGAACGTTTATGGTCGTGCAAAGCGAATTCACAAAAATGTCCACCCGGATCGACGGTAAAATAAAAGTTTGTTCTCTGCTTATGGGAGTTTTTGATTTTGTTAGTATGTTTCTTTTGAACTTATGAGCTCATTTTCTATTTCGCTTTTGCAGTCGCTTTCGGTTTATGGTTCGAAAGATGTTGTGATTAGAAACTTAACATCGATTGATGCTAAGTTATACCACGTTGTTATTCATTCCTGTGAAAATATCAAGATTGAAGGGGTTAAAATTTATGCTCCATATGATAGTCCAAATACTGATGGCATACATGTGCAGAATGCGATCAATGTTCGTGTTCTAAGAACGGCTATTAAAACTGGAGATGATTGTATTTCAGTCGGTCCAGGGACTAAAAACTTGCGGATTAATCGAATTGCTTGTGGACCTGGACATGGAATAAGGTGAGAAAATTTTCTGCATCCCTTGAATGGTTTCTAAAGTTCTGACAGAGCAGTGCATAATCTAGTGCCATATCTTGTACCCCTGTAAAATGGTCCTCCGCCTAAGCACTATTTATTCGTCTATCTTGTGACAGTATTGGGAGTTTAGGGAAAGGATTGGAAGAAGATGGAGTTTCAAATGTAAGAGTAACAAATGCTGTGTTTACTGGAACGACAAATGGTTTAAGAATTAAATCATGGGGAAGACCGAGTAATGGGTTTGTTAAAGATGTCTTTTTCAAACGAGTTGTGATGAATAACGTTGAAAATCCGATCGTTATTGATCAGAATTACTGTCCCTGGGATGAAGGTTGCCCAAACCAGGTACTCATTGTACTCCATCTAAATTAACATATACTCGACTACTTTCACTAACAAGAATGATTGTAAGTAACATTGTTTTCGGTTTCTTGCAGCACTCTGGTGTAAAAATCAGTCACGTAACGTATTCAGACATTAAAGGAACTTCTGAATCTCAAGTTGCAGTGAAATTTGATTGCAGTCCGGTTTCTCCATGCAAAGGAATTCGTTTGAGAGATATAAAGCTTACTTACCAGCATGAACCTGCTGAATCCGTCTGTAAGAACATACTTGGTGTTGCACATGGTGAAATTGCTCCGCCTAGCTGTTTATAAATGTCTTAGTGTTATCTCTATGTTCTTCTATTGAGCAGAAACTTGGATAAATTTTTATTTGTCTCACGACTCGCCTATCTAAGTTCAGACTACTTGTATTGTTTGTTTTTCTGTTGTTGAATCAAAAGATGAACTCCTAGTTCAGACTGCTATGTGAATTTTCAACTCTGACCTTATTTTGAATAAGAAATCGCAAGTCTAACCAATTACGAGGAAAAGGAAAAAGAAGATCATTGACAAAGACAAATAAGAAAGTGATATTAACATTATATGTCATTTAAAATTTGATGAGTACAATAGATAGTTGTGTGCCGACGCACACATTACAAGTTATTGCAGAAATATCTAGTATACATGGTGTTGTATATGCTCTAACCGTGAGAGTGGTAATATATTCTACCGGTACAATAACATAGAATCCTGTTTAAGGTTCATAGATACTATAGAACAATATGAAAGGGAGACAAGATGGGAGTACCTCTCTACGAAGCAAGGCTTGCAAATGAGCAATTGTTACGAAATTAAGAACCAATTCACCCACTCACTTCTTATGCATATTAGATTATTCTGCTCTGCATCTTGTGTTTGGGCTAGTAAGAAGAACCCCCTGTCTGTCTTGATACCATCAGCCAACTTGAACTGCATACATCCTCTTATATTCATAATTTAGTATCACTGATAGTAGAATAGTATGCATGTTAGATTCTTCAGCTCTGCATCTCATGCCCGCGCAAGTAAGAAGAAACCCTGATTGTCTTGATACTGTCCGTCAAGTTACACTGCATACATCCTCTTATATTCATTATTTAGTATCTCAGTATCCGAAATTCCCGAAACAGAGAAAGAACGAGAATGACTCCCAGAGGCTTTTCTTATATTCCTCATACTTGATTCCTCCATTCGATGCATGACAACACAATAACACATCGCACCAAGGGTAGTCAACATTATCAAGGCACCGATCACTGTCACATAAATGGCTAGCCACCGTGCATGGCGGCCCACTACGATGTAAGAGAGAGAAATGAAGGAGATTGATATAAACAGGCAAGCCAGCCACATCAGTTTGTTTATTACAAACATGAGTTGCTTCTTTGCTTTCTGCTCAATCACAACCACCGATGTTTGAACCACGACCACCGCCAAGGAAATGAACAGAGCCAGAGAGTCAAACACGAAAAAAATGATAAATGCTGCATTCTTCGCAATATAGGCTTGTCCTAGTGTGAAACCATCTGATTTAGCCTCAACATACTGGCCAGGTACTGTGAAAATGGCAGCAAACGCGATGGTTGCAATAAGAACAGCGACGACAGTTGCTGAGTTTATGGCATTATTGAGACCACTGATGTGCAGTTTCTTGAGCCTCTTTGCGATTTTCTGTACCCTAACTCCCGTTTGACGGGTCTGATGAAGTTGGGACTCAACATCATGTTTTATGTCGCTAACAGTTTGCTTTAGTTGCTTTGCTGGATTAGGAGGGTTTGCAGAGTCTTTAGCACTGGTAGCACCAACTTCTTTTAAAATGGAGGCGATTTCAGGATTTTCTGACTTTGTGGCACTGTCAAGTGCAGTTTCACCTGCTCTGTTTATAGCGTTGATGTTGATGCCTTCAACTGATAACAAACCGCGCATTACCTAAAATTTTATGAAGCCAGTTCAGGAAAGATTAGAAGTATCTTAAAGCAGAAAAGGAAACATAACCACTCTAAAATCTAAACCTCAAATGAACATTCTTTATCATAGTGGACACGCTAATATTGAGTAGTATCATAATGAACTGTGTCGATTTCACTGATGATACTTTATGTTGTGAGCCATCCAAAACCTTGTACTTGACCGACTAGTCTGAATTCTGGTTTAGCATTATAACTTCAACAACCAAAAAGATTTCGACTGACTGCAGAAACAGATAAATTGTACTGGAAAACCCAGACAATGACCTGCTTCCTTTCGTTTTCAGATACTAGGGTGTTTCCAGAATTGGTTTCAGATCTGCTTCATTGATGGCCAATGCATTTTTGAGGAAAATTTAGATTGGATGCCAATCCTAATTGATAAAAAAGAAGTAGACCTCTAAATGAATGAAAACTAACACTAACCCTAACCAGACCAAGAAAATAAAGTTCAATTCAATCAATTTAATCACAGACCATGAAGCAACCAGTGTGTACAAGTTGGACCAACCTGAGTTCGGCCCTTTTTCGTTGCAATATGCAATGCTGTATTTCCATTCTTATCTTCCAAGTTGATAACTGATTTATCAGGTTTAACCATTTCGAGCACAATTTCTACATTATGCCCTTTTACTGCCATATGCAATGCTGCTTGTCCCTTGTTATCTTTTCTAAAACCCACACTTGGATCCTTACGTAATATGGATTTTACCACTTCCAAATGTCCCATCCTAGCCGCAGAATGAAGTACTGTCTTGCCATTGCTTCGGGCAATTTTAGCAAGGTCAACATTGGTCTCTAAAAGAAGATTGACAACATCGATATGACCTTGCATTGCAGCTGTATGTAATGCAGTAGAGTTAGACGAATCTGTCGTAAACGCCAAATCAGGCAACGAACGCAGAAGCTCCTTCAAAACCTCTGTGACAAACCATAACAATAAACTGATATTAAAATAAGGTAACACTACAAATCCAGAAATACATAAAACAGGACACTTTGACGTCCACAGTGTGTGAAGGCATATACATAAACGGGAAATGAGATACCTTTAATCATGGTTAAACTACAAAAGATAAATTAGACCTAAGTCAGATGCTTGCATTTGATGAACACAACGCAATATCTTTAAGTTTTACATAAAAATCCTTCAAACATTATTTCTCAAGGTACTACTCAAAATTGAAATTTGTATACTAATGAAAAACCAATTGAAAAAATTAGATCAAATAACTTACCGAGATGGCCTTGCTTTGCTGCAACATGAAACGAATCATAACCATTCTTGGCCGGGATTGACGCAGATTCAGAATCCATATGCTTCAAAAGCTCACTAACAATTATAGCATTACCATACTCAGACGCTGCATATAACGCAGTCTCTCCATCCTTGTTCTGCTTCGTCAACACATCTTTTAAACTATCACAATCTTGCAAAATCTCTTTAACCTTAATCAAATTCCCTGCCCTACAAGACAAATGAAGTGGTGTATCACCTCTCTTCCCCGGCGACTCTTTAACCTTTCTCTTGTCTCTAAAACTTAACTGCTTCTCCAATGCTACTCTAAAGCTCTTTTGTTTTTCCATTACACCACGGAAACTCGATTGTTTCTCCATCACACCACGAAAACTCGATTGCTTCTCCATCGCCCCACGGAAACTCTTCTGTTTCTCCATTCCTCGGCGAAAACTCTTTTGCTTCTCCATGATCACACCCTAATTCACCTCACAATCACAATCCAAAACCCCCACTTTCCACTACAAATTTGAAACCAAAAAATGTTATCAATTTCTCAAATTCAAACAAGACCCTTTACTTATCTCTGATATGTACCTAAGATAACCCAAATTCCAGCTCAAAATGACCAATAAAAAATCTTAACTTTTCTTCTCAGAACCTTAAAAAAACCATAAGAGAACAACTGAATCTAAACACCTTAAACAATCCAAACCTTAAAATTGAGCAAATCCAACAAAGTTTCAAGACTAAAATAAAATCCTTAATATCAACAAACTTACAGATTCATGAACCTAACAAGAATCTAGTTAAAAATACAGAAGAAAACCCATATTAAATTCTTCCATAAAAAACAAGTAGAGATCAACAAAATCTCACCTTCTTCTTTAATGAAGATGCTCTACCACCATCAATCCATCATCATCATCTTCATAAAAGCTTAAAGTATAAAGAGAAATAAGACCCAATAAATAATCTAACCAACCAAACATAGAATCCTCATAAAAGCAGTGGCGGCCATTATCAGTATCACCATCTAAGAAGAGTAAAAGACAGTGCTTGGTGGGGTAGACAGACATAACCGCAAAATAACAAACATTGAGTTATCAAGAAGAATCAAAGCACTAATTGAGATTAAAAAAAGATAACTATCCTCATTATATCCACTAATTTAGCTGAATTATTAGTATTTTGATTATCATTTTATAAAAAGTTCCTCAACTGTCATGTGAAGAAAAGCATTTCCGTTATGACAGATACTGAAATCCGTTACTAAAATAATAAAATTCGGTGGAGTAATATAACAAAATTAAATAAATAATTTTAGATTAAAAGTATAAAACGTGCTAAATGAAAAATAGGAATGCAGGCAACCGTTGGTCAATAGAAATTACCGTGCATAAAAGCCACACACTGAAGGCCAACAAGATGTTTGAGTTTTGACAGGTTTAAAAAACAGGTCACATGTCGGATCACATCACATTTATCGTTATATCACATTTAGGCACGTTTTGAGCAAAAAAACGAAAACGTTATTTAGAAAAAAATTATTCTTTTCACATTAGCTAATCTCGAAAACCAGCTTAGAAAGGTAGAATTATCAGAAGCTTATTAATTGGAGTCTAGTTAAGCTAAGTAGACATCAAGCAAAGCAAACCCATGTCAAAGCGCATCCTTAAGAATCTAACATCATTTCACTTTTTCTTAATCACCATTTTTATTACGAGATTTCTAGGGCAGGTTGTTGTTTATTTATTCATTTAGGACCTAACATGCATAGTTATTATGAGGAATATTCGATCGACATCACCATGAATACGTTTGGTAGAGTATATAATATTCCAATTAGGGTACTCAAGAAGAATCATTTTTTATAGATTCATGAACTTACTTAGATAAGTGAAATCTAGTACCTAAATCCATGTTCAAAGACAAGGACAAATCAACATCATCTCATCTTTTGTTTCTCTTCCTCTTTGAGTTCCTCTTTGACGCGTCAAAAGAAAAAGAAATGCTTCTAGAAAAATAATGGATTGTTAGGTTTACTTCGGTGAGTCAACGGTTAGTCAAAAAGTCAAAATCAAATCTTTCAGGACCCAAAAGAGATCAGATTCAAGCATGGAAACACATAGGAAGAGCAACAAGCAATGAAACTTATATATCTTTCTGTCCTCGATCTATTTTAACCTCTCATTTCAAGAAAAAGATAAACCACACTATTATTAGGAACTTGTAAATGTGTGATCTGAACAGTGAATGTGATAATAATCATAACTTAAGTCACTTGCAAGTGAATTTTAGAACTTCCTACCTACTGAATTCAAAGAATACCAAAGAGAATAAGTATTGGATCAAGAAAATCAAGAATAAATCCCAATAACGTGGGTGAAAGATTTGCTCACTTTCTGGTTGCTGCATTCGAATCTATAAAAAAAATAAAAGAAAATTAGAAAAAATAACAACGAAAGAAGAAGTATCGGCACATAGAATTATTGGAGGTTATACTTTCTAATATTCTTGCATTCTACTGCTTGAATATTACAGTACAGGCGAAATTAAGCTCCCCAGGAATGGATATGTTTGGAACCCTAGTGGAATACCATCCACGATCTTATGCTGTATGGCTTCTTCATGGTTGATATTGTATAAATAAGTATAGAAGTGAGCTTCTTGTACCAAGATGACACCATTCCTGTGACATTGCCTTATGTCCAAATGGTTAAATCCAGTATACTTAGTATTGTCAATAGCAAACATTTTAGTCCAAGACTTGTGTACACCATAATCCTTCATCATCCATACCTCGCTACATGTCATGTACAGACTACCAGTCAGGTAAAGACAACCTTCCAAAAGCCGAACATGTATAATGTTAAACTTGTTTGGAAAATGTTGTGGCAGACGAATTCGTTTGAATATCTCGCTACCAATATCAAAAGAGCAAATCATTCTAGGACGTACAGAGCCCCAGGGGGGCATTTCCACCCAGTGTAAAATCCCTTTAAAAAGCACTAAATCTTCGTATGGATATCGAGTAGGGATGTCCCGATACATCTTCCACAGATTTAATTTCAATGAATAGACAACGATTTCACTGTACTTTCCCCTAATGTTTGCCATTCTTGCAAATTTATAATCCTCTGTTTTGAAATCGTAACCGAACCCATACCTATATAAGACATGAATACCTCTTGATTCTGTGTCGATTGTTCCCGGTGGTGCTGGTATTTTCTTGTAGTCTTTAGTACACGGATTCCAAATGATAATGTCTTTCTGAGACGAAAGATAACAAACTAAGCCATTACAAGTACCTAAAATACGTTCCATTTTATGTTCCAATGGGTAATCAATATGAACAACCATGTTGCTTAATGTTGAGGACGATGATACTAATGAGCCGTAATCAACACAAGAAATCTTCCCAACATGGTTATATATGATACCATCGTCACCGTATTTCAAAGAATGATTAAGGTGCAATTCAGCAAAATTCGATGTTTTGAGTAACTCATACCAAGATTTGCATACACACCTGAATCTTAAGACTGACTTTACCGATAACCTTGTTAAGATATCAATGATGATGTCTTCTGGAATAAAGCTCAATCCTGCAGTTGTTGTTCCTTGTTCTGCTACTTTTCTGTAAACCAAAATTGAAAGATTTTACCCTAATTCAGAAATTTCAACCTAAAACTAACATTAAAAATGCAAAAGAAGAGCAGTTTACCTGGGGATACAACGAAGTCTTTTTTGCCTTCCCCATTGTAATACAAACGATGATGTTATTGGCTCAGTGTTCAGTCTTGAGGTAGAATCAGGTGTAATTTTAACTCCAAGTCGTTTACGTTTTCCCCATGTTAATACAAAACCCGGAGTCGATGATGATGATGCTGATGCTGATGCTGTTGGATTATCCCGATTAACTAATTCTCCTATTCCCATCTCCTCTGCTTTGATCTTCACAAATCATCCAAATAAAAACCAATAATTCTGATCTCCTTATCCTCTTTAATACTCGTATAATAAACAAATTAAAATCATATTTTAAGAATTTTTCTCACAATCTTCTTTTTGAAAGTGAATCTATGGACTCAATTACAAGGAGAACAACAACAATCAATCCTCGATTCAGTCACTAACACAGAGAAACAAATCAATACAAGATTAACCAGAGAGGGAAAACTTAGGAAGATCTGTGCTGGTTTTCTTGATCAAACGAAATGTTCTGCGAAGAAACCCCAGATCAGTTTTTTTCAAAATTACCTTTGATTTTGACTTTGCAGTATATTCAGGGGCCGTTCTAGACAAATATTTTTATCCTCGTTCATGATCTCACTCGAGGAGATACACTAGCTGCTACTCACCCCCATGAGTCAAAACAGGTATAGAAACTACCTCTAACGGTAGGCACTCTGTCGATCTAAAATATAACGACGAGATTCTAAACATGATAACAGAGTAATCCATTAACTAATAAACCAATCAAACTAATATATCTAATATATATTTTTTGGATTTTCAAAGGAATCTGCTCAAAAATATACCTTAAAATGATCGTATAAAACTATCCACAGTGGCTGCCTATAAAACATATATAATTGAGTATAAATGGCTTGGTGTATCATTGGAGACCTTAATGATATCAAATCGAGTACTGAGAAAAAAAAAGAGGTAATTAAGAATGGTCAGAATCCTGCACATACTGAATTTAAGAAATTTACCCCGAGTAGAAGTCTTATTAATATGAGTTTTATTGGGCCAACTTTTACTTAGTCTAATTGTGCGGTGATCGGGTAAATATGTCAGGTTGTACAGTCAATTTGATATGTCCACAGTGGTTTAAAATGGGCAAACTAAGAGGACTTGGCCTAGGTATTATAACTGTGATGCAAATCAAAAAACCTAACACAAATTTACAACCAAATCCAGTCAAAACCTCAAATTACAAACCAATTCCAATTTATTTTATTTTTTTTGATAAAATTTTTTTGAAGAGTTTTTTGATAATTTTTTGTTCAAGACTATAAATCAGATCCGTTATTTTAATTTTAAATTAGATGAGTTTTTCTGATTTTTTATTTCTTTTAGTGAACATTTATCTTTTCTATTTTTCAGCTTAGGAAAAATAGAAAGTTACACAGACAGGAAGGATTTCGGTAGAGAAGGTGCATGGTTGGTGCCACCAATCGTGATTACAAGGATAAAACGACTCGACATGCACACATGAGAAACCTATATATCTTCCCAAGTTGCAATAGCCAACGAACCATTGAGAGCAAACTTAGACTTTATTATAGCGATGACCTCCTCATCAACTCGGAAGTTCTTAGCCAAAATATCATTAGGAATTGTTGGGGTAGAAGCAAAGAGGTTAGAAATTGATGCAAATCCGGCAAATTGGCTATTGAAAATAGCTAAGAGAACAGCCTTCCTCGGTCCAACGTTGGCTGCAAAGTGCACACGTCCCCTAGGAATAATAGACAACTCTCCGACTTTCATTACCTTTGCGTACAAACATCAGTAGTACTTATGAACCCAAAAAGGACATCCCCTTCTATGACAAAATTAGATTCACTTGCTCGAGGGTGTACGTGAAGTGGAATAATTCCACCAGGTGCGAGGTCGGCTCGGCTTACCGTAAGTCCAAGGGTGTTTACCCCAGGGAAGTTAAAAACATCACCACGTACCACTCCAAGCCCGAAGGGATTGTCTGTGCTTGGTTCATTCATCAAGCCACTATAGAAGAAATCATCTGATGTAACTTGAGACTCCGGCTTGCAAGGGAACCCATTCATAATATTTGTCGAGTTCAAGTCGGCAACACAAAAGTCTTGGAGCGGGTCGGGATCAGTAGAAAAGCATGACAAAGTTAAAAACAGGATCACAGTTAAACACAGTACTAGGAAGAATGATGATGTAGTTTTAATATTAAACTTAACAGCCATGGCTTTGTTTTTTTATGAGATTTGGTGTATTGGTTCTGCTAGATCGAAATGTTTATGAGTTTCCTACAAAAAAATATGCTGCTTATGCCATTATTTATATGGATTTTAACATTCATTTTAACCTCTCCATTTTCAATGACCACCATTACTTTCGTTGAGAAGTTGGTTGATTTTAGAGGCTGACGAGAAAAAGTGCAGCCTTACAGTTTTGCTTTCTATAGATGATTAGCCATCCCTACTAAAGTTTTCAATTTTTAGCCTCATGCGTCAATGTGCAAAACTCAAAAAAAGAGAATAGAAAGAGACGTACGCAACCCAAACTGTTGATGGACGTCCATTGATCAGGTACTCTCAACCCAAAATTTGTTCCATTTGATTTTGTTATTTCCTTGTTATTAAAGACTCTATCAAGAGGTGAATTGAAAAATCTAGAGCTAATTTTGTGAGACCTTCTTATTGTTGAGGGTAATGATCAAGTGTCAAAATATTTTGACCAATATATGGTTTCTCTCAAGTTTTCATTAATCTTTCTCTGCTTTTATCTAGTTCATATGAATTCTTCCCTGACTGTTTTTCTTTCATAATGGTATGACAAGCATAGCATGGAATTCTTTTTCAGAATTTTTTTGGGTGGCAATGCAAGGTTCCAGGCTTCTGCAATGCAAACGCCATCTTGTCCATTTACGGCAGGTGAGCTCATATACAGCAGCTTTAAACTCATCATCTGCATTATCTAGCCTGATTAAGTAACATTATAACATTGATCACTAAACACAAATTTGAGTTTATTAACATATCTAAATGATTCTTTGCTAAAACTGCGGAATAATAATAATAAGTTCCCAGGATCACATCCGGTTTCTCTCAACTGGGTCAACTTGCAATTGTTACGGCAGATTGATTACCGCGTCCCGTGGAAAGCTGATGGTACACGATACATTATGCTTATCAATTCCCACGATGGGTATTGCTACTTGATTGACAGAAACTTCAACTTCAGGAGAATTCAAATGCGTTTTCCCAATCGTGATAACTTGACATTACTTGATGGTGATTGATACAGACCTAGAAACACATAGCAAGAGAGAAAATACTTGGTGTTTGATCTTAAGGCAATTAATGGTGTATCTGTCATTGAGTGTCCTTTTGGTGAAAGGTGGAAGATGTTGGATGAACAAGTTATCGGACCTCGAAATCTTGAGAGCGAGCAGTGTATAAGACAAACTAGTACAAATCCTCTGTTTAGAGTTTAAATAAAGAAATTTTGGTTGCTGTCAGACATTAACCACCTTGTAAAGGAATACAGTCCAAGGCTATTACATGGTGCAGATGGTCTTATATTCCAGGGATGGAATGAAAAGTATGTCCTTTCACTCATCAAGGGTCTGTTGAAGTGGAAATCTCATGACATGAACTCGGTGGATTTTCTGTTTCAATTAGTTGGTACTGCCCAAAATCCATCACTTTATCTCTACGACAGAGGAAGGAAGAAGTGTATGTAGGGGAATCGTGTTGTGGTCAGGAATGGAGAAGATCCATCACCGTTATCGAGTGCTCTTAATGTCTGCTTTTTTATGCGTGTCAGAAAAGACAAGCCAACCCCAAATGGATTCGGCACATACCAAGAGGTAATGCGGAGCATAGAAGATAACATAACCGAAGAGGTTCTGTTAGATCAGATTCGAGGGATTGTGCACTCTACTACCGCAATCAGATCCACGGGAGCATGTACCGGGTAAGGGGATTAATTGGGGCAGTACTCATAAATAACCACTTACACTTGTGCATTTGAAATACTACAAATCTGTTTCTTATGGAATTTGAGGAGCTTGATCAAAGATTTGGTGCAATGGAAACTTAATATTGGCTGTGAAATACACAGCTGCAGCTATCTTGGGAAAGATTGTATAAAAAATTTAATTTATGAAATAAATTGCGCAGTGTGTTGCAGTGCAAACTTCTAAGTTTTGCACATATTGAAGCTGGAATTAAGAACTGCAAAACAAAATACAGGATTTCTAACTTATAATATTCTCTGTATTCTACGTACTGCGTAAATCAAGTACCTAGATTAGGCGAAACTAAGCTTCCCAAGAATGGCCATGTTTCGGACCTTGGCGGAATACAATCAATATTTTGTTTTACAGGTTCTTCATGGTTGAGATCATAAATATAAGTAAAGGAATTATTTTCCTGTGCCTAAATCACACCATTCTTGTATAACTGTCTTATATCCAAGTTGGCAATTCCAGTACCTTTAGTACAGTCGATAGCAAAAAATTTAGTCAGTGAAGCGCGTACACCATTATTATCCTTCATCATCATCCATACCTCGCAGCATTTCTGGTAGCGACTACCAATTAGGCAAAGACAACCTCCCAATAGACGAACTCGTATCCAACTAAACTTGCTACTAAAATGGTGTGGCAGTGAAATTTCTTTGAATACTTTGCTACCAATATCAAAAGTGCCAATCGTTGCAGGGTGATCAATGCCCCAGAGCTTCTGGGACATCTCCAACCAGTATAAAATTCCTTCAAAAAGCACTAGATCTTCGAAAGGGAATGGACAAGGGATGTCCCTCTTTTCTAAATTCCACGAATTTGATCTCAATGAATAGACAATGATTTCACCAAACCTTCTCCGAAGATTTTCCATTCGTACAAGCTTATAATCATCTGTTTTCACATCATAACCGAACCCATATGAATAGTTATATCTGATATCCCAAGATTCTAAACCTTTCGCTTCTGTTGGTAATGATGGTGTTGGTATTTTCGTGTAGTCTTTAGTATACGGATTCCAGATAATAATTTGTTTCTGACATGATCTATAACAAACTAAACCATTGCAAGAACCTAAGATAAGTTCAATTTCATGCTCCAATGGGTAATCGATACGAGCAACCGTATTACTTAAGGTTGAGGATGATGAATCGTAATCAACACAAGAAATCTTTCCCTTCCGGTTATCATATAGAATACCATGATCACCATATTCCGAAGAATGATTAAGTTGGAGTTTAACAAAATTAGGGTTTTTGATAAGACTGTACCAAGACTTGCATACGCACCTGAATCTTAAGATCGGCTTAACTGGTAACTTTGTTAGGATGTCAATGATGATGTCTTCTGGTAAGCGCACCATCGCAGCTGATCCTTGTTCTTCGATCAGTTGTTACTTTCTTGGAAAGTTTACCGCAAGAGTAAGCCAGCCAGCCAGCCAGCTAGGGCTTGCTTCAAATTTTAGTTTCTCTCTAAACTTACACCATCTTTATATGTTGACAGCACTAGGGGGTTTACAAAGTAAACTGGTGGTGGCGGTGTGGCCTGTGCGGTTTTCCGTTGGACGCTAGCCTGTCATAGGCTGGGCTGGCCTGCTCGTGCAACTCCAAGTTTAGGTCGTCTTTTTTAACCCAGAAGTGGAAATTGAATAAATATCCTATTTTTTATGGGCTTCACAAATAAGCATATTTGGTTGAGGTAATTTTTCAATTTTACTGATTTGCTTTTAAGCTTATGCCGATTATGGTCTTTGGTTGTAAAGTAGTTATATAAATTTTTGGATATGTGAACTAATTTGGGTTACTTTTTTTTCTTACATTAAAATTTAAAGATGCCAGTGATACTGAAGATGCTATCTGCGATTGCAATGGATATAACTTTGATGCTCATTGGTTGTGTTAGAGACTAAACCGGTAACAACCACAGGAGCGACAAGGGACTTTATAAATCATCAGTGAGTAAACCAATTCCAATTATGAGTTTAATTTCTCGGAGTTAACTCTAGCTACAATATATAGAAAAGAAACTATTGTTGCAGTAATATTATTGTTCCTTCTTTATAAGGTCCGAGGATGGATGTCGATATGGAACTGTTTCATCTGTTTGTTTGTATTAATGAACATTCCAATTTATAATTGTTTCATGTTCTCTCCAGATTTAACTCATGAGAAGTCGATATTGTGTTGTTCGGGTTGAAGTTGTTTGGCCTGATATTTGAAAGATGTCCAAGGTCTAGATGATGCTAACTGGATGCATATTCGTTATACGGTTCTCTTTTCTCGGCCTTAACTTTTTCAAAATATTATGTTTCATATTTTTTCAAAAAATTAAGGCCGAGAAAAGAGAACCGTATAATGAATATGCGGCAGTGAAGTTGCTTCCCCGGCCATGCATCAATACCTAGAACAGACACACTTTGATCTAAAGAGTACTGAACTGAGAAATGAGATTCTTCAATCAGCTTCAAGATCTTGTTAATAGCCTCTCGTGGAGTTAGAACTATCAGTAAAGGGTGTTGAGGCTAGAATAGACAGTAGCTAAGAGGCACATTATATAATGGAAGTAACTCCAGGATTATATACAAAACGCAAGATCCAGGCAAGAACCACCTAGAAATGGACCACTTCACACAGATACAACTAAAATGACAAAGTTATCTCAACGTATTATGCATGCTTGAACTATTAGAACCTAAGCAACCAATGATCACTCATATCTCAATATTGGTGCCATGGTAGGTGCAGTGACTGCAGGGTTCCATAATTGTAAAGTGTAATCTCTAAAACCCATGACTTTTCTAGGGAGATTAACTCTTAAGAGAAACATTGAGACTGATGTGGATAATGGTTCTAGACAGGTCCAACCCTAAAGGATCAGACTCGAGTTTGAATTATATAACCATGTTCCACCAACTGGATCATTGCATTCAGAGATTACCACTCCATGACCTTCTCTGAGCAATTCTCGAGATGCAACCAAGCCAGCAGCACTATGGAACCAAACAAGTTGATATAGGTATATAAGAAAAAAATAACAGTGAAAGGAAAAAGTATCTATAAAACAAGTTGATATAGGTATATAAGAAAAAAATAACAGTTAAAGGAAAAAGTATCAGCACATAGAGTTATAGTAGGTTATACTTTTTCGCATTGCAACAGCGTATGTGCATTATATGTGGGAGGCTAAAAGATACTGGACTGAAATTTGAATGTCGAAGCATGAGAACTACTGAACTGCACTTCCTTTGGCCAACTCTAATCTGTACATAGGTATTGGTATGCACACATATACAAACAACAGTAATTTGGAACATCCAATAGAGTGCATAATAAACTTTGTAGCCGTGTATAAACACTTCTCAAGTTTCTATCTGACTAAGCTATTTGTGCAACGAATTCAGGACTAATTATGAAACAACAATGCCCATTAAGCAGTTGAGCATATGAAAGTACTTTTTCATTTAAGCCTAGAAACATAATATAGATCAAAATTCATATTGGAAACAATAGTGATTACTTATTGGATTATTATATGTGATTTACAAAAATGATAGATATAATGAAGGATTCTTATTTTCTACTCCATGAATTGGGTACCCAAATTAGGTGAAACTAAGCTCCCTAAGAATGACCATGTTACGAACCCTACTGGCAGAATACCAACAATCTTTCGTTTTATGGCTTTGCCACTGTTGATATTGTATAAAAAATAATAGAAGTTACGTTCTTGTATCAAAATCTCGCCATTCATGTAGTACTCTCTCAGTTCCAAAGGGGGATACCCAGTATGTTTAGTTTTGTCAATAGCGAAAATTTTAGTCCATGACTCATGCACACCATATTCCTTCATCATCCATACCTCGCAACATTTCCAATGATCACCAATAAGGTAAAGACAACCTCTCAATAGGCAAACATGCACCGTTTGAAACTCGATTGAAAAATGCTGTGGCAGTGGAATTTCTTTGAATGCCTTGCTCCCAGTATCAAAAGAGCCAATCCTTGCAGGGTGTTCAGAGCTCCAGGGCCAGGGCAACTCCACCCAGTGTAAAATTCTCTTAAAAAGCACTAGATGATCTGAGCAAGTATATCGAGAAGGGATGTACCTATTTTTTATATTCCACGAATCTGATCTCAATGAATAAACACTGATATCAGTAGACCTTCCCGGACAATTTGCCATTCGTGCAAACTTATAATCCTCGGTTTTCAAATCGTAACCAAACCCATACTTATATAAGATATCTAAATATCCTAAACCTTCCATCTCTACTGGTGGTGGTGGTATTTTCTTGTAGTCTTTAGTATATGGATTCCAAATGATTATTTGCTTCTGACGTGATCTATAACAGATTAAACCATTGCAAGAACCTAAGATACATTCACTTTGATGTTCCAATGGGTAATCAATACGAGCAACAGTATTACTTAAGGTTGAAGATGATGAGTCGTAATTGTTTATGCCAAAATTTTCATCAGCATGAACAACCAATGATTTATCAAAGATCTAGATTAAAATCCTTATCTTTCATTTTGTTACACTATATCACCTTAATATTCAAATCAAATCGTATAAGCATATCAATCATGAAGAAGATTAAAGAAAAACAATTCACCAAATTGGACATTCCATTAGAATTATATCTATCAATTTCAAATTGTTTATAAGTATGGAAAAAAGTGTACTCATATATCAATAATTTCATATTACATCACTCTGTAAATACATACCTAATAGCTTTTTCCTAATTCCAGTATCTTTCCTTCGTCTTTTTGTCTTCCAAATTTTCCGACTCACTCTCTGTTGAATGAACTTCTCTATTTATAGTTTGTTCAATGTGTCCCTCTCTTTTTCCTTTCTGTCTATCCTTTATGTTTAATGAGTCATGTTTTCCCGATCTTGTCTGTCAATTTATTGATTATCGTTCCACTGTATTCTTTTGGTCTGATACCTCTTGTCCCGTTACTTCCTTGCGTTCTCTATATTTTATGATTATCTTTGGATCAGGATGATCGTTCGGTTGACAGGCAGCTTCTTTCTTATGCACTGTCATGCTTTCGCCTTTTTGGCCCGTTACCTTGTACTATTGACACGTGCTCTTCGTACTTTATGAGTCAGCTTCTTCCCGATCCTCAGTTTCAGTTATGCAGTTAAAGTAATTTAAGCAATTAATGCTTTCACTTTTCCGCTCTATGCGCATTTATTGCTCCTGTTTTTCCCGTTCCATTTGCATTTAATGCTTTCTGTTTCGATCAGAGTACTAACACTTTTCCGATCGTACTTGTCGATCATGGAATGATATTTTCAGTTTTTTACATCTGTCATCCACTCGAACTTTTACAAGGTTTTGATTGTGTGTTTCTCGCTCTTTTATAAATCTCTGCTTCTTTGTCTAATCGTTTGACATGTGCTATCTTGACTTTTATTTCCTAACAGTAATCAACACAAACAATTTGTCCGGCATAGTTATATACGACACTATGATCACAATATTCCATGAATGATTAAGTTGGAGTTTAGCAAAATTAGGGTTTTTGATAAGATTATTCCAAGACTTGCATACACACCTGAATCTTAAGATCGGCTTAACTGGTAACCTTGTTAGGATATCAATGATGATGTCTTCTGGAAATCTCACCATTATTCTGCTCCTTGTTCTTCGATCAGTTGATACTTTCTTGGAAAGTTAGCTCAAGAGTTATCCAATTAGGGTTTCTTCAGATTAGTTTTCCAGTTTTTCTCTAAGGGTGGCCGAACTAGGAACTCATAAGGGTGGACTTGGCTATTTTCACACCGGGCTCAAAGGCTAAAATTAGCCCAAATGGATTAGGTAGCAAGAAACAAGTTTTTTTTTGGGCTTCGGGGTGGCTGGAGCTAAAGTAAATCAGGCCCTGGTTCCGCCCCCGACTGGGCAGTGGCACCGGTAGGGGTGAGCATTTGATCCGGATCATACGGATTTAATCCGGACCAAGTGTATTTTTACGGGTGGGTACCCGAACCGTTCACTAATGAGTTGGATGTGGATGGGATTTTTGAAATCTAACGGGTTACGGATTGGGCCCAGGTGCAATCTTGAAAATTTGTTGGACATCCGGACCCGTTAGTACATTTTTTTATCAAACTTCTTCAATACAAATATGAAGTTAGTATATTTGTTTTTTTGCCAAATTAGGTATTCCTTTCATGTCATAATTTGATGATCGTATAAGATACAAGATCAACATATATATAGGTGGACATACTTGATCCCAAACACCAAAAACATTTTATTTCAAAGGGGTTGAGTTTTTCTTCCTCTTCAAATTTTGAGTAACTTCAAAACATTACACTTAAATCCAATTTTGAAACCTTAAATAATGTAGTCTTGTTTCTAAAATGATCCATAAACTTGTTGTCTCATTTCTTTACTATAAACTTTAATTATAAAAAAAAATCCATTGGATAATTCGTATCATTGTAAAGTGTAATCTCTAAAACCCATGACTTTTTTAAAGAGTGAGTTTAGGTTCATATGCTCACCCCTAAAAATTCCAAAATAAACAATATACATCGTAAAAATCATCCCTCCACGATCAGAGTCCTCTCTCTCTCAAAGAGCTTGTTTCATACTTTAAACTTCGCTTTTACCTCCCAAACCTCCGATTTTAGCTACAGCTCACACGATTCTAGAACTCTTCGCAAGTTTGATTCACTTTCTCTTGTCAATTTATTAGCGAGTCTGACCTTTAGCAATGGTACCCCCAACATGGTCGTCAACGTCAGTTTCTGTATATCCAAAGTTACCTTAAAATCGCTTTCTGTTTAGATCCAATGTAGGGGCAGCATCGATAGATCAATAGATTGACTTAGTCCAATTAAGCGGAAAAGTCGAAATGGACCCTGGGCCCTTACTAGCTTTCGGGAGGCAAGTCCTCCTCCAATGCAAAAGGAAACGTTTTTTTGGGTGTTCTTTAGTTGTTTGTCCATAATTACTCATGAGATTAAGCTCATGGCCGACCTAATTCCGCTTTAACAAATTAATACAATCCGATTAGACGATATTAGTATTTCTTATCAAACAAATTAAAACAGATAGAATATTATTATTATTATTATCAAACAAATAAAAAGCAATCGGATTAGACGATATTATTATTATCGTTGCTCATCCAGTACTCGAATCCAATTAAAGATACGAATAATATAATGATACGCTAAAACCGAATTAGGGAACAAATTAAAATTACACACAGAAATGAATTGAAATTAAACATATTTCTCCCTTTACTGCTCGTAGCTAGTACTCTCTGGCTTGTATGCGATGAAACTGACACATTGTACTTGACGAACGTTGTCGAATCCGATGATTCTGATGAAAGAGTCTGGGTATGCAGCCTTGGCCTCCTCTAGCTCCTTGACAACCTGGGAAGCATCGGTACAACCGAACATGGGTAGCTTCCACATTGTCCAGTAACGACCATCGTAGTATCCAGGGGTGTTACCGTGTTCTCTGTAGACAAATCCTCTGGCGTCGAATTCCAAACAGGGAACCCATCCATTACGGAGAAGGTAGTCGACTTCCTTTGATAGTTGCTCGATGGTCAATGGGGGAAGGTATGAGAGGGTCTCAAACTTCTTCAAACCAGTTGGTGGCCATACCTGTTTGTGCACAAATTCAAACATTAGTATCAACAATCTAGCTAATAGATCAGAATCACAAATTACTCCCTGCAAATATAGTTTAAACTGGCCGGTTATTTTGAGTTATAATATGGATACCTGCATGCAGTTAACTCTTCCACCGTTGCTGGCAACGGAGGTGATATCGTTTGATTTGCGGGTAACTGGGAATGCAGCAACGGATTTCAATCCGCTGAATGGTGCAACCATGCTAGCTTGAGCGGGAGCGGAGCTCCTTACGGAGGCGATTGCAGCAGAGGAAATCACTGAAGAAGCCATATTTTTTTCTTTCTTTCCTGTGTGAGTTTAGGGGAGAAGATTTCTGGAGAATTAATAGGCATTCCTCTACTACCTTATCTTATGATTTCTGAGATGTTGTAAGCCGTCAGATTTAGGAGACAGATGAGATTTACTTTGATTACCACATGAAATGAAAAACCTTATCACTTAGATGGCCTTTCAGTGAAAGGTTGTCATTCATCTTATCTCATCCATAGATTTGAGGCCTAATTTGATGGCTTAAATTTCAGGACTAGGAATTTGATGTTCTTGTTAAGTAGATAATAAAAGAATTGAGAGTTAATATAGACATCATCATAAATTTAACAGCCTCAAATTTGTTATTAGTAGCCCACTAATCATTGTCTTTTAACAGCCTCAAATTTAACAGCCTCAAATTTCAGGACTAGGAAATTGTCTTTTTTTTTTCTTTTTTTTGTGGAGAAAATCCTATTCATTGAGATAAAACAAGAACCCATTTCAGTGGCATAAATAAAATTAGCGGGGAACGATTTCAGCACCTATTAGTTCCCCTAATCAAGCCTCGCTGCACTCACATAGTTGGAACCATGCCTTTCCTTGATAATTGTGTTGACATAGCTTGACCCTGCATTTCTGAAGTATTTCCTTCACAAACATGCAAATTTCCATTTTGCAGTGCATCAAGCTGATAGTATGTCCTGTTGCGCGCTCCACTAACTGAATTTGAGTAGTTGAACAGATCAAACAAATTTCCTGTTGGGAAATAACATCAACTGAAACTTCTCCTTGCTTCATTACTGGTGGTGACACCAATATACCTTCACCTAGTAGAATTTGGGTTTTAGCGGCTTCATTCATGTCAAGCCAAATACCATTAACAGGGAGTGTCTTTACGAATAATGCAATTTCATTTGTCCAGTGAGGTCCTGTTTTTGGGTTAAAGATGTCAAGGAAGTAGACATCTCCAGGCCAGACCTTGCCTTGATAAGGTCTGCCATCTCTTTTTATGTATTGTAGGGTATCTTTAATTCCTCGTATGTATGCTAAGTTGCAACAAGTTTTGCTTTCTTATGGATTCACTATGTCTTCAGCTGATACTTCTTTGTTTATTCAGAAAATTGGTTCCAGGATAACATTCATTCTAGTGTATGTGGATGACATATTGATTACAGGCAGCTCCTCTTCTTACTGCTCTGAGTTTATCCTTCAACTACAAGGGCATTTCCCTGTGAAGAATCTAGGATCTTTGTATTATTTTCTTGGGCTTGAAATCAAAAGGAACTCCACCTGCCTCTTTCTATCACAGACTAAGTATGCACTAGATCTGTTGGAGAAGCATAATATGACTGGTGCTAAGCCTTTCTCCTCCCCGGTGCCTGCTCATTTCAAGTTACAACGTTCTACTGGTGATCCATTGTCTGATCCTACCTCTTACAGATCCCTAGTTGGTTCCCTGCAGTATCTCACTTGGTCCAGACCAGAGATATCTTATGCTGTTAACCAGGTCTGTCAACACATGCACCAGCCTACATCTACTCATTTGGTTGCAGTAAAATGAATTTTAAGTTACATTAAAGGGACTATTGATTTTGGCATACTCTTTAAAAATTGCTTAACAGCACTACATGGTTATAGTGATGCTGATTGGGCAGGGGACCCTACTACTAGAAGAAGTACTGGAGGATATTGCATATTTTTTTGGCTCTAATACCATCTCATGGTCTAGCAAAGGCAAGCAATTGTTGCCAGATCTTCTACTGAAGCAGAATTCAGAAGCCTGGCAAACTCAGCTGCAGAGGTAATTTGGGTTTGCAAATTACTTACTGAGATGCATATCTTCCTGTCATGTCCTTCTTCTATTTTGTGTGACAACATCAGTGCAATTTCTTATTCTTCGAATCCAGTTTTTCATACCAGGATGAAGCATCTTTCAGTTGATTACAACTTTGTCAGAGAGTTGATTCAGTCCAATACATTAAATATTCTTATGTTTCCACTATTGATCAAGCAACAGACATTTTTACAAAAGGTTTTTCTGGTCCAAGGTTTGCTTTACTAAGGAACAAACTGTGTGTGCAGTCTCTGCCTGCCATATTCAGTTTGAGGGGGGCTAATAGTAGCCTGAGTAGTGTGTAAATCAAACTGACACTCTGTTTACACTCTGTGCATATTAGCATATCCAGAGTAGTCTGCCCTGTGTAGGTTAGTCTATGTGAGCTGGTCAAAGTGTACGTTAGCATTTATTACTCTATGTGTACGTTAGTGTAGGTTATGAATTGTGTGTGTGATACAAATAGAAAATGTAAATCGTGTGATAATGTAATCAAGCATTTTCTCATTAATCAAAAGAAAGTTCTCTGATTCTTTCTCAAGAACAACATCAAGATATCTTGTTCTTGATCTGTATTTCTCTCATTCATTGTTTCAATCAACAAGCTATCATGCTCGGGATGGTTTTGAATGGGAAAATAGAAATTGAATTAGGGAAGAAGAAGGATATGGAACAAAAGAGAAAATGGGAAGATGCTGAACCAAATACCATCATAATTGAACTGCATGATAACCCATTACAAACCCTAGATCTAGAACTCCAAGTTTGACAAAACACTATCTAAGAAGATCTAAAATTTAAACGGATTTCAATTTTTGAATTGCTGGTGGGTAGTAGAAACGGGTAAGAAGGAAGGCCCTCTTATGCGAACAAGATGTCAAATAATTTGTGTCGAAACAACTGAAAACTGTGACCATCCACACTCACGAGTGGCACATGTGGTCTAGAGAACGCAACTGCAAAGGGCTGTTGCGACTATTTTGCAACAGGGTCTGAGCTGTTGCGAAATTTAGTTGCTATATTGTAAAAATGGTGTAGTGATCCTGCTTAAGTATTTGCTCAAGGTTCTCACTTTTTTGTGTTGAACATGAATTTCGGCATTGATGAGACATATATGCTTTAGCTATACTACCTTCTTGGTCTATGTAGATGACATCATCTTAACATATAATTCTCCCTCTTACTGTGATGATCTTATTCTTGCTTTAAGTGCACAGTTTCCAGTGAAAAACTTGGGTTCTCTGCATTACTTCTTGGGTATTGAAGCGAAAAGAAATGATTCTGGCATCTTTATAAGTCAATCCAAATATGTTTTGGATCTTCTTGACAAAACAAAGATGGTTGGGTCTAAGTGTTGTTCTTCTCCTCCATCAAAAACAACAAAATTATGTGTTAATGATTGTGAATTACTATTTGACCCTAGTGAGTATAGGTCCTTGGTAGGTTCTCTCCAATACCTTATCTGGACTAGACTTGAAATTAGCTTTGCAGTAAATCAGGTATGCCATTTTATGCATCAGCCTACAACTACTCATTTCATTGCAACTAAAAGAATCCTAAGATATGTGTAATCCATACAAGGACTTGTGAAGCTTACACACATGAGTTGGATTGTTTTGGATCCACAAAGCCAGGTGGCTGAGACATATAAATATCCTCAGAGATTTCACCATGTAGAAAGGCATTGCTAACATCAAGTTGGGAAATGGACCAATCATAGTTAACTACAATTGAGAGTAGAATTCTAATAGTAGTTTATTTAGCCAAAGGGCTGAATGTTTCAGAATAATCTAACCCCTCCTGTTGATGAAAACCTTTAGCAACAAGTCTAGCTTTATACCTGGCTATAAAGCTATCTGGATTATACTTGAGTCTTGAATCTGATTTAAGACTGAAGAACAATGAGAAATTGAAATTCCTATAGCTCTGTACCGTTATAGATTGTTGATTGAAACAATGAAGGAGAGAAATACAGATCAAGAACAAGATATCTTGATCTTGTTCTTGAGAAAGAATCAAAGAACTTTCTTTTGATTAATGAGAAAATGCTTGATTACGTTATCACACGATTTACACTTTCTATTTATATCACACACAACTCCTAACCTACACTAACGTACACATAGAGTAATAAATTCTAACGTACACTTTGACCATCTCACATAGACTAACCTACACAGAACAGACTACTCTGAATATGCTAATATGCACATAGTGTAAACAGAGTGTCGATTGATTTACACACTACTCATGCTACTGTTAGAGCAGACAAGAGAATTTTGGTTTTTAAACATTATGAATGGACGAGATTTTTGATCAAGTTTTATTGCCTGTTATTTTTCTTGGTTGTTTTTATTATTCAATAAAAACAACCACTGGATGCATTACAGGAAGCTAATGTAACGCTACAGTTTAAGCCCTAGTAACAAAATCAGACGATATTATTATTATTATTATCATTGCTCGTAGACTCGAATCCAATTAAGGATACAAATAACATAATTCGCCAAAACCAAATTAGAGAAGAAATAACATAAAAAAACACACACACACATATATGGATAGGATTTTGTTCTGTGCACCGCTACTAATCGCTTCTCCTTCTACTGTTCGTAGCTAGTACTCTCTGGCTTGTATGCGATGAAACTGACACATTGCACTTGACGAACGTTGTCGAATCCGATGATTCTGATGAAAGAGTCAGGGTATGCAGCCTTGGCCTCCTCTAGCTCCTTGACAACCTGGGAAGCATCGGTACAACCGAACATGGGTAGCTTCCACATTGTCCAGTAACGACCATCGTAGTATCCGGGGGTGTTACCGTGTTCTCTGTAGACGAATCCTCTGGCGTCAAATTCCAAACAGGGAACCCATCCATTACGGAGAAGGTAGTCGACTTCCTTTGATAGTTGCTCGATGGTCAATGGGGGAAGGTATGAGAGGGTCTCAAATTTCTTCAAACCAGTTGGTGGCCATACCTGTTTGTGCACAAATTCAAACATTAATATCAACAATCTAGCTAATAGATCAGAATCATAAATTACTCCCTGCAAATATAGTTTAAACTGGCCGGTTATTTTGAGTTATAATATGGATACCTGCATGCAGTTAACTCTTCCACCGTTGCTGGCAACGGAGGTGATATCGTTTGATTTGCGGGTAACTGGGAATGCAGCAACGGATTTCAATCCGCTGAATGGTGCAACCATGCTAGCTTGAGCGGGAGCGGAGCTCCTTACAGAGGCGACTGCAGCTGAGGAAATCACTGAAGAAGCCATTTTTTTTCTTTTTTCTTTTCACTCTACTTCTTGTTTCTTAGTTTTGTGAGTCGGGGAATGAAGATTTCTGTAGAATTAATAGGCATTCTCCTCTACTACCTTATCTGGTTTGTAACTATTATGAATGGACGAGATTTAATTTTGATTGTACCACATGAAAACCTTATCGTTAAGATGGCGTTTCAGTGAATGCTTGTCATTCATCTTATCTCATCCATAGATCGATTGGAGGCCTCATAATGTGATGATGGGTAATAACATTGATATTTTTGACATCAATTTCAGGACTAGGAATTTGATAGTAAAAGAAAAGAGTGAATAAAAGTCATCATATATAAATTTAACAGGGTCTACTTTTCTTTTCTCCAATTTGTTATTAGTAGGCACTAGGCCACTGTTCTTAAAATTGTGGAGTGTACCAGTGAAAGTGTGTATAGCACCCAGGGGAGGAGCCAGGGAAAAAAAAAACTTGGGAAAGACAAAAACGGGCATGGAATAGGTAAAACCAGCTGGCTGGGTAGGCAGTTGCCTACCCTTACCATGAGCTAGCTGCACCCCTGGTAGCATCTACAAACTTGTTATTTCTTAAGTAGAGAACTTTTAATTCTTCAAGTTGTTAAATGAAAGTGGAAAATGTACCGTTGATAGTAAAGTCAGATTCTTAATTCAATCACCAAGCTCTTCAGAGCAAGCATTATGGTGATTCTTGGCTCACTATTACCATTGTTTTCCGTGTTTTTTCTTAATCCCCGACCGTCTTGATCTGTCAAAATTCAACGACCGTCAAGGTGGGTCATTTCTGTGGGTGGTAAAAACACCATTTCCCACTAGTGCTACTGGACAGCTCCTCCCCTCTTGATTCATTTTGAAGGTTATGGAGGTAAGAATGATGATTCTACTCAACTTCCTGATTCTACTCAACCTTCAATCTCTACTTTGTTAAACAACAGTTTTGGTTAATGAAGAGCTTATCCATTTAAAATCAAATTATATATAATTAAAGTTAAGCATTACATCAGAGTTGATTAGTGAGAGGTTATACGTAATGAAAAATAGCTGCCGGATTTATAAAATGAGCCATAATCAAAATTAGAAATTATATCGGTATTGGTATGGACCGTTGAATGGTAAAAGAATGAATGACTTATATAACATCCGTAATTTTTGCTTGACGCTTATTTAGGGACACGTCATGACACGGGATGAAGCTTCATCCTAAGCTTATAAAGCTTACTTAGGAATGCATCAGGGTATGGATGCATTGGCCTTGAATCATAGATCTGAGGCACTATTATGCCGTGATGCATACCCGAGAATGCATCACTAGAAAGTGCAGTAGATGAATGTCATCTACCCTCCTTATATCCACTTGTAGAAATGTTATTAAGACATATATAGGGAGGAGGTGTTTGTTGGAAATTAATGAAGTGTACCCGAGAGCGCATCATAGTGCCGAGGCACTATTATGCCGTGAAATTCATGAAGCGTACCTGAGAGCGCATCATGCTGAGGCATTATTATGTCGTGATGCATAACCGAGAATGCATCACTAGAAAGCGCAGTGGATGAATGTCATCTACCCTATGTATATGCACTTATAGAAACGCTAATAATACATATATAGGGAGGAGATGTTGGTTGAAAATTTAGGTTGCATACCCGAGAATGCATTATAGTGTTAATGCGCTATTATGTCGTGATGCATGATTGAGAATACATCACTGACCCTATGTTACGTACCCGAGGAAGCTTTACCAATCCGCAATGTGTACCCGAGTATGCATTATTAAAAAGTGCAGTCGATGGATGTCCCTTACCCTTCTATTCCAAACATATTGAAATGCGATTAAGACATATATAGGGGGGCTTAGGTTGAATGTGCATGAACGATAATACACATATATATGATGCGGCATATACATTGGTACATACTTGATGCATAAGCGTCAATATGCTTGTAGCTTAGCCGTTGGAGCATTAATTATGTGAAAGCATCATTAATCTGTGTTGCGTACTCGAGCATGCATTATGCATGCTAAGTAGCGATAGTTATGCATGAGCCTATGCATACTTTTCTGAAGTTCCTTGGCCTAGCGGACTAGGCTTAGCTTTTCCTTTGGCTTTGCAACGAAGTTGAAATCGATGTTGGCTTTGCCTTGATAGGTTATGTTGCTTGGTCCTTTCGAATTGACCCTTAAGAATGAACTACGGTCATACTTGATCCCTTCAAGGTACGGGTTGGGTATGTAGGCAGCCGCAATGCAATGCATTGAGGTGCAGCATCTTGTCGCTCATATCATCTAAGTTAGAGGTGACTGCGACATTATGGTAACTCATACCATCTGGCTCGGCAATGCTGAGCAAGAGATGATTGTTACCGCACTTGTTGAGGTAGTTGCATTCCATATGATGGATGTTCATACTTCCTATCAAGCCATGCGATATGAACAGAATATGCCTGGTTGCTGCACTATTGACATGAGAAAGATCAGTGCACGCACCCAGCGCTTAGTGGAAACAGAGTTGAGGAAGCGAGAAATAGGCATGAAATGACCTAGGTGCTAGTCCAAGGCATGAGTTAAGCCTGGACAATGTTCGTAAATATGTGATGCTTGCCAAAGGCATTCACCATTGTCTTTAATAGCCTTGTACCCTTTGCAGAACAAGGGTGAGTTGGAACGGTATGGAAACTACGTTTCGAGTATCATGCTTGCAAAGAATGATTGGGAAGGAAAATCTACCTACATTTTCCTACGAGAAGTTAAGTTTTAAGGTCTGGTCACTGTCGTTTAAGCCGCGCATCGGGGAGTTCTGGCCTGCCCAACACATAGTGCTGGAAGTGGAATTTTCCGATCTGTGACAAATGGTATCATAGGATGTTTCGAGAAAATACTAGGGACTGTGAGTTTTGGACTCGTTAGTGAGCATTTGTAAAATGACTAAAAAATTTTCCTTTAAAGGAAATAGAAAAAGTTGGAAGAGTAGGCCAACTGTTGTGCGAAAATAAAGTGGATAAATCATCCCAAGTGCTTATACAAAAAGAAATTGTAACTTGCTAGCTACTCCGCTAAGATTTGGATGAGATTGACCTAGTTCTGTGAGTTTGCCAGAAAACCCATTTGGAACGGTGGCTGGTATCCGACTACCCTTGGCACTGGGAATGATCACCCCACACCCGTTGCTGGAACGATGTGCGTTGTTAGGTTGGATAGCTCCCACTTACGAGTGGAAGATCGTCAAGGACGATGGCTTACATCCGACTGCACTGGCGTTAGAGTTTGGTCATCACAGTACTACGCTAGGAACTGCTTATCAATTTGCGATGACTCTTTTCAACCTCTGTGAACTTTGGGGACTCTTAAGTGTATGGTATGGGACGTCCACTTAAGATATCGTGTTGAGTAAATCCTTTAGCATTCTTTAGCATGTGGTATGGGACACATGTTTAGGGATCCAAATTGATTTTTCTTGGTAGATTTTTAAAACCTTTTCTGATCCTCGAGTATACGGTATGCGACGTATGTTCGGAAGGTCTCAATAAGCGTTTACAATAATTGTGCCTATTAGAATTCCCTGATATGTGGATTAGGACGCATATTCAGAAGGTCCAATATTTGTGTTCATAACAAATATTGGACCCTTACAAATTTTTGTGCATCATGGTATTGGACATATGCTCAGGAAATCCAAACCGATTAAGCTTGTCCACAATAGTTGTTGAGTTGAATTTCGGGGACAAAATTCTTTGAAGAAATTGTGATACCCGTAATGATAGTTCAGCTCAATGTGATGGTGCAAGCATGAAAAACAAGATTCATTGCTAAAGCCCGATCTCCCATGTTATCATAGAATAGATGGTGTGGAGTTGAAACATGAATGTATAGCTCATCAAGTAAGGTGGCAATCCACATTACCTCTAAAGCAATACAAGACATGGCTTTGTACTCAGCCTCTATGGATGACTTAGAAATGGTTGGCTACTTCTTTGACTGCCAAGAGACAAGAGTAGAGCCCACAAATATATAGTAACCAGAGGTATACCTCCTTGAATTAGCGCATCCATCCCAATCCGAGTTTGAGTAGCCATATATAGTAATCACATCACCTGCTCCAATGGTGATACCTGACCCTAGAGGGTATTTTAGGTATCTCATAATTATTATTTTTTACTAATAACATGTGTTCAGAGGTAGGTGAGTGAAGAAATTGTGAAGCATAATTCACAGCAAAAGTAATATCTGGTCTTGTAAGGGTCAAGTATTGTAAAGCTCCTACAATGCTTCTGTACTCAGATGGATTAGAGAGTAACTCACCAGTATGACCAAAGACTTTAGTGTCATTGGAAACATGTGTAGGGTTAGGATTGCAGTCCAACATGGTGGTTTTCTCATGGAGTTCAAGAGTGTATTTCCTTTGTGTGAGAAGTAAGTTGTTGCTGCTGATAGACTTAGTCACCTCAATTCCCAAGAAGTAGTATAAGTCCCCAAGATGCTTTATTACAAAGTAAGTACCAAATGCATGAACTTGAGTGTAGAGAAGTAGAGATGACAATAAAGATTATATCATCCACACAAAGAAGTGAAAGAAGTACCTCAATGCCAGAGAAATATAGAAACAATGAGTGATTAGAATCACTCATAATAAACCCAAATTCCATTAAGAATCTACTGAATTTCTCAAACCAAGCTCTATGAGCTTGTTTAAGGCCATAGATGGATTTGTTGAACTTGCAAACATACTTTAGGCTGTTGGAATCAACATATCTAGGTGGTTGTTGCATGTACACTGTCTCATTCAAGTCACCATGTATAAATGCATTGGAGACAGCAAGCTGTTTCATGGTCCAACCATTTGAGACAACAATAATGAGAACAATCCTAATTGTGCTTGCCTTAAGCAAAATCTATGTATCCGTGCGTCCATTCCATTTGGGACAGAAATCTAGGCATTGATTGGTACCTTTCGTATTTTTAGAAAATGAGACAGTAAGAATATAATTTAGGATTTTTATTATTTGGAAGAGATTTGATTAAATAGGTAAGAAAAATTTAGGTTTTTAATGAGTCATTTAATCAAGGTCAATTATTTCCGTTAAATTTTAACTTACAAAACAAAATTTGATGGTTTAAGATTGATGCGTCCAATGGTTCAACGTAAATAGACGAAACGTTAGATTTTAACTCATAAAATCAAATATGATGGCTCAGAATTGATATTCCCAACCATTGGGCATAAAAAAATAAAATCTGTTAAACAAAATCATTGGACACAACAAAGTTAATTCAAATTCACGTTCAAACAAATCTTTCAACACTAGCTTGAATCAACTAAATAAATCAATTTTTCTATTTGAATCTTAAATGATTCAGTCACGTGGATTTTTAACGGTATCTTAAGTGAGTCAAAAAATCATTGGTACATGACATGGGCATAGACACCGGCATCACCCACAAATAAAGCCAATCATTTCCATTAGGATTTGTCCCACCATTCATCTTCTCTGTCTACTTCATTTTACCATTCTCTAAAAATTTACCTCAATAAAAAAACAAGTAAATTCTTCTTCTTCTTCTTCTCAGAAGATCTCAACAGTTAACGGCTGATATAAAGGATCATAAATTTTCCATCTCAGTGACAAATAGAATTGCACGTGAAATACTTTTGTCATTCTCCATTAAAATATCTATTACAAACAACCAGTCTAGTTTCTCTGCGTATGGCATTGTCGGTTGTATCAGGTACCAACATACAATAATACCAATTATACCCACCGATATTTTTTCTATCCCAGGAAAAATAAAAATATCATTTTTTTTAGAACAAAGTGAATATTAATGATGCAATATTTTTATTTACAACTAATGTAGTGATAGTAAAAATTACAATCTACATGTCTGTTTTGGTTTTGTTTCGTTTATCTTGTAAATACAGTTGTTAAGTTACAACTTATTTCAGTAAACTAAAATCTAAATATATATTAGAATTCTAATATTAAAAATAAATGCATTTTGAATAATACCTGCTAATTCGAATCCTTTTAAACAACATTCATATAAAATGACATGGTATATTAAAAAAGTATTTGGATATAATGTTAGAAGTTATTTTTACGCATAATTTTCGAATACATTTATTTAAAAGCAAATGATGAAATCTTTATAAATCAATTTGTTTTTACTTCTGGTTTCTGAAAAAAAACCTATAGGGGTATTCTCGTCATTTTATAAAATACAATTACAATTTACATAACAGTTAAGATTTGGCGGGAAGTGGTTGAACTTCCCCTTTATCAGATTAAATAAATAATTGAAGAGAGAGAGATACAAAGGGAAAAGTTACAGAGCCAAGAAATGCCATTTCCCAATAAAAACTAAACATGATTGAAGATATCAAAACCCCTTTTTTGGAATTTCATTCCCATTTCATATCCATGGATTCTATTTCAGAATCTCTTCTCTAAATCAAACTCTCTCTCTCTCTCTCTCTCTCTGTACCTCTGTTTATAGAAAAAGGTAGTACATTTTACTTTACACTCTTTTTCTTAACTAACATCTCTCAACATCTTCTTCTCTGGTGGTACAATACATCTTGATTATCTTTAGTGTGGGGGTGTATTTAATTTGATGTGATGTGATTTCTGTATTTACTTACAAAAACAGAGGATTAAGGGGCTCAACCTCTGTTTTCTTAGGGGTATGAAATCTCTTGTTTCCAGCGTTTCAAGGTGTGATAATGCAGATGAAATCTCTATTATAATCAAAAATATTTCTTTTTAACATGGGTTTTAAGAGCTGGGAGTCAATTCCTTCAGGAACACTCTGTATTTACCCAAATTTGTCAATTTAAATGGTGAAATTTGTGTCACAAAAGTTTGATTTTTTTAATTTTTTTTGTAATAATTTAGATTCATTGAGACTGAATTGGGTTAACGAGCTTTCAAATTGTAGATAATGTGCTAATGGGGCTGTAAATTTGTTACTTAACATCTCAGATTTGCTTACTGAATCTGCTTAATTGTATTTGTTTTTGTGAAATTGGGTTTTTGTAGGTTTATTTCTAATGGGAGAGAAAGTGAGGAATTTGATTGGAGGCTTATTCTTTGTGTTGTTGCTCTCTAGATGTGTTTCTGGTGATATTGGTGTAAATATATGGCCAATGCCTAAATCAGTTCAATATGGAGGAGCAACACTTCATTTGAGTAAAGATTTCGGTCTCGAAACATCAGGGACTAATTTTACTGATAACTTGGGGATATTGAAAGATGGGTTTTCGAGATTACGCGATTTAGTTGAAGTGGCTCATGCGACTGATGCTAGTAAGAACAATGCTGGTCTTCTTAAGGGATTGCACATTGTTATTTCGTCACCGGATGATACGGTATGCTATAAACCATGTAATTTTTAGTACTTTTAGAGTTGATGAGGGTTTGATAATGCATACGCTAGTTTATTGGTACCGTTTTGGTTAGAAATTAGATTGTTGTGTGAAATAGAATAGCTTTGAATTGATGAATGGCATTGATGTAGGGAGAATTTCAACCTACAAATCTTGTTTTTGCGGTGTTTTCTTGTGGAATACTTACTCACAGAAATTGTAATGTGCTTGCAGTTACAATACGGGATTGATGAATCGTATGGTTTGTATATACCTTCAAATGGGGATTCAGTTTATGCACATCTTCAGGTGTGTTTCAGCTAACTTCACCATGATTATTTGTTGTTTTGTTTCGCTTATCGTTTTTTTAATTAGTGCGGTAGTTTCAAACTTTAATGTTCTTAGAACTTTCATAGTCACACTTTCCTTTTCTGTCCATGAATTCTTGATTTCAAAGACCTGCTAAATCGGGTTTATATCAGTTACACCTAAAAGATGGTTTACCTAAAAATATGTATATTGGACCACATGGTATACCTGCAACACTGCAATAGGCTAGACTCACCATTTAATGTTTCCAGTAAATATGTCTTTTAAGAATATAATCCTAATTATGCAGCTGCAACCAAAGTTTTTTACTTTATAATCTACTTTTGACTAAATGTTTTCATAAATTTCATAGGCATACATGACAAATGTACCACAACATATCATGGTGGTATAATGCAATCACCATCCAAATTTTGAACCAAAAATTTCAAGATATGGTGAAGTATTGAAAGTGATACTAACCATGTCGTTCATAAATGATACTATTTTGGATAAGTCTCCAGAGGTTAACTTGTTGTGAATTTGTGCTACTTTGTACATTTTCTTTTCACACCATATCTAAGGGCTTGGCATGGGTAACAATGTGTTCCGGTTGGTAACGGTTTATCTTCCCTATCTAGCTGATTAATATCATTCATCATGCAATTATGTAGGCACAAACCGTATATGGGGCTCTCCATGGATTACAGGTTACTTTCTGATCTTTATTACATTAATTTTTCTTGAGAACTTCATTCAAGATCTAAAATCTGAAAATTCGAAGTATTATGTAGTATCATAAACTGTGTTTACAGACAATTGTCGCTTATAAACAAGTTGATTCTTACAACCTTTGTTTGGGTTCACATTTCGCAGACTTTTAGCCAATTGTGTCAATTCAATTTTCAAACCAGAATAATTGAAGTGCATCATGCCCCATGGAGCATTTCTGATGAGCCAAGGTTCTCTTTTCGAGGGCTTCTAATTGGTGAGATGCTTTATGATTTTATGGACAACTGGTTTAACATTTTTCTCTGTATTATTATTCGATGCTTATGTTCTTAGGCTCTTCATGTAAGTACTGTTTGTAGATACATCATCTTGGACATCATTATTTCGATGCTTACTTTATTATGATGTTAATTGCTACAGATACATCTCGGCATTATTTGACTCCACCTACAATAAAGAAAGTTATTGATGCTATGGCATACACGAAATTGGTACTGCTTGCAATAACTCGACGCTATTAAATGTATTTATCTTTGTTTCTAGATTTGATATCATTGTGTGTTAGCATTCAATTATAAAGCCATTTCTTGGTTACACAGAATGTTCTACACTGGCATATTGTAGATACACAGTCATTCCCCTTAGAGATACCATCATATCCAAAACTGTGGAATGGTGCTTATAGTAGTGCAGAGCGGTATACAATGGCTGATGCCGCAGAAATAGTGGAGTAAGTGGTTTATTTGTTTGTCTAGTATATTTTGCCGTACTTGCATCCTTAAATGTTCACTCTCTAAGATGGGTGATGTTGAAATTTTTAGTTATGCTCGAAGACGTGGGATTAATGTATTAGCTGAGATTGATGTACCAGGGCATGCTCTCTCATGGTAATCTAAGTTGTCTATTTCATTTTCGTAAAAATATATGCATTTGAAGTACTGAGTATATTCAGCCGCCAACCCATGTACTAAAGTTATTCAAGGTAAATGTTTTCTATGTTCAGGGGTATCGGCTATCCTCAGCTTTTGCCATCTTCAAGTTGTAAGCAGCCACTTGATGTGAGTAACGAGTTTACGTTCAAAGTAATAGATGGAATTCTTTCAGGTAAGCTTGTTATTCAATTCTGGAATTTCTTCCATCTGATGCTATTTTGGCAAAAATGAACTGATTACATTGTGGTCCTCTTTTGTCGTCTTTCAGATTTCAGCAAGGTTTTCAATTTCAAATTTGTTCACCTGGGAGGTGATGAAGTTGACGGAAGTACGTTTGTTTTGCACAGACAATTACCTATGTTTCCATTCATTTCACTTTAAACATATGTTAGTTACCTATGAAAACAATTCATGCCAGAGTTGTCGTGTTATAGTGGGGTCATACAGTTTTTTTATCAAACCATGAATCCATTGTTAGTGGTTGACGAAAAATCTCCATAACTCATTTTCAAATGTCTTTCATGTTTTCAGTTTGCTGGGTAATTACGCCTCATATAAAAAACTGGTAACAATCCCAAAAACCTCACCCTTCTCTCTGAGTATTTATTATTGTCGATATTATTACTGCTTCACTGGGAAGCTTGGACAGAGGATAAAGCACTACTGTCTGGAACTTTAAGAGAGCTAATTGAATGTTCATATCATGGCAGGTTAAATAAGCATCAGATGAATGAATCAGAAGCGTATCAATACTTTGTCTTACGAGCACAGAAGATAGCATTATCCCACGGATATGAGATTGTTAATTGGTAAAGTATCGAATACGTAAAATAAGGTTCCTGATGTTTGCAATTATCTTTAATCCTTGTGTTATTTATTGAAGTTCACCTTAGAATTTATTGTTTGCAGGGAAGAGACGTTCAACAACTTCGGCAGCAAATTGAACCCTAAAACAGTGGTGCACAACTGGTAAGCCCCTCAACAAGTCACCGTAAAATGTCAGATAATAGACATCATATATTGTAGGATCCAAACCTTAAGGATTTAATTGATTATACTACATGAATTATGTTAGCTACCCTCATCTCTTGGCATTTTCATTCTGCACATACCTTCATTCTATTCTCTAACATACGTTTTTGACAGGCTAGACAGGGTTGGAGGTGGTGTTGTTCAGAAAGTGGTTGCTGCAGGGCTGAGGTGCATCGTTAGTAACCAGGACAACTGGTATCTGGATCACCTGGATACCACTTGGCAGCGGTTTTATATGAATGAACCATTAACAAATATCACGAACCCAAAGCACCAAAAATTAGTCCTTGGTGGTGAAGTGTGCATGTGGGGTGAGACTATTGATCCGTCAGATATCGAGCAGACCATATGGCCAAGGGCTGCAGCAGCTGCAGGTAGTTTTTATTTCTCTAACTTCTCAATGTTAAACATATGCTTGCAAAGCTCTAGTATCGACGTTGACTGACATACTGTTTTTTCTGTTCTTTCTTGGTGACAAAGAGCGGATGTGGACACCCTTTGATAAGCTAGCAAGAGATCCTAGGAAAGTTACAGGAAGACTCTCTCGATTTAGATGTTTGCTGAATCAAAGAGGCGTCGCTGCTGCACCATTGTTTGGGCTTGGTCGAGATCCCCCAACAGGGCCAGGCTCTTGTTATAAACAGTAGTTGTATAATTATACAGTACAGCAGAAATAGGATCATTTTCTTTAAGATGCTAATATCAGTTCCCTAGCTTCCATTGTTTCATCTATTCATCTCAAAATAAAAATCGCCGAAATACCAGGTATTGCCTTATAATGTCATAACTACAACAAGAAACCTTGCTCAATTTCTTACAAGTGCGCTTTCTTATGAGTAATAAAATATAAAAAAGTTTGATTGTTTCCTCAGAAAATAGTGTGATGTGACCCAAGGCCTTCGCCATATTCACTCTGCAACCCAACTTCCCAATGCATCCTAGTGCACTGTCCCTTTAATTTGGGCTACAAGCTAATGCTGCTTAGCTTGGCGTTACAACATGATTTGATGTTGTTAATAAGGATCAATTCATATGCGAAGAACAGACTGAGGTTGTTATATCTCCACCCAGATACTAGAGAACTTAATGGAGTTCATACAGACAAAATGGGTGTAATGTTAGTCTTCCATGGACTCCATTCTGAACCTATGTTTGCTCCTGAGGTACGTTCTCTTTTTAACTGAGAAAATGAAATTGGGATTTGGGAGTGCAGATTGATACAAGAGCAATCTTCAATTATTATTATCATCATTAATTTATGCATCATATTCATATATATTGTAACAAAACAAATTAAAACAATCGGATTAGACGATATTATTATTATCGTTGCTCATACAGTACTCGAATCCAATAGAAGATACGAATAATATAACTCGCTAAAACCGAATTAGGGAACAAATTAAAACAAAACAAAAAAAAGAAGACACAGAAGTGAATTGGATTAAAGTGTGCATAGCTTCTCCCTTTACTGCTCGTAGCTAGTACTCTCTGGCTTGTATGCGATGAAACTGACACATTGTACTTGACGAACGTTGTCGAATCCGATGATTCTGATGAAAGAGTCTGGGTATGCAGCCTTGGCCTCCTCTAGCTCCTTGACAACCTGGGAAGCATCGGTACAACCGAACATGGGTAGCTTCCACATTGTCCAGTAACGACCATCGTAGTATCCAGGGGTGTTACCGTGTTCTCTGTAGACAAATCCTCTGGCGTCGAATTCCAAACAGGGAACCCATCCATTACGGAGAAGGTAGTCGACTTCCTTTGATAGTTGCTCGATGGTCAATGGGGGAAGGTATGAGAGGGTCTCAAACTTCTTCAAACCAGTTGGTGGCCATACCTGTTTGTGCACAAATTCAAACAATTAGTATCAACAATCTAGCTAATAGATCAGAATCATCAATTAATCCCTGCAAATATAGTTTAAACTGGCCGGTTATTTTGAGGTACAATATGGATACCTGCATGCAGTTAACTCTTCCACCGTTGCTGGCAACGGAGGTGATATCGTTTGATTTGCGGGTAACTGGGAATGCAGCAACGGATTTCAATCCACTGAATGGTGCAACCATGCTAGCTTGAGCGGGAGCGGAGCTCCTTACGGAGGCGACTGCAGCAGAGGAAATCATTGAAGAAGCCATTTTTTTTTCTTTCTTTTTTGTGTGTTTAGCAAAGAAGATTTTCTAAAGAATTAATAGGCATTCTTCCTCTACTACCTTATCCGGTTTATAACTGTAATGAATGGACTCAATGCAAACTACATTTTAATTATAAATCCAGCCGTTTAAAGTTTATCTTATGGTTTCGGTGCCGTCGGATTCAGGTGACAAGATGAGATTTACTTTGATTACCACATGAAATGAGAAACCTTATCGTTTTGGCTTTAGGTGAAAGGTTGTCATTCATCTTATCTCATCCATAGATTGATTTGAGGTCTAGTATGTGATGGGTAAGATTTAGTATTCAATCTTGTAATTTGAATAAAACGTACTTGGCTTTGGTATTTCTTAATAAAACATTACGTTCTTATTTGTTATATTAATGATATTTGGGTCATGTCTTTATAGCCACTGTTTTAACAAAAAAGTACCATTCGACTTAGGAAGAAAAGCGGCATATGGTTTAACTTGTAATTTTCAACAACTCCACGTTGTTAATGTTTTTTTGGATAAGAAAGGATTTAAATTAATCAGACTAATACCGTCTTGTTTGTTTGGGTTTGATTTGTGATCTATATCAATTTGTAACTGACTCGTTGAAACTTGGACACATGTTTAAATGGATTTAAAAAAATTCTATAATTTTATTAATTAATAATTTTTGAGTCAGACATAATAAATCAGATTCAGATGTGTAATGTTATATTCAGATGACTGAAATCCACACGAATCATATACAAACAAGTCAATTGAATCAGGAAAAAACAAATAAATTGTAGTTGATTACATTGTTCAAGTTATTCTTTAAAAACAAAGGCAAATGAATCATTTTAGCAGAAACTATTCCAACTAATCACCGAGCTGCTAACATTTGCCATAGAAGGAATTTCAAAATGCCAAAGTCTACCAACAGACTTAACCAAATACTTGTTACACAGAAACTCCATTGCAAACATTTTCTCAACTTTCCGATTCACATCATGTAAAAACACATGAGTCACACCTGGTCCTTTCCGGTTCCTAGCCATAACAGCAGCTGTCCAAATCGCTCCCATTCGACCAGGTGCTTCCGGAAAATAACCTTTCGGTGCATCAATCATAATTAAATCCCATTCTTTATCATAAACTTCATCAGGTAAATTAGTAAGTGCTAATTTACACTCCGTATTCCCGTTAACGTAAGCGTTCGCCGGTAAACAACTCGGGACGTTCCGATACGATTCGATTAAATCATCGGCTTCACGTAACTGAGTGCGGTAAGTAACCGTATGAGCATGTAAAAAAGATGCATCTTTTAGTACAGTTTGTACCCATTCTGGATCTTCTTCTAGAAATAACGTTGTACCTCTTGGATTAAAAGCTGCCCACATTTGTGAATCAAAACCAAGACCGAATACTAAGAAATTACATGGAGATAAACGTGTAAGAACATCAAATGATACTCTGATTTCTTGCTTTGATTGTTGCGGTCTGGTTTTTGAGGTCGCGTAATGAAGTATTGCATTTAGTTGATTTGTTGTTGGATTTGAATCAACAACTCTTGTACATACATTTGATGAGTATGTAGAGCTGCTGTTGAGTGTTGTGATTATAATTGAACCTGCAATTATTCCTGCTAAACCCACTAATATGAACCATAATTTCTCTGGTATCACATTCCTATACTTCATTTTCCTTTTTCTTTTCTGTAAAAATCTGCTCTGGGGTTTTCTCGGAAACGAGAAGAGGTGGAAGAGATTATAAGAGATCTGATTTGTGAAATTAATTAATTAAATGTGAATTATTTGTGAGACATATATGATAATAACCACGTCCATTTGCATTACTCTTATGTTTTTTTAGATCTACAAATTAATTAATTTTTTAGATGTTTCAAAGGGTACGTGTGCCGATCTGGTTTGTTATTTTTTGGAAAATTGAGATTAAGAAAGTCAAAGAATATATATTTTGTGTGTTTTTTAATGGGAGTTGTGGGTGTTAAGTGGGGATGGGAATATGTGGAACTAATTCGGATCATTTGTGATCAAGAGGGAAGATGGAGAAAGCCAGATTTGATATTCAAAGAGACATGATTTATTATCTTATCTATACGTAAACAAGGAGAGTATATTTGCAATATGCAAATGCAAAAATTGTATAAATATGTTAAAAAAAATAATATTAATATTAATATTTTAATTTATATTTATTGTTTAAATAATCCTAACGGATTTCCAAATATATAAAATTTATCAAAATTTAATATATAGTTTGAAAGATATGATATTTTTAAGTGTTCATCTTAATTGTTATAAATATGGTATTTTTTATAAATATGGAAATATTAATTCAACAACTGATGTTTAAAAGATCCAACGAATGTAGTTAATAATTTATATGAAAAAAAATTAATTTTTTATCTAACGACCGAATTTTATGCTTGAAAAATTTAATGGTTGAATTTTTTAGATAATACAAATAGTTAGTGTTTTTATTTTGTGTTGTTCTCATTAGAAAGAGGAGAGATATGAAGTTAAGCTGATTTTTAATAATAAATTGATCCAATGAGCAGATATTATTGTATAATACAGTGGTAAAATTAGTGGGTGATCAATTTCCGAACAAAGGGGAGGTAAATCTGGTTGAAACCTCCTCCCCCATCCTCCAACACACACTGTAAAGTTGGTGGGTGATTGGCGGCCAAATTAGAAGGAAGCTCGGATCTATAAAAAGTGAAAATTACCCTATGAAGATTGATTTTTGCTACGGTTCCGATGGGTTCCCTTAACCAAGCCACTGCTAATTCATTCAGGCAAGACATCAAGAGATGTCATTTTATTACCTTTGGTTTTTGGGTGTCTCTTTGTAGGATACTTGGCCAAAGTGTGACTTCTAGTCCATAAGTCAGTACTGGGATGAAGCGGCTCTTGCTCACCCAACATGATCATACGAGGTCATATATAGCTCATCAGATCATCCATGGTGAACAAGAATTGGGGATCAGATGCGGAAGACATTTCTGCCAATGACTGAAATATAGGGTGAACATTTGACCATAAATCCGTGGATTCGATCTGGACCAACCGTATTCTCGCGGGTGGGTGTCCGGACCGTTCACTAATAGATTGGATGCGGATGCGATTTTTAAAATCCAACGGATTACGGATTGGGCCCCGGTGCAACCTTAAAAGTCCGTTGGACATCCGGACCCGTTAATAAATTTTTTTTATCAAAATTCCTCAATGCAAATAAGAAGTTAGTACATTTATTTTTTGCCAAATTAGGCATTCTTTTCATGTCACTTTACCCAACAGAGTATTCTAATGTATTCTCGCACGTATATTGTAGCATTTCAAATCTTTCGGCTAATTTTAATCATTTACAGTTTTTATGATTCCCATCTAATTCGAAATGAAATTCTTTCACTCTCTTCCAAAACAACGAATAACGTTTATTAGGCCTTTCATGGTAAGCCGGAATGAAAGATTTAACAAGCATTACATCATCTTCAACGGTGAATGGTTCCATTTGTTACTGGAAATGCAAAAAAATTGGAGGAAGAGAGAGTATTGGTGTCAAAAATAGAAGTTAAAACGAAAAAAGTTTGTGCAAAATGAGTTAGAGAGTGCAACATTTATATAGAGAGAGGCCTCAACTGACCTATTTAAAAAAAATGAGATATTTTCTCTCCAACCTATAAGTTCGGCTATATCAAAAAACATTATACCTAGGCGAACTCTTTAAATTATTTTTCGGCTAACAATTTAATTCCCTTTAGAAACCGAATATTTCTCAGTTTTTACAAAAATTTAAACGATGGAAACCGAAGACTTGTTTCTAAACCGAACCAATTGTTCGGCTATATCGAAATTTGCTATGACCTTTCGTACTTTATAATTCAAATTAAAATTAGAAGTTTGTTTCTCTTTTTTTTTCAGCAAAACTTTAAACGATGCTAACCGAAAATTCACTTAACATTTAACTTCATAATACTGTTTCAACATAAAATAAAACTCAATAGCAAAATAACATACCATGTTCATCTTTTAATACATATTGTTCATAGAAATTGTTCAAAATAACTTAAAATATCCGAGAAAAACTAAAGAAAACACACCATAGATATTCAAAATGATCAATCTCATGAAATTCTTCCACTCCTTGTTACTCTCGACTTAATCCTAATATCAACAACTTTTATTCGCTTGTTCTTCTTCTCCTTCTCCTTCTCCTTAGGCTCATCAACAACTTCATCTTCCTCAACTGGACCTATGTACTCACCAGCTTCGTTGTAGTATGGGTTTACGCCTGAAAAGTTTTTCTCCCTGAAAAAAAGTCGAGGATCAAAATCCATATCAGCCTCAATCATTCGAAATATTTTTGCCTTTGATCCTTCATTCGAGGATGGAACTTCAACGTAGTTGAGGGGATCGTCATACTGTTCCATTCAGAATCAGGATCATTCATCATTTGTGAAAAATACGGTTCATCCAGCATCATTTGATATATTTCTTCAGGAGTAACTCCTTTTAGTAAATAGAAAAGAGGGCGAGAAAGAATTTCAGCCTTTTTCGTGTCGGAGAAAGAATTTCAGCCATCTCAGCCTTTTCCTTTTCCATTGCATTTACCTTCTTCCGGAGCCTAATGTGGATAAATAACTGTAAATGTTCGTCTATGAATGGTATTTATCGAATTAACCAAACAAAAAGTTCGATCAAGAATCATAAAGTTCGGCTAACTTTACACCAAAGTTACTAAAAACTGAGTAATATTCGGCAAATAGAAAAAAATATCTTTGACCGAACATTTTGTTCCCAATTCGGGACTAAAAAGTTCGGTTAGTAAAATATATTATCGATCTAACCGAACTACTAAGTTCGGTTGAAAAATAAATGTCAAAACCAAAGTTCGACTAGCCCCTAAATGTTATTCCCAACCGAACTTTTTTGGTCTTCTTCCTAACAGAAAGTTCGGCTGGTGATCCTAGCCGAACTTTTCACTGGCACTACCTATTGAACACCAATTTTCATGATTTCAAGTAGAAATAACAATCAAAAAACGCATAGAAAGGAATGAGTTTGTCGAGTTTACCTTTTAACATTACAACTGGAAGATTCAGCCTTTGATTCTTTCTTTGGGGTATCGATTTTGCCTCCACCATCAACAATCGTTTTTTTTTCATTTTGTGGTACAAGTTCTTGAACCACTTCATCAATCAGTTCTTTAGCAATCTTGGCAATATCATGTTTCGGTTTAACCATTTGAACAAGTTTTTAATGTGATTACTAAATTAGATTATAGATAAGAAGAAGAGGGGAGAAAAAGGAGATAGAAAGTTCTAATTTGATAATAAAATTAGTTTTAAATTTAGATTTAAGTTTATGTATCATCAAAGTTAAGATTAAGGTTTAGATTAGATTAATATTATTTTAATAAAGAGTAACTTAGTTATTTTATTTAATTAGGACACTCCTTAATTTTATAGGACATATAACCTAAGTAAATAAGGATCTCCTCAAAAATAGGCTGATATCCGGAAAACTTTTCATTTCCAAAAATTTTATGTGTTGTCTCACTTATTTGGTATAGAAAAATCCTAATAATCCCATAAACTATAATATAGTGATTTAAATAATTTAAATATAAATGAATTGGTTGAACCAGTCAAGCGGCAAGTACAATGCATCAAAATAAAAAATAAAAATGACGACCATGACTGACTAGTTCAGTTCGTTCCAACTAGTAAGATATGGCAGTCCAAAAGATACTTTCACAGTAAATTTGATTGGCCAACTTTTGTCAATTTGATTTCTTTTAGATCAAGCGGAGACTAAATTAAAAAAAGAAATAAATAACAACGTTCTCAGCGGGAGCAAACAATGAGTTACCTATTGGTTTCTCCAATTCTTGTGTTTGTTGGATTTACATTTTTTTTTTCTTTTTTTCTGGATTACAAAGTACGGTTCAATTCCCAGCTAGGTATATTTATGTATTTATTGCTTATATAGAGAGAGGCCCTAACAGATTTATTTTTCAAAAAAAAAAACGAGATAATTTCTCTCCAACCTATACGTTCGGTTGTATCAAAATTTGCTATACCTAACGAACTCTTTAAATTATTTTTCGAATAACAATTCAATCCCCTTTAGAAACCGAATATTTCTCTGTTTATATAAACATTTAAACGATGGCAACGGAAGATTTGGTTTCTAAACCGAACCAATTGTTCGGCTATATCGAAATTTGCTATGACAAACCTTTCAACGAAAACTAGTAATGTTAGTTCCTCGAGTGTCATATCGGAAAATCTTAGTTTGCCAAATGGGCCAAAAATCCAACCCGTTGGGTAAAAAACAATTATGATTCATTACAGTTGGTAACAATGGAGTTTCAATTTACTCAGGACTGTGCATTTTGGAATCATTATTGCCTCCCATTTGATAAGCTTTGGTACAAGGAATATGAGGTAAAGTCTCTGATGCTTTAATATAAGCAAAATCACCATGATGGGTAGGCCGTATAGTTAAGTTAATAATTTCTCCGTACCAACATCTAGAGGTGTAAACCGTGCCGGCCCATATATCACATCACAGCCTACAAAATCACGTATTTAACATGCTATGTATCATGTTATGCTGTGTCAGAGATTTAGATGAAAAAGAGATGTTGCCGAATTTATTCAACGTATATGTATAGATCAAAAAGAGATGTTTCCGAATTTCCACCATTCATTAGTGTTAGTCATATCAAAATTTACACTGCCAATTACCAAACTTATCCAGCATACTCACTGTCCAAAAATAAGTTGCTGAGTTCCCACTTACATTAGACTAAACATGTACAACCAACATCTACTACTGTCACACAAAAAGAGAACTTGACAAATTAAGCTTCAGTTGTTTCGTATATTGCACAGCTTCCAGCCGGTTGTTCATGCTCCGTAGGCATTTCCTGCCACATCCAACATAACAATTCCCACCCGGTTAGTATCTAGAGGCGAAGATGAGTATCAACGGAAGTACATAAGCAACAATGTTAGTGTTCATAGGATAATGTGTGACTTGTGATAATACTCAACCAATGTGCAAAAGAAATCTTAATGTAACAATGTATTTGGAGTTATAAAATTAATATGCCAATGCCACTGCCACGACCCAATCGACATTCATTTAGTTCATTAAGAAAAAATGGAATCAACATCGAAGAGAAGAAAGGCTTACCAGAATGTCATACTAAGAGATTCTCTCAGTCTCTTGTTGAATATTTGAGTGAGGTTCTGCACTACTGCTTCTTCTCTGCGTCCGAGATGTGCAGAAGTCTTTCGACAAAAGTGGACACTTTCATATAGCAGCCATTCCGAATCGAAGAGGGGATCCCGTTGACCTAAATTTCAGTGAACCCAAAGCTTCTCTGTATACCCAAAGCTTGACAATATAAGCACTCATTCTACAAGCTATAGCTACGTACCCATCAACTTCTAACAAGTCGGCATGTAAATTGAAATGAAATTCAGAAGGCGGGCTATTGAGGATGAGATTAGGGATTGGAATCATTCTCAACTTCTAACTACCGACATCAAATAAAACTAATAATTGCCCCAACGGCCACTCATAAACCTACCGGTGCAATAATAAATAGAACCATTCACATAAACAGAAGTAAAAAACAAGATGTCATAATAACAAGGCGGGATCTCATCAATCCTTCTCCATGCATTGTCTCCTACAGTCAAGACCTCGCAAACTATATACGGACCACCACCACCGAGGTGGTTTTGGCCAGCTACATGTTCTTCTTTTGTTCTTCTACAGGAAATTTGCCTTGGTCTGCTATACCAAGATAGAATAAAATTTAATCTTGTTTGTCAGGGATGGAACTGGTAAGTAACTCATAAAGAAATAAATTTCTAGACAAGCTTGCTAAAGGGGAAGGGAGATTGGCAAGAGGTGAAGTGCAAGTGTATGTATAGATATAGGCCTTCATTCTTCTTAATGAGTTTAGAGTATCTACATCAGAGATACTACAGATTTTGTTGAGTCTTTAGTATACTTTTGGTTTTATAGCCTATTGATAGGTTTCTATTATATGTTTGGTGCTCAATTGTGGGTGTGTTTTGCTAGTTTTTTTAGCTGCTTTCTGCTGTGGTTTGGGTGTGTGCCCTGCAGAGTACCTTTTGTAATCCTTTTGCCTATTTTGGCTTCTTAACATAACTGATCAACTTAATCAGGCTAGATAATGCAGATGATGAGTTTAAAGCTGCTGTATATGAGCTCACCTGGCTTAAATGGACAAGATGGCATTTGCATTGTAGAAGCCTGGAACCTTGCATTGCCACCCAAAAAAATTCTGAAAAACGAATTCCATACTATGCTTGTCATACCATTATGAAAGAAAACCAGTCAGGGAAGAATTCATATGAACTAGATAAAAGCAGAGAAAGATTAATGAAAACTTGAGAGAAACCATAT
>JAJJMC010028613.1:0-10898 GCA_023531435.1 Papaver californicum
TTAGATGTTCACTGTGGAATTTGAGAGGTGGAGTGTGGGTATAAATAGAACATCCAAGTAATAACTGAAGAAGGATGGACAAATGAATATACCCGAAAACCTGATATTACAGTTAATTAAAAGACAAATAAGGAAACACATGCAAGGCACATACACCGACAATTATACATTCAAAGAACAAGCAATAAACGTGAATTTCATAGTCGCGTCCAGAATGAAACGTATAAAAAAAAGTTTTTTTATATTTCTAATTCAACTCATGTGCTTCATGTAAGGAATTTTACTCTATAAAAGTGATGGCATCAATTGGTACACATCATTCATAAAACAATTACATAAAGGAAAGCATCAAATGCTATACAAAGAAACCTACAACTCTTTCGCATTAATTTGTAATGCATATACTGGTTATTGACCAAGTGACCTAATACATAGAATGACCAAGTGAATTAAATGACAAATGATGCTAGCATACATTGGTACAGAAAATATATTACAAATGCACAAGTGAAGAAATAGACCCATAACATTGCCACTCAATCTTTTTAAAGTTTCTCGAGGGATAACCAAACCTGAATATATTGAAAGTTCATGTCTTTCGTCCTGCACTCAATTCTGAATTCATCCATAAGTTTTTGTTTTTGTTTAAAGATCTCTATTGTGAAGCAGGAAGAGTTCAGAGAAAGAAATGATAATTATACAGTGAAACACGAGGACTTTCCAAACAGTCACTCATCTTGGTACTTCTCTCGCCCTTTCCTAAGGAAATTGCTGGTTTTCAACCCAAAAAAAGGTACACGAGGACTTCCCAAGAGGTCACCCATCTTGTTACTGCTTTCGCCCTCCTTTGGTCTATAGATGGCTTGCTACGTCTATCACGACACAATTTTCATAGGGGAACAGATGTATTTTTTACCGTTGGTATGCCACGCCAAACACAAATCTCCTCCTTTATCTTGGCTTTGGATAAGTTTATCTAACTGTTATAAAAATAAATTTTGATTATAGGAAAACTCGGTTGAAATGTCCAATGGATAACCAATGCACTAGGAAAACGTGCATATTCAAATTCATATTGAGCGAAATATCATTTAATTTCAAAAGTCTCACAGTTAAACAAATAGATGGCTATGACAATGATCTGGATAAAGCATACATCATGAAAAAAAGGCAAGAAAAGAAACACAAAATGAGCAAGGAATTACCATTATTTATGAACCGTAACAACAAACTAAAACACCTACTAGGTCTGATTTGGTGAATAAACCAGCAGCTTATTCGGAAGCCACTGAAAGAAATGACAAAATGACTCCATTAATCAAGACAATGAAAATGAAGACATAATGAGCTATATATCTTATCAACTGCAATGGAAAACATCGAAACTCAGACACATAATGACGTATCTGATGAACGATCAACAAAAGTATCAGACGAATAATACAACTCGGAGAATATAGAGACTTCTTTTACAATTGACAACCAAATTGATTAGAAAAGTGAAGGAGACAAATGAAAATAAATGTTTTCATCAAAATTTCAGAAGAAATATTTATTTTTTTAGCTATAAAAAATCAAAGCAAAATCATCAACAGTAATATAATGTGACCTTTAAACTTTGAATATATCTTTTATTACTTTTCCGAGTTAGATATATGGAAGAGTAAAAGATTAAAAGATAGATGACATGAATTTGTCTAACAACTCACAGGTAGCATCATTTGGAGCTTGCAAGTCTCGGAAAAAATCTAAAGGAACTCTTTTTCTAATCACATATTTCAATCCTAAGTACAAACTTTCATCCCTCGTACCTATATTTCAAATGCGGTTAATAATATTGTTGAATTAACAAAAGTTTAACAAATTGAAAAACTGAATAATAGCAAATTTTAAGATCAAACCTCAGTGATGGTAAAAGAAAAAGTGCAGTAGAAGATGCAACTCTTAGATCATTTAAGTTCAACTTTTTAATGTTTATATTGTCTGCAAGTATATTAACCTGCAAGGATGTTGAATAACATTTATCATCACGAAGGCTCTCCCATATGCCAGGCATCTTTAAGAAAAATATCTCTATCCATAAAATAGATATACTGGTTTCTACAATCTCCCACTTAAGTAGAAGATATACCATTTCAAAAGCTCCTGAACCAAGTTATGTATTCGAACACCACCATACTTGATCATCTGCGTTTATTTAATGTGGAATAAGGATATTAAAAGAATAGGATTGTAACGTTGTTCATATGTCCATAAATAGAACAAATTTCTCATGACAATGAGTTGAAAGAACTGTACCTTGCCTTTAAAAGTGGCATATCGGATAAATTGTACTCCATCTCCAATGCGCTCAGCAACTCCTGTAATCTAACAAGGCCAGTAAAACATATCAAATATAAATAACCAATTAATTACATATGTTTTGTGAAGGTTGACATGAGTAAAGTGTGTTGAACTGCATATTTGACAACAAGCAATGGATAAATATGCAAGAAAAAAAAAACACTTTTGCTCCACAAAATTGCATCATCCATGAGGCACAATGATTCCTATTCATTTTTTCAAATTCTGCAACTCGTATCCAGTTTCAACTAAAATTAGTAAAGTTTTAGTTTGATAACTGCCAAGATTAGCTTATTAATACTCAGAAAAAGTGATCTTTACATATTTATAATATTTTACATCACAAAATAAGAACTACAAGACATTAAAAAAGAGATATTACGAGCAAAAAATATATAATTATGGTTTTATGAAGTATATTTATGGTTTTCTTTTAGGATCTTCAGTAGGTAGGTTTTGACAAGTTATTTGTGGAAAGAGATGGACTCCTTTATCTTTATTTTTTTTAAAATGAACAAAGATATTTGAATTGATTGATAAACTTGAAAACCTAACTATGAGTGTGGTAATATTGCACTAATAGTTAGGAAATATAAATATTTTATGAAAATAGAGAAATATTTGAAGTAAACTAGTGAAGCACTCAGGCTTTGCAAAATTTGATCCACTTGCCATGAATCACTACTCCTTCTGGATTGTCACGGTTTGTAAGCTTGTAGTGACCACCTAAAGTCTGAATAACTGTATAAGGTTCTTCCTTGATAGCTAGAGGAACTGATGTGAGAAGTTGTTCCCTCTTAGTAATTTTCAGAACCGTGTCTCCAATTTGAAAAGGTAAAGACTTTATAATCTCGTCTGAGAGGTCTTCTCTTTCGACGACCAAAGATTGTTGTTGATATTTTTTCTCATCGTCAGAAGCAACTTGACTCGCAAGTGAGTCATGGATTTTCCCGTTCTTAGAAAAAGAAATTTGCAGCCATTTGATAAAATATTGGAATGAGTCGACTTCTTATTCACATCTTTTAGTGGTGAAATAATTGTCCTTTAAGCAGATCCCCCGGGTTATGACAGGACATGGGATCATTGATCATAAAGGAGCTTGAGAAGTGGGACTTACTTGGTCAAGTGTTAGAATTTGAGTTGGACCTTCAAGCTTTGTGGGGAGTCCCCAGTCATATTCCCTATCATTCGTGTCGATCAAGTTCTTCAAGGGAGACTTGACTTACGAGCGGGTCCCTTTCACAAAGAAAAAGCGCTTGCCAGCTGCAACATGGTTCAGGGAAGAAAATACGTCTTCACGTTTTGTTTTCGAGAGATGGAGAAGCTCACACATGCGTTCCATCAGAGATTGAACTGTCTGATTGGTTGACTTCTTGGAGAGAGTGAAGTTTCTGACAGGAAGGGGATTTTGGTGGACTCCTTCAGCTTCTAATTGCAACTCTCCATATTTTCTTTGAAAATACGCTTTTGATTGTTACAATTGCTGGTTGGATGATTAACATATCGGTGATAATGATAATGTTTAGGATCCGTTAACTGCTGAGATGTGTAAAGCCGTCGCACAAGAGGTAACTGGAGAGTACCATCTTCTATCCATGCATCGAGTAGTTCGAGCACCTCTTCCATTGGGACTGAAGTCTGGGAACAGTATGTTTGGCTTACATCTTGTCTCTATTGCGGCTGTAACTGTTGTTGCGAAGCTTTGGCTGTGTTCTGAGACGGAGTCGATTTTCGAGTTGGTACTGGTGTTGAGGTTGGATGGTAGGAGAATGCTTTGTCTGTGACTCTGGTTGAGATGAAGGTTTTTTCTTGGATTCCTCCTTACTGATAGCATCAATTGACGGTTGAATATTGTATTTTTTTTTAACCAGCCATCAATTCCCACGGGTATCTCCATGACTTTCTTCTCTTGCTGGTCTAGTTAACTCCAGGAAGGCGGGAACAATTGTAGCGGAGCATTTTGCGGCTTCATGTAACTCAGAGAAAGTATGAAAACTTAAATTTTCTAGAAGAGCATGATAAACATGGATCATACCATCAATGCAGAGCTCCACTAGTTGGTGTTCGGTCACATTCGGATCGTGACAATCCATTGCTAGAATTCTGAATCTTTTCACATATTCATTGGGGTGCTCATTATTCCTCTGGAACATTCTTCCCAGGTCTGATAGGTTCATTTGTTCGGAGACGAATAAGTACTTCTTGTAGAAGGCATTAACCATGTCTTCCCAACTAGAGATGATATTCGGAAAAAAATTGTTATAACACGTATAGGCTCTTCCAGTGAAGATCTATGAGAATTATTTTACGCGTAACACATGATTATATTCATGTCCCCCGAGGGATTCTAGAAATCGAGAGACATGTTCACGGGCATTTCCAATTCTGTCGTACAATGAGAAAGTTGGAGAAGAGTAACCTCCTGGCAGAGGAATCCTTTGAATTTCAGGAGGGTAGGGAGGTTGGTGTTGATGGGATGAGGATGAGTCATCCTTGCCATGGTTTCGTAGGAGCCTCTCCAAATCTTCACGGGTGACAAAACTTGATTGCTGGTACTTCTGTGGTGGTCGATAAGTAATTATATGGATTCCTTTGTCTTTTCGAACCCCAGATGTTTTAGTATCGGCATCCGCTGGAAAGTTGGTCCTGGTCTGCTCCGTCAGACGATGGCGTTGTTCTGGGGAGAGTTGCTCCGTCAGGTTCTTGAGGCAAGTGAGTATTTTCTTTTGAGTAGTGGCCATTTCCACCTATGTTTTGGCAAGAACTTCTTATCTCTTCATCAGATCAGCTATGTTGATCGGAGCTTGAGTATTCTCATTGTCTTCATCGGTCTTGTCACCGAGAGGATGCGGAGTAGTAGTATTAGTACGGGGAGGTTTAGCATGAATAGGGTGTTTTCAGAATCACCATCACTATTACCACCTAAACCGACTATAGGGCTTGTAACTGCTCCAGACCTAAGATCCACCATCTTGAATAACTGAAAATTGACTTTTCTAATTGAGAGGTTGACCTCCCACTGTGGTCGCCAATTTTTTTAGGGTGAAAAAAAATGTACGGTAAAATCGTACTTTCAAGTAGGTTCGAGAGATCAAGCTCGAAAAGGACGAGCCTAAACAAAGAAATGTCAGTTGACGTTCTTTTTCGATTACAAATATGGAAAGGATTTGGTTATTTCTTAGGGGAGAGAAGCAAACAAGGTTGAGAAAATATCATTGTGATAAGTAGTGTGTGAAGAAGAAAGGATTCTCTGAGAGGAATCGCTAATTCTGTATATTTTTTCTCCTAACTGATTGTCTTGTTTGGAATAGATGAAAACTATTTATTTATAGTTCGAAAGAGACAAACTGATTTCCCATAAGTTATAGAAGTTAGGGAGAGGTGGAGAAGTGATAATTGTGGAGATTGTAGTAGAGTGGTGTCTAGAAAACAGGGAAAACCCGTTAGACCACTACTCCTTATCCTCTCAACTGCTTTGTAATCGCCACTATTTGTTACCTTCTTGTTCGTGGAGGTAGTTCCACCACCCACGATTTTCATTGACTGTCAGCCCAATACCCCAATTAGAATCCCCCCATGTGTTTTATTTGATACCTCTTGGAAATAATGGAGTCATAAGCCATTATTGTTTTGATTAAGTCAAGTCAAGTCAAATTCCTTGCTAAGTCAGTGAGGCAAGTTGCGTGAATCGCTGGATCGGTAATTATAATGATTAATATCGAGTATGAGAAGTTTAGTGGTCATGTACTTGCTTAGAAGTACATGTCACATTTAATGGCTAAGTATTAGCTCAGAAGTGACTTAGCATGAGTCTGAGAGACATTTGAGGCCAATGTTGTAAAGGGCTTCTTAAGGAAGGAGACCTACTAGAATTCATATTAGACTTCATATTGGACTTATATTGAAAAGAAATGTGTATTTCTGAGGAAAGTAGCTAACAAAGTTGGGATTAGCTATTTAACACAAATAAGGATATGCTAGCTATTTTACTCCTTAGCCCAACCCAATATGAGTGCCCATATTAATATAGTTATCCCTAAGTAATCTTTTTTAGCTCAAATAATAGATCCTAGTGGAATACTCTAGATTTTCAAGCATGTGTGCCACATGTAAGACATGAGTAGTAAGGGAAAAATGGTCTTTTCCCAATTTACTTATAACTCGTGTGAATCATTTACCTCACCTGTTTTTGGGGGGGATTTCTCGTTGGTTCTTCTCCGAAACCAAAAGTAAAGTTTTGCTCATCTTTTCTTCCACCGAAGCAACCACAAGCCAAGGGAGAATTGGAGCTCTAAAATACAAATTAGAACTCAACCCATCATCTCTCACTAGTTGATTTAGTCTTCTAAAGAGAGTTAATCCTGGAGAAATTGGGGTATTAAGAGTTGTGTTGCTGCTGATACAAGACCGATGAGAAGATGGTGGTTGTGATAATGGGTTGAGGTTTGTTGTTGCCATGAAAAGTAGTTGGTTGTTAACCAATTGATGCCGTGAGCCTGCTGATGGGTCTCAAGAAATTGATGATTTAATGGGTTTCGAACAGTTTGGCCAGAGTCACAAAGAATATTGAGTCACTTCCGTCGATGGAGTGAATGAACAGGAAGGAAGAAGTGTTGTTGCAGTGTATAAAAAGTTGGGTTTGAGAGGTACTGAAGTTGGAATTGTGTTGTGAACAAATTCATAATGAGAAATGTGTTGATATGCCTTGAATTAGTCGTTGGCCGGAACTATACGGGGAGTCCGAGGGGCAGAGCCCCCCGCCTAAACGGTATACATAATGTATTATCACTGGACTTGTTTTCCGTTATTTAGTGGAATTAGGGTTTATGTCTTTGCCGTATATATATACACGCGTTGTATCTAAAATGTGTGTAACTCAGTATTCTGCTCTATAATAAAACTCTGCTTTCTCTGTTGTGGATGTAGCTAACGTAACAGTTAGTGAACCACGTAAATCTCTGTGTCTCGATCTCTATTATTGTTCTCGTTCGATCTCTCATTACAACAAATTGGTATCAGAGCGAGGTTCGATTTCCGCCGAGAACGATGTCCGGATCCACGATGAAGATCGACAGGTTTACCGGGAGAAATAGTTTCAGTCTGTGGAAAATCAAGATGCGGGCTTTGTTTAAGCAACAAGGTCTTTGGTTGCCGTTAGCTTAGGATAAGAAGGGCGCAAATACATCCACCGCTGAGTATGCGACTATGGAGGAGAAGGCTCACTCAACGATTATGCTGTGTCTCGTGGACGACATAATCACTGAAGTCGCAGATCAGGAAAAGGCCGCCGCTTTGTGGTTAAAGTTGGAAAGCCTCTACATGACGAAATCGCTGACCAACAAGTTGATGATGAAGCAACGTCTTTTCAGTCTGCGCATGTCTGAAGGTATGCCTCTTAGAGATCACCTAGATCAAGTTAATACTATTCTGCTTGAATTGCGTAATATTGATGAAGTGGTGAAAGATGAGGATGCTCCCTTAATGTTGCTGGTGTCTCTACCTCCTTCGTATTAGAATTTTAGAGAGTCTTATATTGTCGTAAAAGAGACTGTAACGCTGGAAGAGGTTAGGTTGTCTCTTCATACAAGGGAGATGCGGCATAAGGCTGCTGGAATAGGTACAGAAAATCAGGCTTCCGGGTTGATGGCAAGAGGAAGCAAGGACGGTAAGAAGGGAAAGAAAAATTCCGGCTATAAATTACCAAAAGACGTCTTTTCCTACTGTAAGGAGAAAGGTCATTGGAAGAAGGAATGTCCTAAGAATAAAAAGCAACAAGAACATAAATCTGGATCTGCAGCAGTAGCTCAATGTGGAAACACTTCAGAGGGAGATTTTGTTATGCTAACAGATGATTACACACATCAGTCTAATGTGTGGTTCCTTGACTCTGGGGCGTCCTACCATATATGCCCCAAAAGAGAGTTAGTTACTACGTACAACCGTGCAGATGGGGGCAGTGTCTCTATGGAAAACGGGTCTGTCTGCAAGGTGGTTGGAATCGGCTCAATCAGGTTTAGGACACATGATGGGAGGCTCTGCACATTGAAGGAAGTCAGACATGTGCCACTCTTGACAAAAAATCTGATATCCTTGAGTCTGCTAGACAGCAAGGGTTTCAGTTTCAAAGGTGAAGGTGTAGGTTTGCATGTTTGTAAAGGTTCTGATGTGATTCTGAAAGGTGTCAAGCATGGAACTTTGCATGTATTACAGGGTTTAGTCACAGGTTCTGCAGTTGTTGCTTCAGCTGAAATTCACGGATCTGATCGGAGTATTGCTACAGACCGACCTAGAAGGTTTGGAATAAAACCTCCAGCGAGGTACAAGTTTGACGATTTTGTGGGTTATGCATTGCAGGTGGCCGAGGAGGTGGAGGATCACGAGTCGTCCACCTACAAGGCTGCAGTATCTGGAAATGAGTCAGCACAGTGGCTTGCCGCAATGGTAGAAGAAATGGGGTCCCTTATCAAAAATGGGATTTGGGAGCTTGTAAAACTGCCCGCTGATAGAAAGGTAATTACTTGGAAGTGGGTTTTCACAAAGAAGGAAGGAATGTCAGTTGTAGAGGGTGTCAAGTATAAAGCACGAGTGGTTGCAAGAGGTTTCAATCAGAGAGAGGGAGTGGACTACAACGAGATTTTCTCAACAGTGGTCAGGCACACTTCCATCAGAGTGCTACTAGCCATAGTTGCACATCAGGATCTGGAACTTGAGCAACTAGATGTGAAGACAGCTTTCCTGCATGGAGAGTTGGAAGAAGAAATATACATGAGCTAGCCAGATGGATTCCAAGTTCCAGGTAAAGAGAATTACTTCTGCAAGCTAAAGAAGTCCTTATATGGGCTAAAACAGTCCCCTAGGCAGTGGTATAAGCGATTTGATAGTTATATGGTGCACCTTGGCTATCACAAGAGTCCGTATGATTGTTGTGTGTACTACAATGATTTGCAGAATGGTTCACGCATTTATCTAGTTTTGTATGTTGATGATATGCTGATTGCTGCTCAAAATAAGTCAGCCATTTCAGAAGCTGAAGGGGTCTCTCAGTGCGGGGTTTGAGATGAAAGATCTAGTTGCTGCTCGGAAAATTCTGGGAGTGGAAATCTATAGGGATAAGAAGAAGAGAAAGCTTTTCCTATCACAGGAAGGATACATCAAGAAGATTTTGAGCAGGTTTGGAATGTCTTCATCCAAGCCTATAGATACTCCAATGGCATCTAATAGCAAGTTGGGAATGTACACGGTTCATACTTATGAGGAGAAAGAGTACATATCTCGAGTTCCATATGCTAGCGCAGTTGGAAGTCTGATATATGCTATGGTCTGCACTCGACCAGACTTAGCGTTTGTTGTTAGTGTGGTCAGTTGGTTTATGGCTCATCCTGGGAAGGAACATTGTCAAGCTGTTAAGAGGATTTTCAGGTATCTTAGAGGTACTTCAGATGTCGGTCTCTGTTATGGGAACGATACCCAATGTTTAGTGGCTGGTTTCTCAGATTCTGATTATACTGGAGATGTGGACAATAGGAGATCTATTACTTGTTATGTGTTCATGATAGACACATTTTAATGTCTAAATTGCACCTTAATTTCTAGTGAGTTAGTATTCGATTGTGTGTCTATTACGTGTTTTTATGCTTTTGTAGGTACATTAGAAGAATAAAGATTTGTGGAAAAATTGGTTCAAAAAGTGTTCAAAGCACCCGGGAAAATGGATCAAGGCACCCACACTTTGGATTGGGGCACCCTTGGATCGGGCTGAGCTGGATCGGGTCAACCCAGCGAGCCAGCGAGTCAACCCAGCGAGCCAGCGAGTTAACCCAGGATCGGCCGATCCAACTCATCGGGAGTTCCTGTTTCAACGGGAAAAGGATTTGTTGCGATTTTTGGGTTGTTTTCGGCAATTGAAGATGACCCATTGCAATTAGAGTTGGAAGAAATCGAAAGACATCAAGAAATCCCGGAAAATCAGCTCGGGAAACCCAATTTTGGCCGGAATCAGGACTCGGTTCCTGTTTGGATTGGGATTGAAGAATTGGAGTGATTTGAGAGAGTTCTATTAGGTTTAGAACTCTCTCTAGGGTTTGTGAAGTCTATAAATACGAAGTGAAGCCAAGAAAATGAGAGGCAGAAGCCTAGGGAGCGATTCAGAAGAAATCCGGTGAAGTTCCGGTGCCGCCGGTGACCTGCTGGTGCTCCGGCCGGCGTGTTCTTCATCCACCATCACCGAAGAAGACGACTCAGTAACATTTATAAGTGTTGCTGTTCCACTGTTGCAGCTCTGCTCCTGTTGCGTTAAGTTTTGAACGTTCTGTTGCTTAAAGCTCTTTGTAACAGCTGAACCCTGTTCTGTGACACTTATATACGTATCTGTTCAGCTGTTGCACTATTCTTTAACCTTGTAATCAATATTTTGAGCAATGAAATCAACTTTTGAGCAAGTTTTCTTCACCATGGGGTAAGTTTATTTACTGGGATGATGGATAAGGTATTTTTCTCAATTTTATGTGATTTAATTATTTTCTAATAATTATTTATAATTCTTTTATTATTATTTG
>JAJJMC010028616.1:0-10766 GCA_023531435.1 Papaver californicum
TATCGTTCTTGTATTTTGTCTTTTACTTGGTGCGATCATATAGATGATAGATCACTCTTAATTACTTCCTGATTCGATGCTTTATATGTCCGACGCGTGTTTCCTTATCTTCAAAGACTTTTGTAATCTCGATCATTAAAATAATAGAGTAATTATTACAATTTACTTTCTCGACCATAGGATAATTATTACATTTTACTTTCTCGATCCTAAAATAATATAGTAATAATAACTTTTTACTTTCTCGATCAACTATCATTTAATGCTGTTTGTTTTATTCGATGGTGTTCAGCTTTCTCGATCTTATGTGTCATTCATGCGATTCATCGCTTAGATGTCAGGAAACATCTCGTGTCTTTTTGAAATTTGATATCTTTAATAATGATCCTGTGTTTCTCACCTTTTTTAATCTGGTTGCTTCTTAACTTGATCTTCTTCCACGTGTCATGCTTCTTTAATTTACTAACAATTTGCCCCCTTCTTCTCTTTTTTACAAAATCATCCAACGGTCGATCCGAGATTTTGAAAAATAGAGAAGGACTTGTCGTTTTTAACTTTTCAGTTTCTTTTCTGCACGTTATCCGAGTTTTCCGCTGGTATTAACATGATTATGTCAGTTACACTTTTTTCAATGAAATCAAATCTTTTTCCGATTATTTTGCTCTCCCATCTTGTGGCGGTTACCATTCTTCTTCTTTAAATATCCTGTAACTTTCTACTGTCTCTTTTTTAGTTATTGCACTTTGTCTTCCTTAAACTTTTCAAATCTTCCCACTACTCAGGAGTGTTGTTCTCGTTAATTGGTTTCTTCTCTACTTCAATTTGACCATTGTTAACTTCTTTTCTTCATGTAAGTAATTTTATTTTTCTTGATTCAAAATTTTCTTTTCATGGCTGAGGGTCTATCGGTGTAAAAAAGATTGTGATTCTAAGGTTATGTATGAATGAAAAGGCCCTTTTTTACACTGTAATTATTGCTAGGTAATTTCTTCATATATTAATTTTTTCATTCTTTTGTTTCTTTTGCTCAGATCTTCAATATGTCTCCAAGAAAATCTGATGCTGCCAGCAATCAAGGTGAAAACAGGAGATCAAGTAGGTCTTCTTCATCTCGATATGCTGTTTCTCGTCGAGATTTATCTCTTGCTATCCCTTCTCCTGCTGTACCTCGTACCGTACGGGATTCTTCTCCCGATGTCCCTCATGTTGCCCCCAAGAATAAACGGTCAATGTCATCTTATAGCTATCGATCTATGGATATTGAAGAATTTAAAAGAAGACATAATCTTCAAGGATTTAAAGTTTCTTTTGTTGATAGTGCTTCCGATATGATAACCTATGATTCGATGAAAAAATTTCAATATACCCATCATAGATTATTAATTTCTGTTGTTGCCTTGGAAGCTGGTCTTCATCTCCCTCTGTATGAAAAGAACAACCCTTTCCAGTTCACAGTTCTTGCTACTCGCAGCAGGGCTCCACATACTCAACTTCGTTCTATCACACAGTATAATGGTAATTGGTGGCAAATTCTCGATGAATGTACCCTTCGCAGTGAGGGTCGTACCCGTCTTACTTGTTATGTTCCCGATCCTTCAGAACGTGTTCATTATACGCCTGAGAATTTCCAGAATACTTATGGTGATGGTATTACTGTTAAAAATTATGTTAAATGGAGTGTTAGTCCTGTTCGCAAATGCTCCCAAGGGTTTCCTCTTCTTCGAGAAGTTGATGACCCCAGAATCAAGGTAGCTCCATATACCAATGCTGACTTTCCTTCAAATGAGAGAATTCGTCGAGAACATGATTATAAATGGTATCGCACCCCTATTCTGATCGAAGGACCTTGGGTATATGGTGACATCCCTACTAGTGAAATTCAACATCTTCGCAATTGTTTCCCGAACTATTGCCCCTGGAGATTGAACTTTGATGATTATAAATTTGACTTCAAGGTTCGGAATTCTTAGTTGATATCATTCCTTTTAGATATAGTGTATCGATCTTTAATGTCTTCTTTTAAATGTTATTACTTTTTTGATTCCAGGTCGATCCTTCTTTGGACATCGGAATCCCCCTTCCTCCACCTGATCGAGGTATTAAAATCGTCGAGAATAGAGAGATCGTCGAGAATGAACAATCGATCGAACCCGCAGTTGAGGGTAAAGGAAAGCGAAAATTAATTCTCACAGCAGAGAAGAAGCAGAAGAAGCCCAGAACTCTTGAACTTTCAACTGAGGTTGTAGGAGAGATGGCTTCCAGTTTGGATAAGGGAGAAGGTAGCTCGATTGTTGCTCTTCCATTGGATCAGTCTGATCCTATCGATGTTATTCCAGTTTCCTCGATGCCAGCAGAAATTGTGGTATCGGAACGATCCGATCCTATTGTTGCACCTCTTTCTGGTACTTCATCCAATTTTTATAACATCGTTTCTCCACTTCCTTTTGATTTCGTGCTTGATTCCCCTGTACCCGATAATGGTGCATTGGAAACTTTTTCTGGCCTTCCTCAAGAAGAGGGAGATGATATTGTTATTGATGATCTTGTTGATGTAGTGAATGAAGTATCTCATGTTGAAGAAGAGAATACATCGGAGAAGGATAATGCCGAGATACTTCCGATTGGTGGTGTGGAAAATATGAATGTTGAAGCTAATACCGCCATTGTTGAAGAAGATAACATTACTGACCGGACTGAAGAAGAAAACTCTCCTTCCAGTTCGATCCCTCCTTCCAGTTCGATCTCTTCTTCCAGTTCGATCCCTCCTTCCAGTTCGATCCCTTCTTCCAGTTCGATCCCTCATTCCAGTTCGATCCCTCCTGAAGTCGAAGGGACTTCTGAAGTAATTCTCGAATCGATCGCTCCTTCCGAAATTTTGGTTCGATCTACTTCTGTTGCTGTTGAGGTCGATACTTCAATTCCAAGTGCCGATCCTTCTACTCTGAAGTCTATTCCGATCGAATCTCCAGTGAAGGTTTTAATTTAGTTGGTGATGAAGAATAAGCATATAAATGGTTTCTTTCTCAAGGGCTTTGGAATGTTTCAGCTACTGCTGAAGTTATCAAATCTGATTCTGGCTTCATGTCTCGATTCCGGGATTCACTTAGTGCGATTCCTATGGACGAAACTTTGGATGCATGGTCCAAGAGTGATATTTTTGAGCAGAGTTTTCCTGTAAAGCCTCCTCCAACCTTCAATGAAGTTTTGACTCTTTCCGATAGTTCGTTATATTCACTTCCGCAACAAGCTTTATCCCAACTCCAATATAGTAACGACTGTCTATTTAGTGGGTTATAAATTTTATAAGGCTCGAGCTACCATGATGGGATTGATATTCAAGAAAGAATCAGGGGAGATGAAGGAGAAGAATGCCTCCTTACAACAAGTGAATGATGAATTGCAACAGCAAAATGATCTTCTTCAACAACAACTTCAACAACTTCAACAGCTTCAACATCAACATAATGATCAATATCAGCAACAACAGGATCGTCTCCGAACTATTGAAGGTCACAATCAAGATCTTCAGAATCAAAATCAAGGTTTATTTTTTATACCTTTTCAATTACTATTTTATTTACTTGATTTATATGAAACATTTAAATTTTATACTAGGTCCAGTGAAAATATGGAGACATTATTTAGGATCGAACGTAGAATGGTACAATTGAATAATCATGCAAGGGAAGTTTTCAAAGAGATGAATGTGGTTAGAGAAAAACTGACTCAACTGAACGATAGTTTTGATTTAGCCACTTGGAGGCGTAATAAAGCAGAATCAAAATATCGAGAAGTTGTAAAATTGCTAACTCAAAAAAAATTAGAGTTTAAATCTGTTGTCAGAGGTACATTTTTGGTTTACCTGATTTTATAGTTCTTGATATCATAAAACTCGTCTGATATTTTCTTGTATTTTCAGAATTGGAGAAAAAATTTAATGAAGCTAAGGATCGAGTAATACAAGTAGAAACTGAGCTTAATACGGCGAAAGATTCAGTGAAAAACATTACTCAAGAGTTAAAGACTTCTGGATATAATGTGACTCTTAGCGCCTCAAAAATTGAGAGTTTACATGCTCGACTATCTACTGAACTTTCCAAAATTACTGCTCGCGAACAAAAGATTGATTCACTAGCTGCACAATTAAGTGAAGAGAAAAATCAAAAATTATGTCTTAGTGCTCAAATAGAAGCAAATCAGCAAAAGATCGAAGAGCTTCACAAAGAAATCAACTTTGGGCGTGATTTCGTTCAATGGGTCAGGCAGGATGCTAAAGCGAAAATTGCAATGTCCTTCAATACTGCTTTAGATCGTGCACAATCCGATCCTTCAGTGCTTAGTAAGCGCGCTTCTGTGCCTGCAGTTCCTCCTCCACCATCTCGATCCGGTCTTCCCGATATCTGATTATGTCCTTTGTAATTTTACTGTTGACTCTACTATCTTGTACTTTGTTTATCTTTCATTGATTTTCTTTTGCATCCTTTTGATATGTCTTTAATGTTATTTCCTGCTTTTTGTGGTAACATTGCATTGTTATTCACAGATAGTAAAGCTTTAAATATTGTGCATTCCACGGATGCTTTAAAATTTCTCCTTGTAAATTCTGAAGATAGTACGACCCTTGTCCTGCCGACGCTTGAATCACGTATGGTCCATCCCATGTTGGTGCGAATTTTCCTGCTCTTTTGTCCCTTTGGTGTTCTGTTATTTGCCGGAGGACATATTGACCTTGGACAAAATTTCGGGATTTTACACGCTTATGGTAGTCTCGAGCTAATCCCCTTTGATAATTCTCCATCTTTTGGAGTGCCACTTCTCTTTTTTCTTCCAAGTCATCCAATTTTTGTAACATGAGATCTGAATTTAGGTTTTTCTCCCATGCTTCTGTTTTGGTCGTAGGCAAAATAACTTCTGTTGGTATTACTGCTTCCGTTCCATAAGTAAGAAGATATGGTGATTCTCCAGTTGAAGCTTTTCTCGTGGTTCTGTATGCCCATAATGTATTATGTAATTTTTCGCACCACTTATTATAATATCCATCCAATGTCTTCTTCAGATTTGTTGCGATTGTTTTATTTGTGGATTCTGCTTGCCCATTACTTTGTGGGTAAAAAGGTGTAGACTTATGTTTCTGAATATTATATGTTTCAAATAGCATATCGATATTCTTCCCCTGGAATTGTTTTCCATTATCAGAGACTATCGCTGCTGGAATCCCAAACCTACAAATGATATTCTCAAATAGAAATGTAAAAACATCAGTGTCTCTGATTCGCGCTAGTGCTTTTGCTTCTACCCACTTGGTGAAATAATCAGTGGCCACAATTAAATATTTTCTTTTCTTTGTGCCTTCAGCTAATGGTCCGACTATATCAACTCCCCATTTCGCAAATGGCCATGGACTAAGAATTGAATTTAATTCCGTAGCTGGTGCTTTGATTTTCTTACCAAATCGTTGACATTCTTCGCACCTTCGAACCATTTCTTCCGAATCTTTCAACATGGAAATCCAATAATGACCCTGCATTTTGGCTTTTAATGCTAGCGATCGTCTTCCACTATGGTTTCCTGCATCTCCATAATGTATTTCTTTGAGAATTCGCAATCCTTCTTTTTGTGATAAACATCGAAATAATGGTCCAAGAAAAGAATGTCGATAAAGAATTCCATCTCTAAGTTGGTAACTGTTTGACTTAAGTTGAATTTTCCTTGCTTCTTTAGAATCTGTTGGTAACACTTTATTTTGTAAATATTGATGTATCGGGGCTCTCCAATCGGGCTTACTTGGTTGATCATTTTCTTGTTGCGATGTAGATGTGGCACTTTGTATGGCTGAGTCATCGATACCATCTTCCTCTATGTTATTTAACACTTGTGCTCTTATGGATGGCTCGTATATTCTCCCAATTTTTAGCGCTTTGGTATTTGGGTCATTTATCATGGAGGAGATATACGCCAGTGCATCTGCATGTCGATTCTTTTCACGAGACAAATGTCGAAAAATAATATTTGGAATACAAACTGTTAAACTTTGTACAAGATTTTTGTATCGTTCCAAGTCCTCATCGACCGTTTGATATTTTAACTCGATCTGTCTAATCACCAGCTGCGAGTCACTTGTGAGTCTTACATCACTTATTCCTAGTTCAATAATGAGTTTGAGAGCATGAACTACTGCTTCATATTCTACTATGTTATTTGTATGCTCTTCGAACTCAAGTCGAAATGAGTGTACCATACGTTCTCCCTTTGGTGCTGTAATCACGATACCTATTCCTGCCCCTTCTTTATTTCGCGACCCATCAACAAAAACCTCCCATCGTTGTGAACTATTTGAATCTAGGATATTTACTGGTTCTTCTTCTTCACACCCCGGAAGTCCTTGAATTTCATACTCTTCCTCGATTGGAAAATCTGCCAAAAAATCAGCTAGAACTTGGGATTTCTGCGCAGTTTGTATCTCGTAAACAATGTTGTATTGTTCTAGCTGAGCGTTCCATTTTGCTATTCTTCTTACCTTCCCTGTATTCTTTAAAACTGATTCCAATGGAGCTTTGGTTAATATACGAACATAATGAGTGAGAAAATAAGTGCGTAACTTCTGAGTAGCAAATACCACTGACAAAATTAATTGTTCAATCTTAGTATAATTTCTTTCTGCTGAATTCAAAGTCTTGCTGATGTAGTATACAGGTTTCTCGATTTTCTCATTCGTTCGCACCATTACTCCACTGATTGTATTTTCTGTTGCTGCTATGTACAAAGTTAACATTTCTTCTGGTTCTGGTTTTTGTAATGCTGGCAATGTGGCAAGATGTAATTTTATACTTTGAAATGCTTGCTCACAACGATCGTTCCATTCAAACTTATTTTTCTTCTTAAGTACATCAAAAAAGGGTTTACATCGTTCTGATGATCTTGCAATAAATCTACTTAGTGCAGCCAAACACCCATTTAACTTCTGTACACTCTTTATACTGTTTGGTGATGGCATATCCGTTATTGCTCGTATTTTTGCTGGATCAACTTGAATTCCATCTTTTGTAACCAGATATCCTAAAAATCGCCCTGATGTAACACCAAAAATACACTTTTCTGGATTTATTTTCATCTTATACTTTCGTAGTGCACCAAAAATCTCAGCCAGGTTCCGCAAATGATCACCAGATAACTTGCTTTTTACTAACATGTCATCCACATAAACTTCCAAAGTTTTTCCGATCCATGGTTTGAATATTGCATCCACTAGGCGTTGATATGTCGCTCCTGCATTCCGTAGTCCAAATGGCATTCTAGTGTAACAATACAATCCTCGCGGAGTAAAGAACGATGTGTGTTCCTGATCTACTTCTGCTAATGCTATCTGGTTGTACCCAGATTGTCCGTCCATAAATGATAACATCTCATGTCCCTCAACAGCATCTACTAACTGGTCAGTGTTTGGGAGTGGATAACTATCTTTTGGACATGCCTTATTTAGATTGGTGAAATCTATACAAATTCTTACTCCACCGTTCTTCTTCGGGACAATTACCATATTAGAAATCCATGTAGGGTATCGTACCTCTCGAATGAACCCTGCATCTAAAAGTTTTGTTAATTCTTTTTCCACTGGTTCATGATATTCCGGTGCGACTTTTCGTATCCGTTGGCGAAAAGGAATTGCATCAGGATGTATTTTTAATTCATGCTGGACGATGCTGGGATCGATCCCCGGCATGTCTTCTATTCTCCAAGCGAACACATCTGTATATTCACAGAGTAATTTGACTATCTGTTGTTCCACATCTGATTTTATTAATGTCCCAATTCGCACTTGCTTGGGGCATTCTGCAGTACCAATGTTTATGATTTTTGTTTGCTCTACTGGGGTGAAAACTGGTTTTGGAATCCCAATTGGAGTTGGGGTTCCCTTTAATTGCTAAATCGCCCCTTTTTGCGGCTGATTTTCCAAATTTTCTTGATTTTTGCTATTCTCTCCCTTTTCACTTTCTATTTTATTTTTTGCATTTTTTTCTAGGTATTGATTTATTTCTTCTTCCTTTGCTTTAATTTTTGACTCTTTTTTCTTTTTACATTGTAAATGCTCCCGTTCTTCATTTATTCTTGTCTCTGCGATTATACAAAGTTTAGCATCTTCTTGATCACCCTTTATCTCCATCTCTCCTCGTGGTGTTGGAAATCGTAGATACTGATGATAAGTTGATACTACACCCTTTAATTGATGAACCCATCGTCTTCCAATTATAGCATTGTACGGGGATGGTGCATCCACAACACTAAATCTTGTCAGGATGTTGATCGGTCCGGCTGAAACTTCAAGATCAATTTCTCCCTTTGGTTTGGACGATATTCCATTAAATCCATAAATGACAAATCGTGAAGTGATGAGTTGATCTTCTTTGAAACCCATTTTACAAAATGTATTGTAGAACATCACATTTAATGAACTGCCCCCATCCAAGAGTATTTTCTTGACATTCCAACCAGATATCAATAGTGTCAACACAAGAGGGTCATTATGCATTTCAATTTCTTGATTTACTTTTTGTGCAGAAAATGTTAATGGATGTGCCATCCAATCCTCCCATAATTCTACTTGCCTTCCTTGAACTCTAAAGGCCTCGTGGTTCCGAATTCTCTTGCACAATTTCTTGTTGATTGCTACATTCAAATCCGTATCACACTTTTCCACACATGAAATCATATTAATTGTCTGTTTGTTATATGGAATATGTATTGCTTTGCCTTCATCATATTTCTCTGATGGTTCAATTTTTTGAACAAATTCCTTCAATTCTCCAGCATCGATCATTCTTTGTACCAATGTTATAAAATTTCTACAGTTGTTTGTTGTATGCCCTTTGTAGTTATGGTACTCACAATAGTCTTTGGAATGTTGTGTATGTTCCGGTTGATTTCCCTTTGTTATTGGCCATTGAAAACCTGGTCGATTCTTCAAAATGTTGAATAACCTGAAATATGAAATATTAAGCTTGGTAAAAGTTCTTTCTCGAAATTGTTGAGCAAAAATTTTTCCATTCCCTTGTCGAGGATGTTTTAATCCTTTTGATTCAACTTTTGGAAGACATTTCCTTTTCTGTTCTGGTAATTCTTCAACTGAATTTGTTCTCCTTGTATTTCCTTGATTTTCAGAATTAATTCTCGATCCTTGATCCTGTATATCTTGGAGTCTTGCACATGTTTCTATTATTTCTCTCAATTTACCTTCAGTTTTTGGATTATTTCGATGGATTTCAACAAAGGGCTGACTCTTCCGATCTACAATCCCCCATTTATAATGGTTTATAGCTGTCATTGGGTCTAAATCACTTATTGCTTGACATATTGAATGCCATCTAGTTGTATATGATCGGATCGATTCTTCTGGCCATGACATTAAAGAATAAAGTCTGTCCTCCCCTGAATCAATTGGTCTGTTATACATGTATGCCTCTAAAAATTTTCTGACCAATTGTGCATAATTATTGATAGAATTTTCCGGTAATCTGTCGTACCACAATAATGCTGTCCCTGTTAAACTTGACGGAAAACATCTGCACATGATCGCTTCATGATCGTCCCATCGCGACATTACTCGGTTATAATACTTTAAGTGCGATGTTGGATCCTTGGTTCCATCGTAACATTCGAACACTGGAATATTATATTCTCTTGGTAACGATACGCGCGTTAAATGTTGCGCTAACGGTGTTCGCTTTGCTTCTTTCAATACCTCTTCTATCCTTCCCCCCTCTTTATTTTTTAATCCTTTAATTTCCTCCTTCATTTGTTCTATCGCTTCCAAACATGTTTCCCATTGGGTTTGTTGAAAGTCACTTTCCTGTTGTCTTCTTACCCGAGATGTCGATCCTGCCAACACTATTCTTTGATCTGGATTCCGCTGTTCATTTCTTGATATTTGTCTACTCGACGTTGGCTCCTGATTTCGTACTCTAGTCACAGTTGGTCTTTGTTCTTGCTGAATTACATCTTTTAAAACTTGATTTTCGGTTGCTAGTAACTCAATTCGATGGTTGCTTGCTCTTTGTTCCTTTCTTATTTCCTTTATTTCTTCTAATAGGTCCTGTATTTGTCGTGTCTTTCTTCGAGAACTCTCATGATCTGAAGAGAAATTCTGAACCACAGTATTTGACATTAATTCTTGACTTGGGGTATGATTTCCCTCAATGCTTTGTTGTTGTCCTGAATCACTCCCTTCTTCTTGTCTATTTTCCAAGCCTTCATTACTATTTTGGTTCCCAGAATTCGCGTCTTGAGACATATTTTCTAGAATTTGCTGTTTCTTCACTATCTTTTGCCTTCTCGATCGTTTTCCTTCCTCGATATCTAAAAATATTTTCTCAGAAAATTAGTCAAATGAACTCTTATCTATTAAATCATAAGAGATTCTAATTATTATTTTAACTGTAAACTTTCCCTATCACAAGTCCATCTTTTCCTTCTTCATAAAATCTTTGTTTCATATTTTTATCTATTTTATTCCTCACAAGGTATTTTTCATGTTAATAAAATATACTTATGTAAATAAGCTTTACCCCTACTTTTCACATCTTGCGAAATTAAATTTTCCCATCTTTTCTTACCAAAAAAAAAAAAAAAATTCTTTCATGGATGATTTAGTTTTTTCATTAAATCTCTTTTTCATTTATCAGGTAGGATAAATCCTTTTTTCACTCCCTGTTTCTAGCGCCAAATTGTTTATGCCAAAAAATCCTTTCAGCTAAACAACCAATCAAACTCTT
>JAJJMC010028661.1:0-12993 GCA_023531435.1 Papaver californicum
TTAGTCTTTTTCTTACTCCTGGAATTTTCTAGAATTAATTTAAATCAATATTTTCTAAAATCATTACCTTTACAAGTTCGAGTAACGAACTCTTTATTTACCACTTCTAAAATTACATCACTCATGCTTACTAATTGATATTTGATCTCTTACATGAATGGGGGTTTCCTAAATTCTAATGTGCAAAGGCGAAGGAAGAAGAAAAATAGAGGAATTAGGGCTAGTGAATGTTTGACCTCATCGTAAGCTAAATAGTTTTATTAAAACAGTTGGATCCTAGACCCACTTCAAGGGTATATTTGTAAACTCAATAATATCCACAAAATTAATTAATATATGGTCAACGATAGTCAACTTTATTTTAAAGTACCAAACACAAAACTGGACAAATGTTAGACCAAACTCTAACTTTGGACAAAATCTAAATACCAAACATCAATTAACAAAGATATATAGCATGTGAGAGGCTTAAAAAAATTAGCATTCAAGGAGTTGACAATAATAGATCAAAAAAATATTTTAAGACATAAAAAAATCACAAACTAGATTGATTATGTTCACGTGATATACGTATCCGATAGCCACACTATCTGACCATCACATATTTTTTTATAAATGCTTCTTTATAGCATGTTTGGATATTAGAAGTAAAAATATTTTTACTTTTACAAAAACATAAATTAATCTCAGAAACTATAAATAAAAATAAAAAATAAAAAATTACTCCGAAATTATCTCTAATAAGGCAACAAATGGGATGAGTATATTTTTTTTGTTGGTCAATAGAAATAGGACTATTTTATGCTAATGAATTTCCCGATCAAATTATGACTATCAATATTATTTTTTTGGCCATTTACCTATAGGGTGTTGTGCATGATAATCTTATTTCTATTCACAAACAATTAGTCATAAGAAGTGAATGACATACCAAACCCAAGTTTATGTCGGTTAAGAGGTGGTATGTCTTAGTATTCCACCGAATCTTAACCTAAACCTTAAATGGAATATCCACAACACAATTGTTTTTGCACTTTTTTCTTCTTGATTTGATATCACTACTTTAAGATTTCTTCGGTTTAATTGTTTGTTTAAAAATATGTTACATGAAGATGAAGACAAACAAACTTCTGTTTTTTAATTAAAGATCCCACTATACATACACAAAGATAAATTAAAAGGAGAAGCAAAATGTCTTATTTTTATCATTAGAGAAAATACACAAAGATAACTAAAAGGAGAAGCAAAAGGTCTTATTTTTATCATTATATTTTTTCTAATCATTATTAATATTATTAGTGTTACTTTTAAGATCGCTTATGGATATTGTCAAAAAGATAAAACCAATTTCTTATCGTATAAAAAAAAAACCCACCAACCCGTGCATTTGGAATGCGATTATTTGTATGCTTTTATAAGATTACTGCCGTGCTTCATCAACATTAAGACTTCACTGTTCGTTAACAAAACAATTGCAACTCTCTTTTCTATTCTTTTATTTGAATATGTAAATTAAATGAAATAATTGTGACAAAATTAAAACCCATATTATGGGATATCCTTATAAAATTGAGGATGGATTTTAACTAAATGGGGTTTTTAAGGGTGAAAAGACCATACTGTCCTTTATCCTAATAAAAAGATAAAAAAAACTGAAATCCAAATCATTTTGTTCTTCTTCTCTATCAGTGCCGCATTTTCCTCCTTCTCCTCTTATTCTTTTCTTCTATTACTTTTTCAATTATTATTTTTTTGAATTTCAGTTATAGAGTTTCAGTCGGCATTGTCATCATGTTGAATTCAATGCCGAGTGTTGCGTCGGTATTGTAACGTAGGATGAATATAATGCCGACTTAGACCTTTATATTGACACAATAAATACAGTACCAATTGAATACAATACCGTCGGTACCAACGATGAATACAATACTGATTGTATTACGTCGGTATTGTTTTCATCATTTATCTATGTCGACTGCAAGTTTGCTTCACAAACTGTCTTGGTATATCTTCTTTGTTATTCTTCATTATCTATTATATTTTATATGGTTGTAAATTGAGATTAACTGATACTAATTGATGTCCTAAGAAATAATCTTGTTTTATAACATACATGATTATAAATTGTATACATATCTTGTCTTTATCTCATAAGTTTCGTTCTCTGCACACCGTTTAGCTTACATATCAGATTCAATGTTCTCTAAACTGCAGAAAAGCATTACTAGGTTCAAGATCTAGAATGAAAAGAACTTAAATAATATTCCTAAGAGCCAGTAGTTTCAGATTGTTAGTGCAATTTAGTAATTTAGTCGATCGTGATTAAACTTTCAAAATTATCCAGAATCCTTTTTCTTTTTCTCTAAATTCTATAACTAACACTTAAAAACAAAAAATCAAAATTACTTAACATGTTAAGTTTAATCTTAACTTTCTTTTTATTGACTAATTAATCTAACTTATAATTAATGTAATTTATATAACTAATTAATATAAAGGGTAATTTAGTCATTACTAAAATTATTTGGATAAGGGGTCTTCAAATTATTTTGTTTATTTATTTTTGAGTATCCCTCAATTTGTGAGAGTATTCCCCACTTAAAAGTTCTAAAATTATAAGTCTAATGTTACGTTCTAAACGATTTTATTTTTTATTTTTTTTAAAGCATGTTTCAAACGATGATTCATGTGGTTTTAAAAATTTGCTTCAAAAAAACCTAATTAAAGTGTTGGACATTTATCGGCAATGGTTTTCGGCATTTTATATCAATTCAGGTATTCAAATAGTTGTTTAATTGGTATCGGGGACAGGGTTAGAAACATATTGGACTCTAAAATTCTAAGGTTGCTTCTTAGGTTGTTCTTTATTGCAACTTTTCGGTTCTTATCTTTTTTATTTCGGTGTCTAAAATTCACAAAAAGAAATTAAGAACGCACGTTGTAAGCTTCTAGTGGATTTTTTTGGTTCAATTTTCCTAACTTTTAACAGTGGATAGTTTAAGAACCCACATTGTAAATGCGTCATGTGCGGTTGTTGCCAGGAACTACGGTGGTAAGTTTGTGTGTGCTAAATCTGGTACTGGTGATATAAAAAGTCCCTTAATTGCTGAAGCAACAGGATTAGGGCTGTCAATATACGTCCGAATTCCGAAATCCGTTTTCGACAATACGATATCCTATAGGATTTTATCCGATTTATCGGATTTCGGATTCTGAAATCGGAATTACTATCGGATTTTACCTCCTTAGCCTAACGGAACCGGATTAGGCAATATCCGGGAGGTTAATGTCCGACATCCGATAACCCAGGGGTGTACTTGTAATTTCCTACCCCTAATACATTTGCACCAGCACCACCTTTCGGTCCTTTCCTCTTTCACTCTTTGGCTCTTTCCGTCTTTCGTCTCTCTTCTCTTCAGTCTTCAAGTCAGAGTTACAGACGATTAGGTTTAGGGATAGTGAAGACTCTCCCCACTGATCTAATCTTTTGATTCTTTTCCTTCATCTAATCTTCAACCAGGTAATTTATTTCTTCTTTGTTTCGTGATTTCACTGATTTGGGATGTTTTTTGTACCTGAGTGTGAAGATTTTCTAGGTTTCGATTTGTGGGTGTGTTGATTTTTAGGTTTCAGTATATGGGTGTGATGATTTTTTGATTTTTGGACATCTTTGATCTGTTAGCAACATTAGGGTAACAGGTTTAGACTGGTTGTGTAACTGTTTTGATGGCAATATTAGTTCTGTGAACAACTAGTTTAGGGGATGTGGGACTTCCCGAATGGTGCAAGTGCTCTTGGCCTAGGAAAAAGTCTAGTCCTAGTCTGTAAGCTTGTCTTGTATGTCTAAAAGTGTGGCCAATATTGATATTACGCGAGTGGAGATATGCGGCAAGATGTAATAATAATTGGTTGCATTATGCAGTACAGTGGATAGGTTGTCAATCACCTGTTGTCTAGTTCGTATTGAAGGAAATCTAGTTAAAAAAAACAACTGAAGTTGAGAATAAAGCTGGTGGTTTTTCTGGATAAGGAAACTTGATGAATGGATTTTTAGTTTGGTCAATTCATTATTGTATTTCGTCAGAAGATCAAACCAGAAAAGATTATACGAATCTATTTTGGATTAAAATAAAGTTAGTGTGATTCTAGTTCGATTACAGCACTGACTTCACTGAATAATTTTGAAGTGTGGCGAATAGGGTGTATCTTCTGTGTTTTACATGCTCATTTGCATTTATTTTTTTAGTTTTCAGTTGATGCATTCGTCGTCAATCCTCATTTTGATCTGCTGAAGAAAAGAAAAGTTCATTTACCTGTTTAATGACCAATGAATTGATACGGTTGAAAATGCGCCTTACAAGTTACGCGTTTTGTGATAAAAAATGATTGACAGATTTATGTTTTGACAAATAAGGTTAGGGTAGGGGACAATCAGTTAGATCCCTTTGGCACGGTACAATGTCTGTCTGTTCAATACGCGTTTGTCTGCTCTAACGTGCATGAATTTGAGCAGTTTCCTTGGTGTTTTATGGTCGAGGCCGATACATTCATCTAGATTAAATGAAATTATCTTTGATCATCTTCAGTTCCTCCTCACTTGGAAAATGTATGAGAATCTTATACTTTGGAACTCATTAATTTTGATTTTATTTTGCTTGTTGATCCCTCTACCTACCTTATCTGCTAGATTGAATACAGTGGTAGTTTCCGAATGGTTTTATGGCTCTTGGCCTAGGCAGAGGTCCCGTCCAAGTCTGTAAGCTTTATCTTGTGTGTCCAAAGTATGGACCTCATTGCATCGGTAGTGGCAGTGCAGATGTGTGGCACGACACACATGGTTCGGCAACATCTACTTTGTTGCATTTTGCAGTGCAGTTGATGAAATGGACCCTCAATAGTTGTGGTTGACAGACTTGGACGGGACCTCATTGCATTGGTAGTGGCAGTGCAGATGTGTGGCATGTGACAGACATGGTTCGGCAACATGTTTAGTGATGGTGGTAGGGTTCTTACAACACATAGAACTTCATTAGATCCAGAATTAGTCCAAGCATTGCTTTGTCTAAGTGATTGGTTGCCAGACTTCTTTGATCCAGGTTAAAAAAAAATTCCTTTGCTTTATCCTCAATTTTTCATAGTTTCAATTGTTGTTCTTCTGATTTCTGATTGATTTTGAATATTTGTGTACTAATGCAGATATGGAAATTGAAGACTGAAGTTGATGCAACAACATGCAAGCAGCCAAGCAAGAGCACTAGCAGTCTGCCATTGCCTTTATTTCTTTTGCTGCATGTTATTTGTTTGTGACTGTTTATGGGTTGTCTTTGTATTTTCTTTTCATGTGTGAGACTGAGAGACTGAACTGAACTCTGTTTTAGAACATTTTGAATGTGTATGAAGTCAGAAGAAGTCATTTTAACTTTTTTTTTTTTTTTTTTTTTACCCAGAATTCGGATTTTATCGGAAAAATCCGAATTTCCGATAAGTTAACCTTAACCTTATCGGATTGGGTTTTTTAGAATCCGTCGGATTTTATCAGATTTTGGAATTCCGATAACCCTTAACCTTAACCTTATCGGATTTGTTAAAATCCGACGGATTTTAGTCCGTTGACAGCCCTAAACAGGATTCTTGTTGGCGGTTCAACTAGCAGCTGAAATGAAATTTTCGAAGATTGTTATTGAAGGTGACTCGCAGAAGGTGATACAAGCTTTGAATGGTACGATGAATATAGTTCCATGGAGATTATTGCAATTCACTAATCAGATTCAGCAGGTGGCCAGCTAGTTTGATCAGGTCGAATTTTCCTATATTCCACGAGAGGCTTGTTTGGGCTGAAATTCTCTTCAACCCAAAACAACCAAAATCATTCATATTAATTCAGACCTAAAATTAACACATAAAAGAGAAGATATTGAACACTGATTTAACGTGGTTCAGCCCTTAATGGCTTACATCCACGGGTCATGAAATTGTGAGGGTTTTATTGATTAATCTAGTTTACAAATACATGATGCTCCATTGGAGCTCTTCCTTCGATTCAGTCTTTTTTCTGTTGGAGAAGAAGCCTCCTATTTCCTGTTCTTCTTCTTTTCCTTTTAAACGAAAATCCTTCAGCTTGGGTCGATGAGTCATCCACCTTGGATCGATGAGTCACCCAACTCTCAATACGTGGCGTCCTCTAATCGTCCCATGTGTCGACCCAATCTCTTACAGATACTTCCATGTGGCTTCTCCCTATCCGTCCACTCGTCGATCTAATCTTCTTATCCTACTGGACTGGTTCGATCCATGGTTCGATCCCTGGTACGATCTAACAGCATTTCGATCCATGCATCGGGACATCTTGTGCTCCGCACTTTGCTGCCACGTTCAGAGCAACTTTTTGGTACTCACAACTTGCCCCCTTTTCTTGAGAGTTATTTGAAGAAAAACTCTTAAGAAAATAACTTCACGCAAATTTCATCTGAACCTTGGTGCGATCCATGCTTCGGATTAACAATACTTCAAATTTGTGCAACGGTAGCACTTCAGACTTGTGTATTTTCATGGCCTCGTCATATTTTTGTCCCTACAAAACAGAATTTTATCTATACTGATCGTTGGGTTAAACATTTTTTCATGAGTACAATGGATCGAGATCCCACACATACGAAACAAACCCTAGCCAGGGGTAAGATACAGGGTTGGTCCCGAACCGTACTCTGAAAAATGATAACCGGACTCTGAAAAATGAGTATTTTGTATCAAGACTCTTTCATAGGTTCTGCGACCTAATAGTCTTATCATGTCTCCAGCCACGGAGCTCGGTAGGAACACACGCTTAATTTATCTCGGGCATAGAGTAAATTAATGTGTCCCATAAATTTGCTCAAGCCACTGAGCTTAGTAGGATCACACACCTAATTTATCCCTGGAATGGAGTAAATTATGTGTGATCCATCATTTTATTAAGACTCCTACATGGGTTCCCTCTTTGGGGATGCGCCCATTAGCCTTATTTCAAGACTTTTACATGAGTTCCCTCATTGGGGATGCACCCACTAGTCTTTTTTTGTCTCCTGAACGGAGAAATATCGGTAAGAAATATACCTGAAATGTAGATGAGAAGTATACTTGAAAAATCATCCAGATATTTCTCATTTCTTATTTCTTATTTAAGACATATCCCATATTCTTCTATATACATGAGAAGCATATATAGAAATAAAATATGACATATATTTTAAATAAGACATGAGAATTATCCAGATGAATATTCCTAAGTAATCGCTGTTTGAGAGATCAGAAGTATACGAATGTAAAAGTATTCGCCTTCCGGAAATATTTGATGACAGGTTGAAAGAGATCCCCATTTTTGAATGATAATTCATGTTGGAGCATTCAGATTGCCGCAAGAAGTATAAGAGGTATCGCCTTTCAAAAAAGTTCAGAATAAATTGAAGTATTTACCGAATACTCTTCGTGAAGTATGAGCCATTTGAAGTATCTATCAATTGTCGACTTATGCTAAGAAGTACAAGGCATATAACTGGCGAAAAATATTATTCATCTAAAGTTAATTAATTTTTGAAATAAAATACCTAATTGTCGTGCAGTATTTAGCTCATTTCACAGCTAAAACTTTGATTTCTTTTTAGCATGCCCCCCAGTGCATCATTATTGCATAGCTGCCGCATCTCTGAAGTGTCCTTCATAGGTATCTTCACATCTCATAAAAATGTCTTAAACATTTCACGATATTAAATGGGTACAAGCTAAAAATGATTTTCATGCTTTTAATTGAATATTACTGTTAAATCTCATCAAACAAATTAGAATTTGTTCAGACTAAAAATTTATCATATTAAATCAATAAGTTTCTATGATTATGACATTAATTATCATAATGCATGATATCACATGCGATTCAGATACTATTGAAATCATTTGATCAATTCATACTGTATGACAGATGATGTGTATATAAATCAAATAAGCTCATGCTTTTTGAGCAATTAAGAGAAATCATGATTGAATCATTTAAAGATGATAATCAAGAATCATTCTTAAATTTAAAATTGCTACTTCTAATACGCAATTAATATTATAAACTTTATAATTGAAAATTTAAAAAAGATAATGCATAATTATCTTTTCCGAAATGCTCAAGCTTGCAGATCGGTATATGTCTTTTCTCATCTATTAAAGCTGTGATAATAATTATCTAGCTATAATAATTTAATTTAATTTAATTTAACTTATTATTATTATTATTATTATTATTTTATTTTATTTTTTTTAAAAGGACTAGCCGAGTCAGCCAATCTGACTCGGGCTAATTGGTCTTGCTTAACTGAGTTGGATCAAACTCAGTGAGCCGACTCACTGGAAAGAAAATCCAGCAGAGTCTGGTTTGCTTTTAGTTATTTTCCAGCCTAAATCAGGCTATTCTTTTCAATCTTTCCCTGCAATTTATACATTCATTCATTTTGTGATAAACACATATTAGGTTCATGGGAACATTTATCCATTCTAGCATAAAACATCACAAAGATCAGTACTTTCTCTAAGTACCATTAGTCCTAGCAAGTATGAAACATAAACATGCCAACTTATACAGTATGTACATTGCATAGATTCATCTAATAAATATTCACATATTAGATAGATTTGACTACATATGTATTCATTAAACTAACCGATCTTTCTAAACACATTCAGCAATCATGTTATCATGGTGAATCCATACAGATGCTGAGTTCACAAGTTAAGAAAGCTCATGTTTTTTGATTGATAAACATAGACTGTAACTCATTCATTTAAAGATGATGGGTATGAATCATTCTTAAGTTTTAAGTTGCTAGTTAGGATATGCAACAGATATAACAATTTAAGTATTGGAGAAAATAATGACATCTTATCTTTCTTGAGTTTGATCCTTCCCCAGATATTCAACAAATATGGCACTCTCTTCATGCTTGAGAAAAAACCTTATCAAACAGATTGAAAACACCATTGGCAGGTCTCTGTAGTGGAATATAATCCATGGGATCATTCGGTGCTGCATTTGGTTGATCTCTGTATGGTTCCACAAATAGCATTGATGGTGATAAAATTGTTGGTAATGGCAGACATGAATCAACTATCTTGGTTGCTAGTGGTGATGATAAGGGTTCCCATGCTGCGAATGATTCATTGTTGCCCCCTGCATATTTAAGAAGAAGCAAAACAAAGGATGCGATAATATGGATCAACAAGAAAATTATACATTGCGGTTACTTCGACTGGGCACAAAGAAATGTCTGTGCCTCAGCGATCAATTTTTAGGCAGCTTAACCTGTGTTACACATCACGAACAGTTAACATTTGATTGAAGTTGGGCAGGCTTTAGAAATTCAAAACTTGCTACTTAGCTTAGTTGGGTTGAACTAAAGCAGAAATGGGCTACCTGCAAATGTGTTAAGATCGGACTTGACAAAGTGAAATTTAAAACTCCAAAAAGAGTTGAAGTTTGAGATAAACATTATGGGCCAGTTATGACCTTCAAGCAAGTGTTTATTGAAACAACATAAAAAGCTTCAGAACTGTTAAAGCTTAAGTTGTTATAACAATTTCTAATATACAAAGAATTTCAGATCATAAATCATATAAAACACAGGGTAGGTATGCTAGACCGTCGCAATTATGAATTTGATTCTAAATGATCCGTTAACATGCAGGTAGTATATGTATTGCACTAAGAAGATAAATCCTTTAAGATTAGTGATACTCAACTTGCATTTCTCACAAGAAAGTTGTGAGTGAACAGACATGAATTTAACATTGTTTTCACTGCCAACTTGCAACCTTTCAGTGCCAACTTGACCTACAAGACAGAAATTCACTGCCAACTTGCACCTTTCAGTGCCTCTTGTTAAATCAATCATTAGAAAGAATCACTATAATACAGGAAGAATGAAATAGATGAGCAGAGATATTCATGATAAATTGAAGCCACTAGATCCTTGGGTATGAGAATTTGAATTAGTATTCTAGAATCAAAGAACTAAACTCTTCAATTCAACTGGTATGTTAATACAGTTGACTTTCGTTAGCACTTTTATTAGTTCAGACCAAGTGTCCAAACACAATCTAGTTCTCACGCTTGAGAACACTACAAAGAAAAACCAATAGCATATCTAAGGTATCATTCAACAATCATACAGACATTCATGTAAACCATCCATTCAATCATTAAAATCATCTCAAACATTATTCCACACAACCATAAGCATCAATGATTTCACAGTCAAATATCGAGCAATTCTTTCTTGGCAAGAACTTTTCCAAACTCAATTCATAATCGAACCCATCAGCAATTAGACTATTCCCATCTATCTACAACATGCTAATCAAACTTAGGATGTCAAGCAGGACATAACTAAGCAAGTGTTCAAAATGAGAATTCAGAGAAATTGTAAGTGATGATTTAACTTAGAATCCCAACAAAATAATAAGCTTCAATCATCTCTTAGAGGCAATACTGAATCAAGCAGTTCTTAACACAATTCATTTCACAAATTCATGTCACGTTCCAAAACAGATTCTCAAGCCTCAAGACAAATTCAACTATATATAACATTCAATTTTCTCAGCACATTCAAACATAGCACAAGACTTCCTCCATATACATGAAAATTCAGGAATATGTCCTGCGAACATAGCCTACTGTCCATCTTAGAAACACGCCTTGTACTTGCAGGATCCTAATGGAATTTTAACCCTACATTCACAAATATCAGGGACATGCTATAAAAATTTGAGCTAAAAGTGACGGTTAGATTATGAGATATGACTGATATCATATGATCCAAAATTGCTGAATTCAGGCAGACACAATCGTTTAAAATCCTCTATTTGAGGTACTTACTATGATCCATTTGTTTTGAAATTTTTACACATTACTCATAACAAAAATGGGTTCATCATATCCAAAAATGAGAGACAGGCATGCAATATAAGTATTTCGTTTAAACTCAACAACTCAGTCATATCCTACAGGATTAGTTCTCTGTATTGCAACAATTTCCACTGCCTTTCCTAACCTGATCATAATGAAATTTGGAGGGTACCTCCATTACTTAGCAAGTAACAACATGATAAAATTTCAGAAAAGTCCAACAGTTGGATAGATGGATATCATTAGAACAAGAACTGAGGTTATATGGCATACAAGGCATACGAGATTTTCAAATAAGATTTGATAATATGATGAATTTCTACAATCAAACCATATCATAGCAAATCAGTATGTTTATAAAACACCACTTTTTCTCACATAAGAACCCTAAAAATTAATTCACACAATCTTGATCCATAAACATGAAATTGATGAACAAAACAGTTCACCCATGCATCCATATACCCTAAAATAGAGTTTAAACACTTCATTTGTTAAAAACCCTAATTTAACAAGAATCCGAATTCTACTGTGAGCATAGAAATTGAAATTGAGAATAAAATTAGAACATACAACCTGTTCATGGTGTGCATTTAATATGAAATTACGAACCCATTCGCTGATTTGAGCATGCATATTCATTTGATTTTGCAAACCCCCAAGTCCTTGCTTGTAATAGTATTCAGGTGAGGAAGAAGAGAAGCAAAGCTTCTTCTTTGGCTCGGTGAAAGAGAAAAGATGGAGGAGCAGTAGAAAATGATGAGAAATAACATCCAATCTTTGTGTCATTAAACCTTTTCCTCAAACACTTTATGTTCATCTCTTTAAATTGGCAGAAAAATGATTTTGTTGTTGTTATGTTCACGCTTGTATAACTTCTCTTGAACCTGGAAACTCAATTTAAAAGAGAACCCAGCTTTCTAAATTCAATACAAATATTAAATCCAGTTAATTCATAATGATTTTGTTTACAGGGAAATAATCCCCAAATCGGCTAAAATTTTGACAAATATAGTTAATTCAACATGAAAATCAAATTGAATCAATAGTTAATAAAGATTAAAGGGGTTTTAAAAGATGAACCCAGAAACCAATTTTAAAGATTAATTCAACTGAAAGAGGCAGAGGAACAGCAGCACTAGGAAACACATCAACTGAATCCCCCAGTTTTTGATTTCTTCTCCAATTAATCGTTTCTTCCGTTAATCAACATCAGGTAGGATAAATCCTTTCTTCAGTCCCTGTTTCTAGCGCCAAATTGTTTGGGCTGAAATTCTCTTCAACCCAAAACAACCAAAATCATTCATATTAATTCAGACCTAAAATTAACACATAAAAGAGAAGAGATTGAACACTGATTTAACGTGGTTCAGCCCTTAATGGGTTACATCCACGGGTCATGAAATTGTGAGGGTTTTATTGATAATCTAGTTTACAAATACATGATGCTCCATTAGAGCTCTTCCTTCGATTCAGTCTTTTTTCTGTTGGAGAAGAATCCTCCTCTTTCTTGTTCTTCTTCTTTTCCTTTTAAACGAAAATCCTTCAGCTTGGGTCGATGAGTCATCCACCTTGGATCGATGAGTCACCCAACTCTCAATACGTGGCGTCCTCTAATCGTCCCATGTGTCGACCCAATCTCTTCCAGATACTTCCATGTGGCTTCTCCCTATCCGTCCACTTGTCGATCTAATCTTCTTATCCTACGGGACTGGTTCGATCCATGGTTCGGTTCCTGGTACGATCTCTGGTACGATCCAACAGCATTTCGATCCATGCATCGGGACATCTTGTGCTCCGCACTTTGCTGCCACGTGTCAGAGCAACTTTTTGGTACTCACAAGGCTAATGAAGTTGCTCATTTTCTCGCTACCTACACCGTAAAGCACAATTTTCACTGTCAAGTGGATATCTTCTCCACCCCCTGCATTTCTTCCTGTATCTCTTTGGAAGAAGTGGTCGTATCTTCTATTTAAATTTTTTTGGTTGTTTGTCTGTGGCCAGTGCGGCCTTCGATCAAAAAGAAAAAAAAAACAGTGGATGGTCGAATATTACGTAAACCTCACAACTCC
>JAJJMC010028698.1:0-14076 GCA_023531435.1 Papaver californicum
TACCTTCACAAGTTCGAGAATCGAACACTTTATTTACCACTTAAAAAGCAACATCACTTCTTCTTTGCTTTCACTTGTTGAGCTCTTTCTTGATTTATGTGTGCTTCCGTGAGGGCGCACGTTCTCGCCATGCTCTGATCTTCTTTAATTTCCATTTCTCCCTGAGGTGTTGGAAATCGCAAGTACTGATGGTACGTTGATGCAACCCCTTTTAACTGATGGACCCAATGCCTCCCGAAGATGGCGTTGTAAGGTGAGGGCGCTTCTACCACACTGAACTTGGTTGCAACATTCAAGGGTCCAGTCATTATTTCAAGTGTGACTTCTCCTCTGGGTTTCGTTGTTACACCATTGAATCCATAGATGGTGTAGCGAGATGGATCAAACTGATCTTCTTTCAATCCCATTTTCAGAAATGTGTCATAAAACAACACATTAAGAGAACTTCCTCCGTCTATCAAAATCTTTGTGATATTCCAACCAGACACAGGCAAGGTGAGAACCAGCGGGTCGTTGTGAGTTTCTACTTCTTGATCTACCTCTTCTGCTGAAAATGTTAGTGGGGAAGCCATCCATTCTTCTCATGTTTCAGTGATCCTCCCTGCAACTTTAAATACTTCATGGTTGATTAATCTCCTGCGAAGCTTCCTATCAATTGCTGCGTTCATCGATGATGAATTTGATTCAGAAAATGAAATCATATTGATAGTCTGATTGTTGTTGGGGATATTAACAGCTTTCCCTTTATCAAGCCTTGAGGGCGGTGCAGGTGATTGAATGAATTCTTTTAACTCTCCAGCGTCAATCATCTCTGGGACTAGTAAAACTAAGTTTCTGCATCGATCGGTTAAATGCCCCCGATAGCAATGATACTCACAATATTATTTAGAGTTTTGAGTGTGCTCTGGTTGTCGATTTTTTGTTGGTGGCCATTGGAAGTCTGGTCTATTTTTTATTTATTTTTAAAATTTCAGAATATGGAGTGTTATTTTTTGTAAACACTCGATCCTGAAAAAATTTCTTTTTTCCCTCTATCCGTGGACGCTTTGGTTCACTAGTTTCAGCTTTATTTGGAAATCTTTTCCCCGACCTGGACGATGGTTCTATTGAATTTGTTTTTTTTTGCATCTCCTTGTTGTTGCGATACTAACCTTGGACATTGCCCTTGTATATCTTGCAGCCTTGCACATGTCTCGATTATTTCCCTAAGGTGCCCTCAGTTTTCGGGTTGATATTATGAATATCAACAAAGAGCTGACTTTTTCGGTCAGCTATTCCCCACTTGTAGTTGTTAATGGCAGCATCTGGCTCAACATCTCCAATTGCCTGGAAGATTGCATGCCACCGGGCTGTATAGTCACGAATTGATTCCTCTAGCCATGAAGCGAGTGAATACAATCTATCCAATCCTGAGTCAACAGGTTTGTTGTACATGTACGCTTCCAAAAAAATTTGAATTAGCTGCGCATACGAAGAATAAAACTTTCTTGCAATTTATCATACCATGCCAATGCCAGTCCCTTCAAGCTTTGATAGGAAACATCGACAAATTACAGTATCATTTTGCTCCCAACGCACCATGATTCGGTTGTAATATTTTAAATGTGGGGTCGGATCCCTGGTACCATCATAGCATTCAAAAACAGGAATGTTGCATTCTCGGGGCATTGGTGCAAATGTTAAATGTGGTGCCAATGGCGTTCGCCTAGCTTCCTTTAACACTTCCTCTATTCGCCCACCTTCTTTATTCTTTAGGTTTCTTATTTCTTCCTTCATTTGCTCCATAGCTTCAAAGCATTTTTGCTATTGATCATGTTGTGGTCCTGGGTCTGCCCGATTCGTCCTTTCTTGTCCAGGTTGTTGTGATGTGGATCTCAGTACCATTCTTTGATCTCGACTATTTCTTTCTCTTCTTCCTTCGAATCTACTGGAACTTACTTCTTGTCCTCGTGTTCTGGTGGCAGCTGGCTCCGCATTCCGCTGGATCGTTTCTTTCAACGTTTGATTTTCTTTAGTTAATCGTGTGATTTGTTCGGCACAAGATCGTTGTTCTTTGCGCACCTTACTCATATCCTCCATTAAATTTTGTATATGATCAATAGTGTTCTGGGTATTATCCTGAGATGGAGAACGATTATGTTCATAATTGTTTTGATTATTCTCCTGAAGTGAAGAATAACCCTCTGAATGGCTTTGCTGACTCTCTGGGTTATTTACTATCTCTCTTTGTTGAAGAATTCCTCTTGCGTAACTCTCTTGATTTCGTGAATTTTCAGCTTGTGACATGTTTTCTGCTTTGTTTGTTTTCCTTTCGTAATGTTCTGTTTTCTTCTAATACCAATCCTCTGCTGCTTTTGAGAATTCCTTTGGTAGTATTCTATGAAACTATATGATTTCAAAAAAATTATTTATAAAAACATAAGTAATTAAAACCATTTCAAATGAATATATACTTCATAAGCTGAATAAATCTTTCATTTTCCTTTAATATGTACAAATTCATACAAAAAGAGGTAACAAGAAATCCTAAGGTTCAAAAAATTTCTTACTCATTAACGCTTTTTGCATGAATCAAAGATTTTGTATAAATCAAAAAATTAATGAATTCCATTGACAAAAACTTACTTGAACCAAATCATATCACTTTTCGGGGTTCGAAATTCCTCTATCAATTTTTTTTTATAAGGTAGGATAAATCCTTTATTCATCCATGTTTCTAGCGCCAAATTGTGACGACCATTTTTGGTGGTCAATCACAACCAAAAACTTAAGTTGTTTAAAAATGACAATACTCCAAGTGTAATTGATACAGAAAGATTATAATACAGGGAATCATCACTCAAATATAAATGAAAACAACTCAATATATAATGTGGTTCAGCTAATAAGCCTACATCCACAGGAAAATAAAGTTTATTATTTATCAACACATATTTTGTACACATGGTCATATAAAGAATTAAGGAAATTTTTTTCAATAGAGTTCATAACCTAGTCTTAGCTTTTTCCCCTTCTTGAATTTCCTTCAGAGTTTTCTCTCTCTATTTTCTTTATCCCCCTCTTTCTATTTTGGGGTTGGATTTATAGTAAAATATGATGGGTCCCTCTTCCTCACTCCTTCTTATCTTTACTTAACCTGTTTGATCTTATCTTTGTCTTTGGGCACAGCTCATCTTATTCCATTCGTAATGCTTCTTACTAGTTCCGCTTGCTGATGTGCAGCTTCCCTTTGGATTGAGTATTTGTTGGTCCTTTGTCTTTATAATGTGGAGGTTGGCATGTGTGACGTGTGGAATTTGACGTGGAGCATATTTACTCTTGCATGATTAAAATTTATAGTGCGCACGTAGCAGGGCGCAGATGCCTATGGAGCGCAAGAGATAGCCAGATGATTATGGGGCGCAAGAGATAACCAGATGATTATGGGGCGCAAAAGATTGCCAGAGCGCAGATGATTGTCTTGGCTATTGATGATATTTTTTCTTGTGCTCTTTCCACATATCTTGTATGCATAAATTTAGTCTGACTTTTCTGCTCCCGGTGTCAGTTGATGTGTGATAAATGTTTTATAGCTGTCTTTCTTTATTGTTTATTTTGTTCTTGTACTTCTCGGTGTAACATAATATGATACTTTCTTCTTATGATGTGAACACGTGGAACTGATGAATTTATGTCCTTATAGGATTATTGATCGGGGAATGGATAGTGACATCTTGAATAGGAATGAGCTTTGATCCACCACCATTCTCTTCTGGTAGTATCTCCGCACCAATTTCCTTACCAAAACTCTCTTTCTCATTCTCACTGCTCACAAAAATGATCTGCATATGCACAGCGCGATAACTTAAACGAAGGCATAGTGATCATCACAACAAAAAGAAGGATATCGGCAATCATACAACAATTGAAGTTAAAAATAACACTTACTTTTTCTTGGATATCTTTATCTAGAAAGACATAAAACATCTTCTAGAAACTAACAAAGAACCCAGGAGAATTTAACATATACATTTTTCCTAGTTGTCCTGGATAGTAAGCCTAAAAAAAAAAAAAATCAGACCAATTGTTTATGCCAATTTTCCCATTGACATTAACAACCAATGATTTAAGGATAATACAATAAACATAAGATTTTAACTAATGAACAGATACACAGAATCATTTTAAGAACAATGATTTGATAGACATTTTAACAATCCAACCATTTACAAATCATAAATCTGATCAAAACTACAGTTACAAATCCATCATCTTTTAAAAGCAAGAAAATGAATCATGAATGTCCTATCTTTTCTTATCTAATCATTCACAGTACATACCTAATAACCTTTCTCTTTCTTGGTTTGATAAATCTTCCTTTGCTTCGGTCCTACGGTTTCTCTTCCTTTCACGTTGTTGTTGTTCATGTTCTTCATGCATTCTTACCTCCGCCATTATACAAAATTTTGCATCATCTTGATCTCCCTGAATCTCCATTTCGCCTTGTGGTGTTGGAAATCGCAAATATTGATGATAAGTGGAAATTACACCCTTTAACTGGTGCACCCAACGTCTCCCAATTATTGCATTGTACGGAGATGGAGCATCTACTACACTGAATCTTGTTAAAATGTTAATGGGTCCAACTGATACTTGCAAGTCTATTTCTCCTTCTGGTCTTGAGGCCATTCCATTAAATCCATAAATTATATACCGGGATGGGAATAATTGATCTTTTGTGAACGTCATTTTGCAAAATGTATCATGAAATAAAACGTTCAATGAGCTGCCCCCATCCATAAGAATTTTTCTAACATTCCATCCTGACATTGGCAATGTGAGGACAAAAGGATCGTTGTGCATCTCAATTTCTTGATTTACTTCCCGTGCTTAGAAAGTTAAAGGTGATGCCATCCAGTCTTCCCAGGCTTCTGTTAACCTTCCTGATATCTTAAAAATTTCATGATTTCGAATTCTTTTATATAACTTTTTATTGATTGCAGCATTCAAATCAGTATCTCGTTTTTCAGAGAATGATATCATATAAATGGTGTGTTCATTATACGGAATATGCACTGCTTTTCCTTTGTCGGGTCTGGTTGTTGGTTCGATCCTTTGAATATACTCTTTTAATTCTCCTGCATCTATCATTTTTTATACCAGCAAAATAAAATTCCTGCAATTTTCTGTTGCATGACCTTTATAACAGTGGTAGTCACAATAATCTTTTGATCGTTGTGTAAACTCAGGTTGATTGCCTTTTGATGATGGCCATTGAAAATCTGGCTTAGCTTTTATGATGTCAAGTAATTCAGTATATGAGATATTAAGCTTTGTAAACACTCTCTCTTGAAATCATTGCATAAAAGGTTTATTATCCCCTTGCCGTGGGCGCTTTGATTCCTTTGATTCTGATTTATGAGGAAATTTCTTTTTCTGTTCTATTGATACCTCAACTGAATTTGTCCTTTTCATGCTTCCTTGATTTCTTGAACTGCTTCTTGGACCTTGTTCTTGGACATCTTGCAACCTTGCACATGTTTCTATTATCTCTCTAAGTTGTCCCTCGGTCTTGGGATTATTACGATGAATTTCAATAAAAAGCTGACATCTCCGATCAGCGATTCCCCATTTATAATGATTTATTGCTGTGCTTGAATCAACATCTCCAATTACTTGACATACCGTATGGCATCGGGTAGTATAAGATCGAATAGTTTCTTCTGGCCATGATGTGAGGGAATACAACCTATCTATTCCCGAATCAACGGGTTTGTTGTACATATAAGCTTCAAGAAATTTCCTCACTAATTGTGAATAACATTCAATAGAACTCTCTGGCAATCTATCGTACCATAATAATGTTGAACCTGTTAAACTTGAGGGGAAACATCGGCACATAATTGCTTCATGTCCATCCCAACGTGACATCACTCGATTGTAATACTTTAAATGTGAGGTCGGAACCAGAAGAGATATTAACTTTGTATACAACGGCAACGGAAGATGCAATCAGTGCAGGATGGTCCGCACCAATGAGAAGGCAGAAAAACCAATATATTATATCAGTAAAACCCTTAATTCAGCAGAAATAAATTACAAAGATTGAACAACTTATTTTATCATTAGTCTTTGCCACTCAAAAGTTACGTACATATTTTCTTACACATTATGTTCGTGTCCCGAGCAAGGCACTATTACAATCAGTATTGAAAAATACAGGAAAAGTGGGAAGAATCGCTAAATGGAACGCACAGCTAGAAAAATTCAACATCATTTATGAGTTGCAGACCGCACAAAAATCTCAAATCCTAGCTGACTTCCTTGCCGATTTCCCGATTGAAGAAGAATATGAAATTCAAGGTTCGATAATTGGAAAAAAAGAGTTTACTCATTATAAGAAAAAAAAAAAAAAAAAAAAAAAAAAAACTTTTTCATTAAAGTATTTATCACATTAACAATTTATTTTATTTATAATTGAAGGATTACCAGGATGCGAGGAACAGGACCCGCAAGATATTCTAAACTCAGCAAACTCTCAAAGGTGGGAAGTCTTTGTTGATGGGTCCCGAAACAAAGAAGGAGCAGGAATTGGCATTGTGATTACTGCACCAATGGGAGATCGAATGATCCATTCATTTCGTCTTGAATTTGAAGAACATACAAATAACATAGTAGAATATGAAGTCATGGTTCATGCTCTAAAACTCATCATTGAATTGAGAATCAGCAATGTTCGACTTACAAGTGATTCACAGTTGGTAATTCGACAAGTCGAGTTAAAATATCAAACACTTGATGCCGATTTAGCACAATATAAAGATCTTGTTCAAATTCTAGCAAGTCAAATCCCAAACATTACTTTCCGACATCTATCCCGAGACAAAAACCGATATGATGATGCTTTGGCATTCATTTCTTCCATGCTAAATGACCCAAGTATCACAGCAATACAAGTTGGAAGAATATATGAACCATCCACTCAGATAAGAGTACTTCATAATATAGAGGAAAACGTAACAGAAAAAATCGATGATCCCGCAATACAAAATGCACCATCTGTGCCTCAACAAACAAGTGATCAATCAATTGAGTCAGATTGGAGGATTCCGATTCATCTTACAAGATAACATATTGCCTACCAATTCTCAGGAAGCAAGAAAAATCCAACTCAAATCAGATAACTACCAACTTAGGGATGGAATTTTGTATCGAAAGTCATTTCTCGGCCCATTATTCCGATGCCTATCACAACAAGAAGGAATTCGGATACTCAAAGAAATACATTATGGGGATGCAGGAAACCACAGTGGAAGACGATCACTTGCACTAAAAGCCAAAACCCAAGGTTATTATTGGATATCCATGCATAAGGATTCGGATAACATGGTACGAAGATGTGAAGAATGCCAACGATTTGCAAAAAAGATCAAAGCACCTGCCACAGAGCTAAATTCTATACTCAGTCCTTGGCCATTCGCAAAATGGGGAGTATATATTGTTGGTCTGTTAGTTGAGGGAACCAAAAAGAGAAAATATTTAATAGTGGCTACTGATTATTTCACCAAGTGGGTAGAAGCTAAAGCATTAGCTCGGATCAGAGATTCCGATGTATTTACATTTTTATTTGAAAACATCATATGTAGATTTGGAATCCCAGCAGCCATAGTTTCTGATAATGGACAGCAATTTCAAGGAAAGAACATCGATATGTTGTTTGAAGCATATAATATTCAACAATACAAATCCACACCATTCTATCCCCAAAGTAATGGACAAGCTAAATCCACAAATAAAAAAATTGCAATAAATCTGAAGAAGACATTGGATGGGTATCAAAAACGTTGGTGTGAGAAATTACATAATACATTATGGGCATATCGTACCACGAGAAAAGAATCCACTGGAGAATCACCTTTCCTTCTCGCATATGGTACAGAAGCAGTCATACCAACTGAAATCATTTTACCCACGACAAGAACAGAAGCATGGGAGAAAAATTTAAATACAAATCTAATGTTACAAAAATTGGATGATTTAGAGGAAAAGCGGGAAGTGGCACTCCAGATAATGGAGAACTACCAAAGAAGGTTGGCACGAGATTATCATAAAAGAGTCAAGTCACGAAACTTTGTCCAAGGACAATATGTTTTACGACAAATCCAAGAATACCATCGGGACAAAGATGCTGGAAAATTTGCACCAACCTGGGACGGTCCATATATAATACACGCATCAGCGGGACAAGGATCGTACTATCTTCGAAATATGCAAGAAACACCTTACAACATCCTTGGAACGCACAATACCTAAAGCTTTATTATCCATGAATAATATCACAATTTCGTAGGCCAGAACAGGTATTTAAGTTTTTATCTGATTCTTTATGTCACACTAACACTCTTTATGTGTTTATACTTACCATAAAATACAAATCCAGGAACATCTTATTCTGGAAAACGCTTCGATTAGCGACATAATCAAAATACAAATCCAGGAACATCTTATTCTGGAAAACGCTTCGATTGGCAACATAATCAAAATTCAATCTTAGTGCCAAAGAGGTACATGACTTATTAGAATTTAAATAATTCAAAAATTCTAATAAAGAGAGAATACCTAACTTATGGTTATCATTTTCTGAGTACGTTCGGGACCAACCCTGTATCTTACCCCTGGCCCGGGTTTGTTTCGTATGTGTGGGATCTCGAATAATATGTTTTTAGGTATATATACACTTCAATCCATTGTACTTCTGAAATAATATGATTAACCTAAAAAAATTTCTAAACATCATATTTTTGTGCAGAAGAAATATTCAGAGCACAATCCAGTGAAAAGTAAAAGATCACAAAATAATACTTCCAACAACAATAAGTCAAACTTCAAGATAAAAGAGGGTCGGGACACAGAGACAAGTGCGACTACGCTTCGGGGTTGGGCCGCCGGAGAGGTTGAGGAGGAACCACTGGAACAGAAGCACGACCATTCAACACAGAAGGATCGGCTTGAGCACGATCCAAGGCAGAATTAAATGACATCGCAATCTTTTCCTTGGCATCTTGCTTCACCCAGAAAATATAAGCATGCCTATAATCAATTTCTGTTTGAAGATCTTTAATCTTTTGCTGATCCTTCTCTACTTTCTCTTTTTCAGCATTTAATTCCTTTAGTAGTTCATCAGATCTTCATTGTACTTTTGTAATTTCTTGTTCTTGAGCATTTAACTGAGATTGTAAGTCCCGAAGCTTGACTGTATTCAGGGCCACATTTTTCTCTGAAGTCTTCAGCTCTTCAGTAATGTTTGCTATCGTATTGTTTGCAATATTCAGTTCAGCTCCCGCTACTGTTGCTCGGCCATTGGCTTCATTCATCTTCTTTTCTAGCACTGGAAATCAGAATGAATATTAGATAAACCATATAACACCGTCAATAAAACAACCATATAACTTAAACATATACCTCTAACTACAGATTTAAACTCTGCTTCTTTAAGGGTTAAAATTTTCAGAACTTCTTGATACTTGGATTCAGCTCTATTACGTCTCCAGGTATTCAACTCAATACTATCGGACAATTGTGCTAATTTCCCTTTAACCAACTCCATATCCATATTTACTTCTCTTGCATGATTGTTCAACTGAGTCATCCTACGCTGGAACCTCAACAGGGATTCCAAGTCTCCCTCTGATCCCATAAATGAAGGGCAGATTTTCAAAAAAAAAAAAAAAAAGAAAAAAAAAAAAGTACGATTTAAGCTCGCACCAAATGAAAGAACGAACCATAGGATCGTACCCAAACATAGGTACGATCTAAGCCCACACCAAATGAAAGAGCGAACCGAAGGATCGTACCAAACATAGGTACGATCTAACTTATAGAGCTACCAACTCAAAATAAAATATGAACCAAGAAGTAAGGAACGAACCTTGGTTCTGATCTTGAAGCTTTTGATTTTGATCCTAAAAATTTTGAAGCTTTTCCTGTTGTTGTTGTTGTTCTTGTTGTTGTTGAAGTTGATGTTGAAGATTGTTGTTTTGCTGCTTGAGATTTTCAATTTCTTGCTGCAAATTTTCATTTCCACTCTTCGCCTTTGCTACTTCATTCTTGAACATCAGCTCCATCATTACAGCCCGAGCCTTAAAGAATTTATACGCTGCAAATGTACAATCGGTACCGTATTTAAGCTGAGCGAGGGCTTGCTGTGGAAAAGAGTACGATGAACCCTCTGCCATAGTCAAAATCTCATTCAAAGAAGAGGGAAGACTGAGCGAGTATGATTGATCGAAGCACTCGCCTTCGAACCAAGCATCTCGAGTACTATCCAGCGAAGCAGCACCAAATGAAGTTCGCAGCCTAGCCATTGAAGCAGTATCGGATTTGAAGGAATCATGCTGAGCCGAATTATTCAGAAACCCTTTGGAAACAAACCATTGAAAGGCTTCATCTTCTTCACCTGCAAGAATGAATCCCTCATCTTCTTCAGAGAAAGGCCATTGGATGGAGGGTTCAGCATCATTTCATCATCGCTATCACCAGCAGGAACAGCAGATCGAGCTAATGTCCCGACGGGGGTATCTGATGTATGAATAACTTCAGAAGCATTTTCATCCCCAACAGGGTGCGGAACATCAAGAACAACAGAAGCCGGAACACTTGGGACTATATTTCAGCATTGGCCTCTCCAGAGATCTCATTCATTTGTTCCTCTACAATAACATTTTCATTTTCAGCATTTTCTTCAACACGAAAGGGTCCTGATGTAGTGGGTTCGTTCGGATTGTTACAACCTATAGCAGATGGTTCGAAATTGATTCTAAAGGAACCTATTTCACCAAGTAGTGCTAATTTCTCCCTTTTTAGAATGGCTCCAGGCACTTTAGAGATCCAATTGAGACAGTGTTTTTAAGACACGATGCAAATATCAGACTCTTAGACCGGTGCTCAAACCTTTGCTAGAGATCCATTCTCCAGTCGATTCATTGCAACGGATTTTCTCTCGAAAACGACGGGTCATTCCTCAGTTTGAGAATCCTGCTGATCCCTAGAAAACCAGATCCATCATTACATAAGTCAATATAGACGGGACACTTTAGGATCCAATGTCCGATCTATCTCTTCAAATCGCAACTTAGAGCATTCATCAGTCGAGAAAGTGGAACTAAAGAGCGACGAAGACCTCAACGAAGGGAATTTATCAACTCATTAGTGAAACTGCAAAAGAAGAACTTATCTCATCGATCAATTCACGAACTCGGAACTAAGGGACTCACTTTCTAACCTAGTGAACCGAGCGTACAAAAGAAGACAACAGCTTCGATCAATTTTTCTGCATTTTCTTCCTCAATAGCAACATCGTCTGCTTCTTCTTGAGGTAATCCAGTGAAAACTGTTATTGTACCGATACATGGAGCAGCGTGCTCTATCTCAAAGGTAAAAGGAAGAGGAGAAAAAGAATCAAAGATATTGGAGGGAGCAGTGGCGGTTGGAACAGCTTCAGAAATGGGAGGGGGTATTGAAGGCTGATCTGAAGAAAGAATAGGTTTCCCCACACTAACGGGAATATCGTTGATGATAACATCCTGTACCGATACCTCTGTACGGACCGAACTTTCAATGTCCTGTCCCGTAGCAGCTATAAGAGCGGAACCGCTGCTCCCCTCACCCAAACAATCCCTAATTTCCCCTTCCTCTGCTTCGGAAGGGTACACCGGTCTTCTCAATTTTCTCTTTTTCTTTGTTTCTTCAGGAAAAACTAACTTTCGTTTCCCTTTACCTTCAATAACCTCCTCTTCAACTCTGTGTCTTCCCTTAACAATTTGAATACCAAGACTTCGGCGTGGAGGAGGAGGAGGGACATCATTGGCGAGATCAGATCCAGGTTCAATCTGAAACACAAACATTTGACCCATAAGGAAAAATTCAGTAGTAACTCGGAATAACATTGAAATAAAGAATAATACAAACCTTATAATCGAACTTATAGTCATCAAAATTTAACCGCCAAGGACAATAGTTTGGGAAACGGTTTCGGAGCACTTGAATTTCATTGGTGGAAATGTTACCGTAAATCCAAGGACCTTCAATTACAATTGGAGTACGGTACCATTTATAGTCATGATCCTGGCGAATTCTCTCCTTTGTGGGAAAATCAAGGGTGGTTTTGGGAATATGTTTGATTTTGGGATCATCAATTTCATATAATAAGGGAAATCCCGAATGACATTTCCTAACGGGGCTAACGCTCCATTTCACATAATTTTTCTTTGTAATACCATCTCCATATGTGGTATGAAAATTTTTAATAGTATAACTACTGCGTTCTATAAGATCTGGAACGTAGCAAGAAAGGTTAGTCCGCCCCTCGCTCCGAAGATAGCATTCATCAAGAATACGCCACCAATTTCCATTGTACTGAGCAACGGATCGAGCAAGTCCGTGAAGAGAATTACCACGAGTCGCAAGGACTTCAAATTGAAAAGGATTTTCTTCTTCATACAATGGAATGCGCAGTCCGGCCTCTAAAGCACCAGCAGCAATTAATAAACGATTGGGAGAATAGTTAAACTTCTGCATCGCTCCTAAAGTTAATACATCAGAAGTCTGGTCAAAAAACGATACTTTAAAACCCTCGAGATCATTCCTTTTCTTAAAATTCTCAATGTTCATTGTTCGATAACTATAAGATGCTTGAGAACGTTTATTTCTGGAGGTGGGATTGACAGATGCAGAAACCTCAGGAGCCGGGTTGCGAACAGGCCGAGGCACGGCGTACCTAGAAGAAGAAACCCTAAGAGGTCTTCCAGAGTCTTGATGATCACCGGAAGCATGGGGATTCCTGGACGACATGATGTTTTATCTGAAAAGAAAGTTTTAAAAAATCAAAATATGAAGGAATCAATTCAATCATTTCTGTGAAAAGTTAAACATTAAAGTAAAAAACTAAAAGTAAAATTTTTAACATACCTGAAGAAAGAAGATAAACAGTTACATGATCAAAGTAAATATGATTGATGCTAAAAGTTCCTGAACGGTTGGGAGAACGAAAGCACTTGAAAAATTCAAGGAAGACAAAGAGCAGCAACTTTAAGAGGTAAAACCAAAAGTGAAAAAGATTGCATCGTATTTAAAGCAAAGAATAGAAACCGTCACAATTAGGGGAAGGCATTAATTAAGGCAAATATTTGATTTCCTCGATAAAAGGAGTAACTGAAACAAACGTGATAATAAAAGATACTGCTTCCGAAAAGTTCGCATAACGTGAGAAAAGAGGTAGTGGAAAAGCAGGGCGTAATAATTCTTATTTTGTTTTTTTTTCAAAGCCTTGGATCAACCGTTAAAAGTTTTTGAAAAAAGAAAAAGAAGGGGGCAAAATGTTGGGAAATAAAAGAAGGGCGACACGTGTAAGGCAATTAAGAAGGAAACAATGAAATTAAGAAGAATGAGAAGCACACAATCAAAGCCATTTCAAAAGATCGAAACAGGACAGATGTGAAAGACTGAGCAAATCTCTGCATGATCGACACCTAGGATCGGGAAAGTAACATCACACTGATCGAAACAAATAGCATTAAATGCATATAGTGCGGGAAAGTAAGAATAATGATGAGCATGGAACGGGAAAGTAAGGATAATGATGAACATGGAGCGGGAAAGTAAGGCAATAATTACTTTAATGACACGTATGATCGGGACAAAGCTGAACAAAGAACACATGTAAACCATATAAAGCAGCGCACCAAAGAGAAAGCATGATTTGTCAATCTTATAAACATCCCGATCCTAATATAATAAGGAGAACGATAGAGGGTATCGGGACAAGAGGGACCCACTAATAAATCTATAAATAGAAGAGAGCATTCAACGGGGAGGGGGTCGGAAAATCAAGGAGAAAAAGGGCTAAGGAAGATTTACCAAACCAAGAAAGAGAAAGGTTATTAGGTACGTACTGTGAATGATTAGATAAGAAAAGATAGGACATTCATGATTCATTTTCTTGCTTTTAAAAGATGATGGATTTGTAACTGTAGTTTTGATCAGATTTATGATCTGTAAATGGTTGGATTGTTAAAATGTCTATCAAATCATTGTTCTTAA
>JAJJMC010028703.1:0-15572 GCA_023531435.1 Papaver californicum
ATGTTACCTCACCTCGAGAATAATCACAACTCTGGATATATATACTCCAATGTAGATGTAGTTCCTTCCTTTCCTAAATGCACTGCAGTTGCATCAAAAGTTTTGGAGACAACTGTGAAACAACAGACTAATTAAACAATGAGATTTGACAACCTAACAGAAAGTTTATATAAGAAGGAAATTAAGAAGGTTTATAAAACAACTCTTTCCAGTTCATAATAACATCTCCAACAGCTAAACCAGACATGTAGGGACAGTAACTCCCATTGAAAAGCCATAAGTTTTTATGCTGATGATGAGTTCCAGAAACAAAACTAACACTATAAGACCTGTTAGTTGCTCATTAGTAATAGGCACACAGTTCTCCATCTTATTCTTCTCAATGAAGTTATGTTTTCTGTTATCCAACTAGACATCACAGCACCACACAGAATCAACAATAGTAACATCTTTATATTCAGTTGGGAAATTTGACAAACAGCAGCTGGGTAATTTCACAAAGAAATAACTGAACAGAGAAAAATGGTTCGCATCTTCACAGATCACAACTTATGGTGGATACTAAAACTTTCGTGAAGAGGAAAACGATCAAACAAACCTAATTGAAATTACCTAAAACTTACCTAAAAACCCTAATTAAGAAAACAGCAGCTGGGTATGAGCATCACAGATTCACAATCATTCAAAACTAATGAAACCCATAATCAATTGCTACTCAATCATGTAATGAACTAATGATACAAACATTAATTTCAATTAGGGCAAAAAAAATTTTAAAAAAAAAACAGTACCTGTACCTGATAGAGATTCAACAGAAGAAACAAGGTGGTGGTGATGATTCTTGGGTTCACGGTGGTGGTGGTGGTGGTGGTGGTGGTGGAGTGCTCTGTAACTTCTGAAACAAATGAACTGAAAGAGAAGTAAGAATCGTTGAAGAAGAAATGAAGAATAGAGAACAGAGAAGAAGAGAATAGAGTCAGAGACACAGAGTCGATGAATAAAGAATGAAGATATGAGTCTTATGACTCTATGAGTGAGATGGCGGGTGGGCGGGTCGGGTCGGGTGAGAGGAGTTATCACCCGCACCCGACCCGTTGATAAGCGGGTATAAAAAAAATCACCCGCACACGACCCGTTCATCGGCGGGCTGGATGCGCGTCGGGTAATTTTGGTCGGGTGTGGGTTGGGTCGGATTTGTGCAGCCCTAGACGCAACTAATTAGGTAATAACCGAGACGTGTCAATTGCTGTTAAAAACTATTTCCAAACCCCATTTAAGACGCGTCAATTGTTGGTTAAAAACTATTTCCAAGTCCCCTCTTTGGCTATAGGTCTTCTAGGGCTGTCGAGAATTTATGGAAGGGCTCCCTCTAACCAATGGTAAAACCCTACAATACTTAAAACCTAAGGCCGTCGAGAATGTATGGAAGGGCTCCTCTAATCAAGAAACCTTATATAGGGCTGTAGTATTGATAGAGGGGATATTCATGTGAAGACGAAATAGAGACATTTAAAGTGAATTTCAAAAACCCCTTATCCATGATATTTTTATAATGGCTAAACTACCCCTGATTAGTTAATATTAATAAAACTAATTAGCTAATAGATTAGGCTAATCATAATTAATCTTAAATAATCTTAAATTTAATCAAATCAAATCAAATCAAAATTTTTTTTTTTTTGGTTTTCAGCCAAAACTCAACCGTAAATAATCATTTGTTTTATTTTTTGACTTGATTTCTTCTTTGCTTGGAACTTGACATTTTTGTAAATAAAACATGAAATTTAGCTAGACAAATTAAAGATAAAAACTTTCTCATACATTCTAACTAAAGTTATAATACACCCACAAAAAAAAAACCATTAGTTTGACGCAAATGTTATATAATAAACATAGAGTTAGGAGAAGGAGGAGGGGTATGTCGATCAGTTTGACGAACTCTTTTTTTTGTCGAAGGATAACGAGTACGAGGACCGACCTCCACGAGTACGAGCACCAACACGACCGCCACGAGTACGAGCACCACGTTGCACATCCTTGGCTTCATCATGTGTCTCTTCGTCACTAGGTTGCGGCTCTCTTCGGCTAGTAGTCGCATCTCTTGTACCGGCTCTACTCCTCTTTAAGCTTCGAACCGTCTCATCTTCGTCTGCTTCATGAAGCCTCCAATTTTGGCTTGCAGGTTCTTTAATTTGTCAAACGTCATCCCATCACCTCTACTTATGCATGGTTCCTCCAAACTTCTCCCTCATACTACACAACAAGATCTTCTTGGTCATACCTAAACCTTTCTACGTTGCTACCCCCGGTTTATATCCAGCAGCCAATTTAAACTCTGATTCGGCTTCTGTCTACTCCCATCCAAGTGTATCTTTGACAAGGATACATAGATCACTCCAAGGCATGTTGTTGTCAAAATCTTCATACACAACTTTTCCTTAAACTGGTAATCCAAGAATTGACTTGACTTCATCCGGCATTATTGTCATCTCGCCGAATGGGAGATGAAACGTATCGGTTTCAGGCCAATAACGTTCCCTGAAGGCTGTGCAGATGACACTGTCATATTCCAACATCGAATTGGAAATTTTGGGAGCTAACCCTGTACCATTTACGAGAACTTGGACGGTCATACATTCTTCAGCTAACGGCTAATGTTGAGCCCTTTGACGAACCAATTTCTTCACGGCCTGTGTATGATCCTACAAAGAATAAAACAATCTTTTTTAACTTGAAGTTATAAAAATTTAAATTTAACAAAAAGAGAAGTTTTTAGATTAATACCCTAGTCTCAGCAACTTTGGCAACCCATGAATGCGGATAACCAAATAATATTGCAGACCTGTCTAGGGCCTCACCCCAAGGTCTTTCGTTCCTCTTCTTAGGCAACAACACGTCTTTGCCTTTGGGAATATGCTTGTCTTTCGGTTCAGGCTGCTTCCTTGGCTTGGATTTCTTCCTTTGAGGTTCAGTAGAAGCAACAACAATTTCTTTACCTTTTCCTTGAGGACAAATTTTTCTTTATCCGTCTCTTCTTCATCACATTATTGCTCTTGTGGTGGTTCTCTAATCACAAGAGCACCTCCACTGAACACCGGTAGGTCTTCGAAGTCTTGAGGTAGACTTGTTGAGTAAAGCTACCACCCCCTACCTCAAAAGTCGTTTTCTTCTTATGGTTCTTTCTCAAGCCTCTATTATCTACCCCTAAATGAACTCCGTGGCGAGGGGTTGGAGTGTGAGAAATTGGTGTTAAATTATTACCCCTCTTCTTCCTACAAAATACAAGCAATACAAGTTAGATAATTTCCAACCAATTCAACTCAAACAAAAAAAAAAATCTTACATTCAGAATTTTTTACGGTTGGGTTACACATATCGAACCCAACCGTAAATAATCCTCAACACAAAAAATTTGCATATGCAGAATAATTTACGGTTGGCAATTAGAATCAAACCCAATCGTAACTTATAAAAAAAAATTGAGTGCAAATTTTCTTACGGTTGGGTTGAACCCAACCGTAAAATAACATCTTCATCTCCTTAATTTTTATTTACGGTCGGGTTTTTTAATAACCCAACCGTAAAATGTAGAAGAAACCAGTTACGGCTGGGTTCGAATGGAACCCAACCGTAAGTTCTTCAGAACATACATTTATGGTTGGGTTTTCGAATCGAACTCAACCGTAATTTTTCTGTAACCCAATTTTTTTTACAATAACAACAATCAAACAAGAAAATCAATCACTTTAGGGTTCTAAAAATAACATGGGTTTTGTTAAATGCCTTATATACACCATTTGTTGTGGTTTCAAAGTTTGATTTTGATTGTCACCACCGATTTGTTCTTCAATCTCTTGATTAGGTTGAAAAGTTTGATTTTGATTGGCATCACTACTACCTTCTACACCTTTAGTATGATTCTTCATCACGAACTTTAGAGCTTAATCGATAAAGAATTTTTCGATCGACGAGAAATTTCGATGGAGAAGAAAAAAATTTGAAATGAAGAAGGAGATACGGTTGGGTTTTGTTTTGAAAATGAAAATGTATTAAGATTAGAAGGTTTTGTTTTATTTAGGTTTTAATAGATTGAAGGGTAATACGAACATTTAACATAGCCCCTAAAATACTCCATAATAAATTTTTTTAGTCACCCTGAATCCTAAGGCAGCCCCTATATAAGGCTTCCTAATCAAAGGTAAAACCCTATAATACTTAAAAGCTAATAATTTTTAAAAGGAAAGTCAGCTCTTTCAATTGTGTGCCAACTGCCAAACACTTAGAACCCCAGTGGACTAGTAGTTTTGTCACTTGGGCACATGCTATTATTTGGTAAAGCTAGCAAATCATGCTCAAGTATTGTTAACATTTACCGGTTATTAGATTTGAAATGAGAAACACAAAGAGAATGGATTTTATCCAGGAATCCATAATTCAAATACTTTATTCGGTGGAAATTAAAAAAACACATTTTGTTTTGTTTACTCCCAATATAATTTTGAACTTAATCTAAATTAAGCAGTAATAGATGGAGCAGGGGATGTTGTTAAAAGAACACAGTATTTCCATATATCGGAACCCCTTTGTGGAAGCACATCGGCAAACTCCTTGTACATGTCCACAGAAGCAATGGCTTTCACCATTGCTACAACACACAATACAAAGAATACAAACGATTTTGGGGAAGATTTTGCCATGCTGTGGTTTTTGCACTCTAAATGTTAAGACTTGTATTTTGTTTTAGATATTAGTAAAGATGTTGGTATTAGAATGATAAAACCTTAAGAAATGCTTCGTTTTTATAGACCGTTTTCCAAAGTTCCCCCCACCCCCCAAGAGGTTTCCATGTATTAACTACATGCATGCATTGCCTTTATTGAGGTTTGGAATAGCCTTACTTGAATTTACTTCGTGTAATTAACTATGGAGTTATTTTTTTGGGTCCAGATCTAGTATCATGCAACAACGAGCTCCACGTTAAGGTGCTCATTTACTTATGTGTTGCATTTGTGGGGTGGCGAAACTAGGATCATGTATTCGTCCTAGTTTATTTTGACAATTAGCAGTTAGCACTATTTATTTATTTTTTATATTATATCCTCTTAAGTGTGTGATATATATGTTTAAATAATTTGTACTTGTAATAAAAAATTTACAATGAATTGGAGATTCATTGTAATCAATATACGTTTTTATTTCCAAAAATGAAAATCAAGTCACTCCACAATTCACGTTTTCAATACCATGGTTAAGAGGAATGGTAGTGCCTGGAGAAACAGCAACACTGAAAGTGATGGTGCTCATAGCAGTAGTGATACTTACGGTAATATTGAAACAGGTGTTAGAGGTCTCTGCATCTTTCCTAGTATCGACCATTGTTACTACTGCAACCAAGAAATTAATCTCCCACAGTTGTTACCAATTGTTCTACGGTGAATAAAAGATCAATTTCAAACACCATTTGCCTAAGCAGATGGCCATTCAAGCAGTGCTTTCGTTGCAGTGAGAAGAAAAAGGGGTTGGTTTTTCACGGAGGGAAGCATAGAAAGAGAAGAAGATATTAGTACAACTCAACCGATGTAATCACTTGTGCATAGAAGTTAAGTAGAATTGATTATCTATAGTAGTCAAAGTTACACTGATCTCGTAATTGGCGGAGAAAGTGGACGTAATGGTAAAAGCGGGGAAGTGGTTATAGTCACATTTATTACAACTAACTCTTATTTCCATTATGTTTGTACCGTTGTGGATGTTAACGTGTTGTGGATGTTAACGTTGAGTACTAACAATGTGAAAGAAGCCATACCAAAAACCTACTTATATCCCCCATGTGAATTGATTGTGTCGTAGCAACATCTGATTCTAATCAAGTTGACTAAAAAATAATATATAAAAATAATTGAACAATTGTACTTTAAGTTGAACATCACTTGTATATTAAGTATATATGAATTCGTAAAAAAGAATCAAACATTTACGTCTCAAGATATTAAATATAGACCTGGACAATCAAGCTGCTCATGCTAACTTGAGTGAGGCTAGAGAGAGAATTGACGAGAAATTAGAAACCATAGAATGAACGCTACAATTGAGTAATGTTCATAAGTAGTTGGTCTAATAAGGCGTGAAACTAGCGAGTAGCGAGTCACATGAGAAGACAAAGTAGGTTCCGTGACAACTCTCACGATGGTCATCACCAAGGTAGTCAATATCGGATTTTAATGAACATCAGTCGGGACTAAGATACTAGTATGACTCCACCAAGGTAGTCAATATCGGATTTTAATGAACATCAGTCGGGACTAAGATATTTATCAAAGTATGACTCCATATTTTGATAAATATCGGTAAAATATCAACGAATATCGGATAAACACCGATACTGATATTATCGGCGATATCTCAACCATCTCGACCGAGATTGACTACATATGTCATACCATGTTGAAAAGAGCGAATATTGTAGAAAGTTTACTGAATGCTAGAATAACGAGTCTTCCAACTAGGATTGCAATATGAACATATGAAGATAGGGGATACTCGTTGCTAGTCCAGGTGGGGACGTTGAAGCAGGTGGATGTTGTGTCTGATGATGAGCAAGTCAACTAGTGTGCCCTAAAGCAAGCACATGACTGAGTTTAAGAGGGACCGTGGATGTTTGCCACATATCCCGGGAAAGATGTAGCAGTGTACCTAGTGTGGCTAGTTAGTATAACATAGACTAGTAACTAGTGAGTTCGTGACTAGTGTGTCTCGAAGAACATACAACTGGAAGGCCCCAAGAAGAGAATATGTTGCTGATCACCGAGCCCTGAGGAAATTCATAGGAAATTCACATGTAGCTATTGAGCTTGTGGGACACCCACCTAGCAAGTTAAGGTGATGTGGACGTGTACTCATTAACCCAGCATGGAGTAAAACACTACAAGTCCAATAGTGATAAATGCATTCCATAGGATCATGCCACCAACAAACCCTAGGAAGTGACCCGCTCACTGTGTCCCAAAGATATTTAAGAAACTAGGGTTGGGGACGCGAGTAGTAATCTGGGTGCATGTATAGCTGAGACTATAAATGGGACGTGTTCAGCTAGTCCCTAAGGGTGAACAGGAGGACATGCTCCACTTGTCCCTAGGCTCATGGCCCATATCTATTATATATATTTTATTTTTTATTTATTTATTTTTCTTGTTTGTAAAATCTAATTAGAGATTAAATGGACAAAACGGGGGACCAGAGGTATCGTATTATGCCTTCAAAACCCATCATCAACACGAACCTATTAATATCTTTTAGCTCCAAAACAACTACTATTCTTTTAATGTTCCACCACAGCATACCGTTTAAGCCAAAATTACCAGTGCAAACCTTGATCTTAAGGGTACTGACTAATCCAGATTATTATTTGTTCACGTACAGTAAACGATGATATATTTCTAATGATTGCATAGTCTAGTCTAAATTTCCATGTCTATATATTTCGTTCTAGCGGTTTATTCACTTACTAAATCAGTTCAGACTAGTTTATATTTCCTAGACTTGTGTATCTCGTTTTAGTGATTAACTTTCTTACTAAATTAGTTCATTAAAAACAAGTATATGAAGTAAAAAATAAAACCACTGACAGGGGATTCGTGGGTGTTAGAGATCTTACCTCGTACTCTAGATAGGGGATGAATACGCCGATCCGAGCCGATCCAAGCAGTCGTATGAATGGTTTATACTTCTTCTCCTTCCTTGAATTATTACAATGCCCAAATGAAAACTACTAACTAATTAACTTTACAATCAAAAAAGCATAATGAAAACTACCTAACTAATTAACTTTACAACAATCTCAAAAAAGCATAATTGCTGAACAAAAGAAGAAAATTTTATTCGACTTCTTTCTGTCTGCCTTGTTCATTGAATTCCCTTGTACCTCAGATCTGCAACAAAACAAGAAAGAACTAAAAGAACATGAGATTAGATTATAGAAATTAAAATGGAAAATCTTGAAGACAAATTGGAATCAATAATACACTTCAAAAAGGTCCTTGGAATCAACAAATATCATGAATGGCATGTAACAGCTTCAAAATATTTCGGTTTAATCAAAAAGATGTTACTCCATCTAGTCAGATTAGCACGGCAAAAAAGTATTGAATAGTCTTCATTTATGAGCCTCTTACGGGGACATAAGTGCACCAAAATTAAGTTATGTAGTGCTGTTTCCTTGAACTAGATCACTATTTTAAAGTCATAAAGACCAACCATGTAGTATTGCATTTACAATTCCCACATTTCACATGCAAGGGTCTTTTTTTTCTGTGTTGTTTTTGAACGACAAGCAGTCAATGTTGACTTAGGTTATACCTAAGCATATTATTGTACCTACAAAATCAATGACATCATAAATTATTGTGAAATGCTCTTGACCAAACTTATTTTAAATCCCGCCAAAGCTTTCCAGCACCAAGCCTTAATATAAACACTAAATCCCAACTACTCAATAAATTCTCGTTAAAATGACATTGCATATGAAAATAAAAACTCTCATACAAACAACTCATCAAACTATAGCATACCTTCGTTGGAGGAATTTCCCTCGTTGCCGACTGTTCTACACTTGATTTGTTCATGGGTTCCACCAGAAGTAGCATTTGATATAGCATCTTTCTTGATAGCAAGCTCCCCAGTTTGAAGATGGATAAGAGGGGCTATGGATATCAGCTGATACGACAGCTTGTGAAAGGGACAAATAATTTAGTACTCACATAGAGACAAAGATCAAAAGTCTAAATATGATTCACATTTAATAACCTGAATCTGATCCTTGTTCTAGGCTGTCATGTTTGAAATGGTCATAAGCTACCTTTTTGATGCTCTTAATCTCTTAGACATTTAATAACATATGATTAAACAAAGAATAGGGGCATGTACTTGCAGCATTGAGCACTTGTTTTAGTGAGGGGAGTGGATGCTGCACAAGCCCCATATTATTATTGTTCAGGTGCTACGATTGAGATAAAACAGATGCAAGCCAATGATAATAACTGATAACAAGCTACGTTAACCAGGACAGTAGATTGTGCCTTCAACAGTCCAGATGTATTTATAAAAACATGCTTAACATTACATTAGTTCTACTCTCTTCAAACAAACTAATACTGGAGATTTATTTCAGCAATCAGAATAAAAAGCAAAGGAGATATCACTATTACGTATTGATAAACTGTATATGAATCTAGCATAAACTTCCCCTAAGGTTTGCTAAAAGTTATGGTTCAGTACTTCAGCTGTAAACTATACTAATACCATTTACCAATATTTAACTGTATAACAAGCTAGAATTCAAGTCACTCAAGTCAACTTACCTTTTTTATTGAAGTTTCAGCAACACTGCTTTGTCGAAGAATCTGCTGGATTCCGAATATCTTCATAAATATTCTTTCCCTGCAAAAAAAACACGAGACTCATGGGGTTCAAAGGCAAGATATTTGTATGTTTGTTACACAATTACCAAACTACTTCTAATTATTATAGAAATAACACGAGTAAAGAATACATCTATTGAGAGGTATCTTAAACATAAGAAAATCCATGGTCGACACTATTAAAAGGGACAGGAATTTTGTGTACTCAGACAAGTTGATTGTACCAACAGAAAACATAGAATTCCATAAGGTTTGCCATTTAACAGCAAAAGGTTACCAATCTTTTTTGTCTCTTTTTCTTCTTCAGCTGTACGGTTATTTCTAATCACTATCATAGCTTGTCTAGTGCAAACAGAGATGAAAGAAAAGAAAGAAAAAGAAAAAGCTATAGACCTGATGGCATTTAAGGTCACGAGAATGTCACGGACAAAATTATAACATACTGATCAAAGTACTTGTCCTTACATGTAAAGTGGATTTTATGAGTGCTCCATCCTATGCCTCCAATTACTTCTCCTGCCAATAATTACACCCCCTCGATACAGTCAGAAACTTTCATATATATAGACAACGATAAGAAAGAAAGGAACACTATACTGATCCTCTTGAGGAAAAAATAACTGTAAGCAATTTCGAATAAGCAGATCAAAGCATTAAAAACTCCAGATGTCAAAAAACGATAGCATCACGGTTATGATTATCACTTATATATCAATCAAACAATTGAGTGGAGAATTGAAGTTTAAGTTATCACTTACTCAACCCCGCAAAGCTGTTTGCTATAGACTTCATATTCCTTCTTTTCAAATGATTCTGAACTGAATATGATGCATTTTCTTTGCAATACTTTTTTTCACAACTACAATCATTCAAATACAAAATTGCATGATGATCAATAAGATCATTCTTCATATTAACTCTGCAAGGTACGATTTACTGAAGAAGAGGAAAACTCAAATTGTCGGAAGATGTAAAGAAATAACAAAGACCTATAAATCTAAAATCTATTCAAACGATTGACTGATAAATACCTTCATCAGCTCCTAGGTTGAATTGCTACTTGCTGAAGAACCATGAACGGCTTTGTATGCAGAATCGGAAATAGCTGTTGCCCAAAACGCCAATTGGTTCCGCAGCAGGAGAGAAACTCCTGTCCTAGGTTCCGGCTTCCACTATATAATCGATTGGATAACCAAGTTGCTACAGCATTTCTAACTGTTCCGTCATAGCAAATTACAACATCTCAGAGAATTCCCATTAAATTTTTGAAGAGAATTCCAGGTTCATGTAATCCTCTAGAAGAACGCACCAGCACTTCCCTAGAAGAAATTGAATCCAACAATCTCTCGTAGGGATTCAAACCATGAGAGAAACAGCTCTTGATCAGCTCAGATGCCTCTGATCAACTGTCAATCCCACTAACATCAAACATTTTTTGGAAAAATGTAGTCGTATCCTCGACTAAGGTTCCTGTATAAATCCTTCCCCTGTTGAGCTATCTTATTAATGGATGACCCACTTTTTGAATTTACCCAAAGTAGATGAGTCATTTTAACCTAAAAGCCATACCTTACAACTAAACTTAAGTATCTAAAATTGATACATAGCTAACAAGGTACCTCTTTTTAAGTAAAGTACGTTACAAATTAACCGCTCACACCCAAGACCCCTGATAAGTTTTGACCTCAAAACTAACAAGGTTATCCAAATACCCCTGATTTAATCTGACATACAGTTCAGTTTTATGCCTCACTGAATTTGGATGCTTTCCAGCTTCTGTCTCCCAAAGTTTGGTCCAAATTTTTGCCCCATCCACATGGCATCATTTCATTGGTTATCAAACCCTGGTTAACCCTTTGGGTTGAATGCCTAAAATTTGTGGAACCCGGTTTTATACTTTGATAGCCAATAAAATCGTGCCAAATGATTTGGCCAAGGTTGGAACTTTGGGAGGTGGAGTGTTTTATATTCAAATTATGCATTTGGGCACAATTCTCAAATTAAGGGAGATGTCAGATTATAACGGAAGTAATCAGACATAGCTTAATGCTGCAAAAAGTTACCTGGTTGGCCAAATTGTAGAAATGGATAACGTTGCGCATCATCCAAACAGACTTGTAGAAGGGACAGAATTTATCGTATCTGCAAAGCATAAGCAAACCAAGTGAGGAAAGACAAAAGCTATGATTCAAAAGACCGGACACAATTGAACAGAGTTATTATATTAGTACATACGGGTAAATGCATTATGAGCAAGGTAATCCTCCCTTAGAAGCTTTGAAGTTCCAAAATGATCTTGTCAGTTTCTGTCGAAGCATCTTCACCGACAAGCTAAAATAGCAAAAAATGCCATTGGTGTAAGCTCATGATGCTCATCAATAATGGGAAATTAGTTTGGGTGGGAAAAAAATTTGGCATACACTAGAACCAACAAAAATTTGTAACATACCTACTGGACAATTTCATTCAGATAATCTTCTCTCTGGAGCAACTTACGAGCTTTCGTCCTAATGCCAATAAAGTCTGAATCAAACATTCCATAGAAAGATTCCAAGGCATGAAAATGCAAGAGATAGTAGGTATAGAAACAATGTAGTTTAGGGAAGACGAAAATGAATGGGTACTATGTAATAGGATTAAAGGATATGATACCGTTGAATACTTTGAGTAGAAAATAAGCCAGTTTACAGAAGGGAAATGCTTTCTCTGAGCAAGTTTCTTGTCCAGACCCCAAAAGACCTAAAAAACATAATTATTAACAAAAAGTCATGGAGATTATCAAGGCACTGACCTGTACAATATTATATTACCAAGAACGTTGGATTTCTTTCTAACCTGGACAATACTAAGAGTTGCAGAAAGTAGCAGGATCCGAGAAATCTCCTTCAGGAGGGGAAACTGCACCAACGGTGCTGACACTACCGGTATGGTAGGGGCCACCTACACATTTCATTTTACCAGCACGCTCGTAAAAGAAGGCTAAACGTGCTGCCAAATATGCGGGATAACCACTATCAGCAGGCACCTCAGCCTGCATAAAATATTTTGTTCAACGATCAGTACATCGTGTTGAATGCACCAGGGCACCATGTAAATTTCAACCCCAATAAACCCGGATAATTAGCAGTTACAAGAACCAACATCACAAGGAGCAAACAGAAAACAAAAAGGACGGAAGGGTTTGATGAAGCAGAGTTGATATCAAATTCATTAGCATGTAAAACTGAAGTACAATAATTTTAGAATAGACAAGTATGATGAATAAGACGTTGCATGTTTAACACATACAAACAAGAGATGTAATTACCAGACATCCTGAAATTTCACGCAAAGCCTCTGCCCATCGAGATGTAAAATCAGCCATCATACTAACATTGTAACCCATATCTCAGAAGTATTCAGCAATTGTGATTCCTGGAATCGCCATAATTAGATAATTTTTTCAATACAGAAAGCACACTTGGACGTTTATGACAACCATTCGTAGCTATGAGCAAAACAGCATGCCAAAAGATAATAGAATTACAAACGGATACATCACCAAATGTCGCATAATTAGCTATAACACTATCTTTGAGAATTAAAGTTAAAGCTTGCACTTCTTGCAATTTACGCAAAGCACAATGTCTTAGGTGTTCTATTTATGCACCACTTCTTGTTAAAGTACACAAGCTAACTTCTCTATTAGTTAACGAAACAAAACAGAAAAAATTCAGATAAAGTTCGAGATCGATTATATAAAGAAGTTCGCATACTTCATGAAAAATATGATGAGAAGCAAAACTAAATGAGCAGAGCCAAGAAATTACCTGTATAAATAGAGCCTCTCGAGCAGCCTCAGCCATCTCATTTCCTCTTTCTCCGCAACCAACGTAAACCACGGGTCTGAATTATAGTATTGCATATAAACAGCGAAACTATTCTTTATAACAATGAATCAGATAAGAGTTTCAAACATCTACAGTACCTAAATCAAGCGTAAACAACAAATCCACCTTAGAAAGAGCTTGACTAATGACTGTCTTTCTACGACCAAAATACTCCAGGAATGGACCAAGTACCTCCAAGAACTGAGGGCAAAAGAGCATCAAGAACACGCTGCATGTAGAACAAGGGATTTGTTAGAAACAACCAAACCGGTCATGACATGATTCATTGAGCGGGACTCTGCAAAAGATAATGCAAGTCACCTGCCCAGTTAGAATAGGTGTATCAGCGGTAGGTTTTGATGCAACAGGTCTTGGAGTACAGACAGGCCAAGTCTGCATAACAAGGAAGCACAAAATGATATCATAAATCCTGAAGCCATGTGTATCAGCTGAAAACCTAATTCAAAAATAAACTCAAGGATTTAGAAGATATTAACCTGCAGCATGGTATATGATTTTTTAACACCTAGGAACTCAAGCTCTAGCATGGTATCCTGCAAATGTTTTAAACAAGTCAAGAGTGGACTGATGTAACCGAAACCTTAATTAACTTCACAAAGATTTTCAGCAGATTAAAATAAAATTGTATAGTAATAATATTCAAGCAATTTGAAAAGAGAGCCAGTTATAAGAATTTTAAATTTTTCTGATCGACAGACAAGAAAGCAAAGGACCGCAAAATTACAATTGGAGCACACAAAATTTTAGGAAATACAACTAACTATTGAAGGATATCCTTTTCTCTATGAGCACAAGGATTTACGATTTAGCGTCAGGCGCCTCATGATGACATAACACTACCACCAAACTCTAAAAAGAAAGCATGATTTCCTAATTGCAGCTTTGACCACCTAACAAATATGTAACTCCAGATATGACACCAGTACTATCGGTATGTGGAGTGCGAAGGGCTGTAACCATTCAAAACTGATTCATACTACTCTTCTAGATCTTTCAAGTCGTCAGTTTTTCCAAAAGAGTAGTTGGACGACTTCGTAAGAAGGTTCATGACCAAAATATTTGATGTAATGGCATTCTGCCTAGTGGACTCATCTTTCCCCCTCTTTTGTTTCCCTAGTTATTCCACAGTGGCTGGGGACAGTGGTAGCCGTGACTTGTAGATCAAGGTGCATTTCAACTTTTAATCTCACGTTTACTTGTAACAACATGATAATATCAAAAGAAGTCTCAGTTATCGAATCATTATTCCCTCTCAGATACAAGATGAGATTAGGCACAAAAAACATGATACCATCTTCTATAATGCACTAAAAGAACGAAGTACAAATGGATGCATAAAAAGGAAAGCACGTTCGATTTCGCAAAATTCAGAAATACTATTGAAGTTAACTAGTCCAAAAAGTGATAATTAAGTTTTGACAAACCTGCCTTGAAGTCCATTGAGATGAACATTTTTAAACGCTCGTCTTTTAGATGTTAGTGTTCATGGAGTCCATTGTGACAACCTGAATTTTGGCAGTTTCTATAATGTGATCACCTTAAAATTCAAAGTATGCACCACAATAATAATTGTAAATGATCCTTTGATACAATGAATTACAGAAAAACTTGAAGCTGCTAAAATTAGAAGTACATTATATTTTTCGTGTAATGTGTATACAAGATATCGTTTTAACTTAGTTTAAAGAATAGTAGTAGTTTCACAAGAGACATAAAATCCGAATTGGACAGAACGTAAGCCATACCTGTCCTTCAATTTGCTGATGTGGCTGCTGATCTTGGGCCGATGCATAGGGTTGTGGTTGTGACATTCGATATTATGGCTCTTTCATATCAAGTTTGCATGAAGACCTATTCCTCCTTGTTCAGCACCAGCACCCCACATTTTAGTTTCAAAATGTTAGAAGTTATGGTTAACTTTTTCACCATCCCTGATAACACTAAAAAGAGAGTAAATATGATTTTAGTGCCTCACCTGACATAGTTAAGTACATGGTATAACTCTGAGCATTGTGAGCAACCAGCCATGACATAAATTGGCTGAGACAAAACACAACGGAGTTGGTACCAGTGGATTGTGGGTGCACCAGGGGCTGTCGTAAGCCACCGTTTTACAAACTGCTTATTCACTTTAGTTATTAGCATCAACCTCATCACAGAACCTTCTCAAGAAGAATATGCAAAAAAACACGGCATAGGAAATATGAAACAAAAACAAGAATGCAAAAATCCATGTCTTAATAAGAAAAGAAAGTTGTAATTTCCA
>JAJJMC010028732.1:0-17021 GCA_023531435.1 Papaver californicum
GACCAATTGATTCAGGGGAGGACAGACTTTATTCTTTATGTCATGGCCAGAAGAATCGATCCGATCATATACAACTAGATGGCATTCAATATGTCAAGCAGTAGGTGAATTAGACCCAATGACAGCTATAAACCATTATAAATGGGGGATTGTAGATCGGAAGAGTCAGCTCTTTGTTGAAATCCATCGGAATAATCCAAAAACTGAAGGCAAATTGAGAGAAATAATAGAAACATGTGCAAGACTCCAAGATATACAGGAGTAAGGATCGAGAATTAATTCTGAAAATCAAGGAAATACAAGGAGAACAAATTCAGTTGAAGAATTACCAGAACAGAAAAGGAAATGTCTTCCAAAAGTTGAATCAAAAGAATTAAAACATCCTCGACAAGGGAATGGAAAAAATTTTGCTCAACAATTTCGAGAAAGAACTTTTACCAAGCTTAATGTTTCATATTTCAGGTTATTTAACATCTTGAAGAATCGACCAGACTTTCAATGGCCAATAACAAAGGGAAATCAACCGGAATTTACGCAACATTCAAAAGACTATTGTGAGTACCACAGTTATAAAGGGCATGCAACAAACAATTGTAGAAATTTTATAGTATTGGTACAAAGAATGGTTGATGCTGGAGAATTGAAGGAATTTATTCAAAAAATTGAACCAACAAAGAAAGATGATGAAGGCAAAGCAATACATATTCCATATAACAAACAAACTATTAATATGATCTCATGTGTGGAAAAGTGTGATACAGATTTGAATGTAGCAATCAACAAGAAATTGTGCAAGAGAATTCGGAACCATGAGGCCTTTAGAGTTCAAGGAAGGCAAGTAGAATTATGGGAAGATTAGATGGCACATCCATTAACATTTTCTGCACAAGAAGTAAACCAAGAAATTGAAATGCATAATGACCCTCTTGTGTTAACATTATTGATATCTGGTTGGAATGTCAAGAAAATACTCTTGGATGGGGGCAGTTCATTAAATGTGATGTTCTACAATACATTTTGTAAAATGGGTTTCAAAGAAGATCAACTCATCACTTCACGATTCGTCATTTATGGATTTAATTGAATATCTTCTAAACCAAAAGGGGACATTGATCTTGAAGTTTCAGCCGGACCGATCAACATTCTGACAAGATTTAGCGTTGTGGATGCACCTTCCCCGTACAATGCTATAATTGAAGACGATGGATTCATCAATTAAAGGGTGTAATATCAACTTATCATCAATATCTATGATTTCCAACACCACGAGGAGAGATGGAGATAAAGGGTGATCAAGAAGGTGCTAAGCTTTGTATAATGGAAGAAACCAGAATAAATGAGGAACGGGAGCATTTACAATATAAAAAGAAAAAAGAACAAAGAATTAAAGCAAAAGAAGAAGAAATAAACCAATACTTAGAAAAAAATGCAAAAAATAAAACAGAAAGTGAAAAAGGAGAGAGTAGCAAAAATCGAGAAAATATGGAAGACCAGCAACAAAAAGGGACGATGTAGCAATTAAAGGGAACCCCAACTCCAATTGGGATTCCAAAACTAGTCTTCACCCCAGTAGAGGAAACAAAAGTCATAAATATTGGCACTGCAGAATGCCCCAAGCAAGTGCGAATTGGGACATTAATAAAAACATATTTGGAACAACAGATAGTTAAATTGCTTTGTGAATATATAGATGTGTTCGCTTGGAAAATGGAAGACATGCCGGGGATTGACCCCAACATCGTCCAGCATGAGTTAAAAATACATCCTGATGCAATTCCTTTTCGCCAACGGATACGAAAGGTCGCACCAGAATATCATGAACCAGTGGAAAAAGAATTAACAAAGCTTTTAGGTGCAGGGTTCATTCGAGAAGTACGATACCCCACATGGATTTCTAATATGGTAATTGTCCCGAAAAAGAACGGTGGAGTAAGAATTTGTATAGATTTTACCAATCTAAATAAAGCATGTCCAAAAGATAGTTATCCACTCCCAAACATTGATCAGTTAGTAGATGCTGTTGAAGGACATGAGATGTTATCATTTATGGATGGACAATCTGGGTATAACCAGATAGCATTAGCAGAAGCAGATCAGAAACACACATTGTTCTTTACTCTGCGAGGATTGTATTGTTACACTAGAATGCCATTCGGACTACGGAATGCAGGAGCAACATATCAACGCCTCGTGGATGCAATATTCAAACCATGGATCGGAAAAACTTTGGAAGTTTATGTGGATGACATGTTAGTAAAAAGTAAGTTATCTGGTGATGATTTACGGAACCTGGCTGAAATTTTTGGTGCACTACGGAAGTATAAGATGAAAATAAATCCAGAGAAGTGTATTTTTGGTGTTACATCAGGGCGATTTTTGGGATATCTGGTTACAAAAGATGGAATTCAAGTTGATCCAGCAAAAATACAAGCAATAACAGATATGCCATCACCAAACAGTATAAAAAGTGTACAGAAGTTAAATGGGTGTTTGGCTGCATTGAGTAGATTTATTGCAAGATCATCAGAATGATGTAAACCCTTTTTTGATGTACTTAAGAAGAAAAATAAATTTGAATGGAACTATCGTTGTGAGCAAGCATTTCAAAGTATAAAATTACATCTTGCCACGTTGCCAGCATTACAAAAACCAGAACCAGAAGAAATGTTAACTTTGTACATAGCGGCAACAGAAAATGCAATTAGTGGAGTAATGGTGCGAACGAATGATAAGATTGAGAAACCAATATATTACATCAGTAAGACTCTGAATTCAGCAGAAAGAAATTATACCAAGATTGAACAATTAATTTTGTCAGTAGTATTTGCTACTCAGAAGTTACGCACTTATTTTCTTACTCATTATGTTCGTATATTAACCAAAGCACCATTGGAATCAGTTTTAAAGAATACAGGGAAGGTAGGAAGAATAGCAAAATGGAACGCTCAGCTAGAACAATACAACATTGTTTATGAGATACAAACTGCGCAGAAATCCCAAATTCTAGCTGATTTTTTGGCAGATCTTCCAATCGAGGAAGAGTATGAAATTCAAGGACTTCCGGGGTGTGAAGAAGAAGAACCAGTAGATATTCTAGATTCAAATAGTTCACAACGATGGGAGGTTTTTGTTGATGGGTCGCGAAATAAAGAAGGAGCAGGAATAGGTATCGTGATTACAGCACCAAAGGGAGAACGTATGGTACACTCATTTCGACTTGAGTTCGAAGAGCATACAAATAACATAGTAGAATATGAAGCAGTGGTTCATGCTCTCAAACTCATTATTGAACTAGGAATAAGTGATGTAAGACTCACAAGTGACTCGCAGCTGGTGATTAGACAGATCGAGTTAAAATATCAAACGGTCGATGAGGACTTGGAACGATACAAAAATCTTGTACAAAGTTTAACAGTTTGTATTCCAAATATTATTTTTCTACATATGTCTCGTGAAAAGAATCGACATGCAGATGCACTGGCGTATATCTCGTCCATGATAAATGAACCAAATACTAAAGCGCTAAAAATTGGGAGAATATACGAGCCATCCATAAGAGCACAAGTATTAAATAACATAGAGGAAGATGGTATCGATGACTCAGCCATACAAAGTGCCACATCTACATCGCAACAAGAAAATGATCAACCAAGTGAGCCAGATTGGAGAGCCCCGATACATCAATATTTACAAAATAAAGTGTTACCAACAGATTCTAAAGAAGCAAGGAAAATTCAACTTAAGTCAAACAGTTACCAACTTAGAGATGGAATTCTTTATCGACATTCTTTTCTTGGACCATTATTTCGATGTTTATCACAAAAAGAAGGATTACGAATTCTCAAAGAAATACATTATGGAGATGCAGGAAACTATAGTGGAAGACGATCGCTAGCGTTAAAAGCTAAAATGCAGGGTTATTATTGGATTTCCATGTTGAAAGATTCGGAAGAAATGGTTCGAAGGTGCGAAGAATGTCAACGATTTGGTAAGAAAATCAAAGCACCAGCTACGGAATTAAATTCAATACTTAGTCCATGGCCATTTGCAAAATGGGGAGTTGATATAGTCGGACCATTAGCTGAAGGCACAAAGAAAATAAAATACTTAATTGTGGCCACTGATTATTTCACCAAGTGGGTAGAAGCAAAAGCATTAGCGCGAATCAGAGACACTGATGTTTTTAATTTCTATTTGAGAATATCATTTGTAGGTTTGGGATTCCAGCAGCGATAGTCTCTGATAATGGAAAACAATTCCAAGGGAAGAATATCGATATGTTATTTGAAACATATAATATTCAAAAACATAAGTCTACACCTTTTTACCCACAAAGCAATGGGCAAGCAGAATCCACGAATAAAACAATCGCAACAAATCTGAAGAAAACATTGGATGGATATTATAATAAGTGGTGCGAACAATTACATAACACGTTATGGGCATATAGAACCACAAGAAAAACTTCAACTGGAGAATCACCTTATCTTCTTACTTATGGAACAGAAGCTGTAATACCAACAGATGTTATTTTGCCTACAACCAGAACAGAAGCATGGGAGAAAAACCTTAATTCAGATCTTATGTTACAAAAATTGGATGACTTGGAAGAAAAAAGAGAGGTGACACTCCAAAAGAAGGAAAATTATCAAAGGGGATTAGCTCGAGAATACCATAAGCGTGTAAAATCCCGAAATTTTGTCCAAGGCCAATATGTTCTCCGATAAATAACAGAATACCGAAGGGACAAGAGTGCAGGAAAATTCGCACCAACATGGGATGGTCCATACGTGATTCAAGCGTCAGCAGGCCAAGGATCGTACTATCTTCAGAATTTGCAAGGAGAAATTTTACAGCACCCGTGGAATGCATAATATTTAAAGCTTTACTATCCGTAAATAACAATGCAATGTTAACACAAAAAGCAGGTACATAGACAATTAATTCAGTAATTTCTTTTATAATTTAATCACTCCAGGAACATCGTACCTTGGAGAATATTATAATTCCATTAATCCCGGAATACCATATACTTTGAATCCAAGAACATCATATCTTGGAAATTGTTATGATTATTAATATAATCAAAATTCCATTAATCCCGGAATTTCATATACTTTGAGCGCTCAAAATTATTCCAGGAACATCATATTCTGGATATTGTTGCGATTGACGACATAATCAAAGTCAAAAGGTAAACATCCTTATAGAGTTTCGCTAACAATGAAATTCTTAATCAAGAAGGAGTTCCTAATTATTGGTTTATCAATTTTCAAAGTACAGTTCGGGACCAACCCTGTATCTTACCCCTGGCCCGGGTTTGTTTCGTATGTGTGGGATCTCGAACAACATGATTTGAGGTAAAAAGTACTTCAATTGATGGTACTCGGAAAATTATATGATAGCCAAAAGAATTACTTAATCACATTTTCTTGTGCAGGAAACAACATTAAAGGCATATCAAAAGGATGCAAAAGAAAATCAATGAAAGATAAACAAAGTACAAGATAGTGGAGTTAACAGTAAATGAAATTACAAAGGACATAATCAGATATCGGGAAGACCGGATCGAGATGGTGGAGGAGGAACTGCAGGCACAGAAGCGCGCTTACTAAGCACTGAAGGATCGGATTGTGCACGATCTAAAGCAGTATTGAAGGACATTGCAATTTTCGCTTTAGCATCCTGCCTGACCCATTGAACAAAATCACGCCCAAAGTTGATTTCTTTGTGAAGCTCTTCGATCTTTTGCTGATTTGTTTCTATTTGAGCACTAAGACGCGATCTTTGATTTTTCTCTTCATTTAGTTCTGCAACTAATGAATCAATCTCTTGTTCACGAGCATTAATTTTGGAAAGTTCAATAGATAGTTGAGCATGTAAACTCTGAATTTTTAGGGCGCTAAGCGACACATTATGCTCAGAAGTCTTTAACTCTTGTGTGATGTTCTCCACTGAATCTTTCGCTGTATTAAGCTCAGTTTCTGCTTGTATTGCTCGATCCTTAGCTTCATTAAATTTTTTCTCCAATTCTGAAAATACAGGAAAATATTAGACAAATTTTATGATAACAAAAACTATAAAATCAGGTAAACCAAAAATGTACCTCTGACGACAGATTTAAACTCTATTTCTTTTTGAGTTAGCAATTTTACAATTTCTCGATATTTTGATTCTGCTTTATTACGCCTCCAAGTGGCTAAATCAAAACTATCGTTCAATTGAGTCAATTTTTCTCTAACCACATTCATCTCTTTGAAGATTTCCCTTGCATGATTATTCAATTGTACCATTCTACGATCGAACCTAAATAGGGTCTCCATATTTTCCACTGGACCTAGTATAAAATTTAAATGTTTCATATAAATCAAGTAAATAAAATAGTAATTGAAAAGGAATGAAAAATAAACCTTGATTTTGATTTTGAAGATCTTGATTATGACCTTCAATAGTTTGGAGACGTTCCTGTTGTTGTTGATATTGATTATTATGTTGATGTTGAAGTTGTTGAAGTTGTTGTTGAAGAAGATTATTTTGCTGTTGCAATTCATCATTCGCTTGTTGTAAGGAAGCATTCTTTTCCTCCATCTCCCCTGATTCTTTCTTAAATATTAATCCCATCATGGTAGCTCGAGCCTTATAAAATTTATAACCGCTAAATAGACAGTCATTACCATATTGAAGTTGGGCTAAAGCTTGTTGTGGAAGTGAATATAACGAACTATCGCAAACATTCAAAATTTCATTAAAGGTAGGAGGAGGCTTCACAGGAGATATCTGATCGAGAATATCACTCTTAGACCATGCATCCAGAGTTTCATCCAAAGGAATCGCACTAAGTGAATTCCGGAATCGAGACATGAAGCCAGAATCAGATTTGATACTCTCAGGATCTGCTGAAACATTCCAAAGTCCCTGAGAAAGAAACCATTTGTAGGCTTCTTCTTCATCACCAACTAAATTAAAACCTTCACGGGAGATTTGATCGGAAACAGACTTCAGAGTAGAAGGGTCGACACTTGGAATTGTAGTATCGACCTCAACAGCAACAGAAGTAGATCGAACCAAATCATCAGAAGGCGCGATCGATTCTAGAATTACTCCAGTAGTCCCTTCGACTTCAGAAGGGATCGAAACACCAGGAGCGATCATACTAGAAGGAGGAGAGGATTCTTCTTCAGTACGATCAATAACATTTATTTCTTCAACAACAGAGGTGTCGGCTCCAACATTCATATTCTCCACGCCATCAATCGGATTTATTTCAGCATTATCCTTTTCCAACGAATTCTCTTTTTCAACACGAGTTACTTCATTCACTACATCAACAATATCTTCATCAATAACAATATCATCTCCCTCTTCTTGAAGAAGACCAGAAAAAGTTTCCAATGCACCATTATCAGGTACAGGGGAATCAAGTACGAAATCAAAAGGTAGTGGAGAAACGATGTTATAAAAATTGGATGAAGTACCAGAAGGAGGTGCAACAATAGGATCGGATCGTTCCGATACCACAATTTCTGCTGGCATCGAGGAAACTGGAATAGCATCGATAGGATCAGACTGATCCGATGGAAGAGCAACAATCGAGCTTCCTTCTCCTTTATTTAAACTTGAAGCCGTCTCTCCTACAACCTCAGTTGAGAGTTCAAGAGTTCTGGGCTTCTTCTGCTTCTTCTCTACTGTGAGAATTAATTTTCGTTTTCCTTTACCCTCAACTGCGGGTTCGATCGTTTGTTTATTCTCGACGATCTGTCTATTCTCGACGATTTGAATACCGCGATCAGGTGGAGAAAGGAGGATTCCGATGTCCAAAGAAGGATCGACCTGGAATCAAAAAAGTAAAAACATTTAAAGAAGACATTAAAGATCGATACACTATATCTAAAAGGAATGATATCAATTAAGAATTTCGAACCTTGAAGTCAAATTTATAATCATCAAAGTTCAATCTCCAGGGGCAATAGTTCGAGAAACAGTTGCGAAGATGCTGAATTTCACTAGTAGGAATGTCACCATATACCCAAGGTCCCTCGATCAGAATAGGGGTGCGATACCATCTATAATCATGTTCTCGACGAATTCTCTCGTTCGAAGGAAAGTCAGCATTGGTATATGGAGCTACCTTGATTCTGGGGTCATCAACTTCTCGAAGTAGAGGAAACCCTTGGGAGCATTTGCGAACAGGACTAACACTCCATTTAACATAATTTTTAACAGTAATACCATCACCATAAGTATTCTGAAAATTCTCAGGCGTATAATGAACACGTTCTGAAAGATCGGGAACATAACAGGTAAGACGGGTACGACCCTCACTGCGAAGGGTGCATTCATCGAGAATTCGCCACCAATTGCCATTATACTGTGTGATAGATCGAAGTTGAGTATGTGGAGCCCTGCTGCGAGTAGCAAGAACTGTGAACTGGAAAGGGTTGTTCTTTTCATACAGAGGGAGATGAAGACCAGCTTCCAAGGCACCAACAGAAATTAATAATCTATGATGGTTATATTGAAATTTTCTCATCAAATTGTAGGTCATCATATCGGAAGCACTATCGACAAAAGAAACCTTAAATCCTTGAAGATTATGTTTTCTTTTAAATTCTTCAATATCCATAGATCGATAGCTATAAGATGACAATGACCGCTTACTCTTGGGGGCAACATTAGGAATATCAGGAGAAGAATCACGTATGGTACGAGGTGCAGCAGAAGTAGGAGTAGCAAGGGATGAATCGCAACGAGAAACAGCATTTTGAGAAACACAAGACCTACTTGATCTCCTGTTTTCACCTTGATTGCTGGCAGCATCAGATTTTCTTGGAGACATAATGAAGATCTGAGCAAAAAGAAGCATAAGAAAGAAAAAATTAATGTATGAAGAAAAGAAAATCTTTTTACATCGATAGACCAACAGTCATGAAAAGAAAATTTTGAATCAAGAAAAATAAAGTTACTTACATGAAGAATAGAAGTTAACAGTGGTCAAATTGAAGTAGAGAAGAAACCAATGAACGAGAACAGAACTCCTGAGTAGTGGGGAAAATTTGAAAGGTTTAAGGAAGACAAAGTGCAATAACTAAAAGAAGACAGCAGAAAGTCACAGAGTATTTAAAGAAGAAGAATTGTAACCGCCACAAGATGGGAAAACGAAATAATCGGAAAAGATTTGATTTCATTGAAAAAAGGGTAACTGACATAATCATGTATATAAAAGCAATAAATACAGAGCCGAAAAAATCGGTAGCATACTCAGACAGTTAATGCTAGCGGAAAAATCGGATAACGTGCGGAAAAGAAACTGAAAAGTTAAAGTTAAAAACAGTAAGTCCTTCTCTTTTTCAAAAAATAAAAAAATCTCGGATCGACCGTTGGATGATTTTGTAAAAAAGAGAAGAAGGGGGCAAATTGTTAGTAAATTAAAGAAGCATGACACGTGAAAGAAGATCAAGTTAAGAGGCAACCAGATTAAAAAAGGCGAGAAACACAGGATCACTGTTAAAGATATCAAATTTCAAAAAGACACGAGACGTTTCCTGACATCTGAGCGATGAATTGCATGAATGACACATAAGATCGAGAAAGCTGAACAGCATCGAATAAAACAAACAGCATTAAATGATAGCTGATCGGGAAAGTAAAAAGTTATTATTATTATATTATTTTATGATCGAGAAAGCAAAATGTAATAATTATTTTATGATCGAGAAAGCAAAATGTAATAATTACTCTATGATCGAGAAAGTGAATTGTAATAATTACTCTATTATTTTAATGATCGAGATCACAGAAGTCTTTGAAGATAAGGAAACACGTGTCGGACATATAAAACATCGAATCAAGAAGTAATTAGGAGTGATCTGTCATCTATATGATCGCACCAAGTAAAAGACAAAATACAAGAACGATAGATACATCGAAACAAGATGGATCGACCCAAAGAAGAATTGATCCAGAACGATGACCAGGCAGTAAAAAATGACACGTTGCATAAAGAGCGACCCAGGAAAATAGATCTATAAATAGAAGAGATCAAACAACAAAGAAGGGGACGGAAAAAAAGATATAGAAGGAGAATTAGAGAAAGAGAGAGAAAACATTTTTAGGTACGAATCTATGGAATATAATAGTATGATGTAAGAATTTCTATATTTAAATTGAAAAGTGTAAGGATTATAAACCCAAAAATTGCAAAACCTGGGTGATGAATGGTATTGTTCATAAATGATTTTATGAAATGAATAAAAGGATTTTTCTTTATTACTCGATCTTAGTTATGTAAATTGTATCCAAGAATTTGATTGGTTGTTTAGTCGAAAGGATTTTTTGGCATAAACAATTTGGCGCTAGAAACAGGGATGATTAAAGGATTTATCCTACCTGATGAATGAAAAAGGGATTTAATGTTGAAACTAAATCATCCAGGAAAGAAAAATTTTTGGTAAGAAAAGAGCGCATGTGCTTGAAAGAATTTAAAAAAGATTGGGAAATTCAATTTTACAAGATGTGAAAAATGAGTGTAAAGTTTATTTACATAAGTATACTTTATTAACATGAAAAATGTTTTATGAGGAAAAAAGTAGATAAAAATATGAAACAAAAAATTTCATGAAGACAAAAAAGTTAGACTTGTGATATGAAGAATTTACAGTTAAAATAATAATTAGAATCTCTCATGATTTAGTGAATAAGAGTTCATTTGACTAATTTTAGAAAATATTTTTAGATATCGAGGAAGGAAAGCAATCGAGGGGGCGAAAGACACTAAAGGAACAACAGATTCTGGAAATATGACTCAAGACGTAAATTCGGGGAACCAAAATAGTAATGAAGGCTTGGAAAATAGACAAGAGGAAGGGAGTGACTCAGGACAACAACAAAGTAATGAGGGAAATCATACCCCAAGTCAAGAATTAATGTCAAATACAGTGGTTCAGAATTTCTCTTCAGATCATGAGAGTTCTCAAAGAAAGACACGACAAATACAGGACCTATTAGAAGAAATAAAGGAAATAAGAAAGGAACAAAGAGCAAGCGACCATCGAATTGAGTTACTAGCAACCGAAAATCAAGTTTTAAAAGATGTAATTCAGCGAGAGCAAAGACCAACTGTGACCAGAATACGAAATCAAGAGGCAATGTCGAATAGACAAATAACAAGAAATGAACAACGTAATCCAGATCAAAGAATAGTGTTAGTAGGATCAACATCTCGAGTAAGAAGACAACAGGAGAATGACTTTCAACGAACCCAATGGGAAACATGTTTGGAAGCGATGGAACAAATGAAGGAGGAAATTAAAGGATTAAAAAATAAAGAGGGGGGAAGGATAGAAGAGGTATTGAAAGAAGCAAAGCGAACACCGTTAGCGCAACATTTAACGCGCGTATCGTTACCAAGAGAATATAATATTCCAGTGTTCGAATGTTACGATGGTACCAAGGATCCAACATCGCACTTAAAGTATTATAACCGAGTGATGTCGCGATGGGACGATCATGAAGCGATCATGTGCAGATGTTTTTCGTCAGGTTTAACATGAACAGTATTATTGTGGTACGACAGATTACCGGAAAATTCTATCAATAATTATGCACAATTGGTCAGGAAATTTTCAGAGGCATACATGTATAACAGACCAATTGATTCAGGGGAGGACAGACTTTATTCTTTATGTCATGGCCAGAAGAATCGATCCGATCATATACAACTAGATGGCATTCAATATGTCAAGCAGTAGGTGAATTAGACCCAATGACAGCTATAAACCATTATAAATGGGGGATTGTAGATCGGAAGAGTCAGCTCTTTGTTGAAATCCATCGGAATAATCCAAAAACTGAAGGCAAATTGAGAGAAATAATAGAAACATGTGCAAGACTCCAAGATATACAGGAGTAAGGATCGAGAATTAATTCTGAAAATCAAGGAAATACAAGGAGAACAAATTCAGTTGAAGAATTACCAGAACAGAAAAGGAAATGTCTTCCAAAAGTTGAATCAAAAGAATTAAAACATCCTCGACAAGGGAATGGAAAAAATTTTGCTCAACAATTTCGAGAAAGAACTTTTACCAAGCTTAATGTTTCATATTTCAGGTTATTTAACATCTTGAAGAATCGACCAGACTTTCAATGGCCAATAACAAAGGGAAATCAACCGGAATTTACGCAACATTCAAAAGACTATTGTGAGTACCACAGTTATAAAGGGCATGCAACAAACAATTGTAGAAATTTTATAGTATTGGTACAAAGAATGGTTGATGCTGGAGAATTGAAGGAATTTATTCAAAAAATTGAACCAACAAAGAAAGATGATGAAGGCAAAGCAATACATATTCCATATAACAAACAAACTATTAATATGATCTCATGTGTGGAAAAGTGTGATACAGATTTGAATGTAGCAATCAACAAGAAATTGTGCAAGAGAATTCGGAACCATGAGGCCTTTAGAGTTCAAGGAAGGCAAGTAGAATTATGGGAAGATTAGATGGCACATCCATTAACATTTTCTGCACAAGAAGTAAACCAAGAAATTGAAATGCATAATGACCCTCTTGTGTTAACATTATTGATATCTGGTTGGAATGTCAAGAAAATACTCTTGGATGGGGGCAGTTCATTAAATGTGATGTTCTACAATACATTTTGTAAAATGGGTTTCAAAGAAGATCAACTCATCACTTCACGATTCGTCATTTATGGATTTAATTGAATATCTTCTAAACCAAAAGGGGACATTGATCTTGAAGTTTCAGCCGGACCGATCAACATTCTGACAAGATTTAGCGTTGTGGATGCACCTTCCCCGTACAATGCTATAATTGAAGACGATGGATTCATCAATTAAAGGGTGTAATATCAACTTATCATCAATATCTATGATTTCCAACACCACGAGGAGAGATGGAGATAAAGGGTGATCAAGAAGGTGCTAAGCTTTGTATAATGGAAGAAACCAGAATAAATGAGGAACGGGAGCATTTACAATATAAAAAGAAAAAAGAACAAAGAATTAAAGCAAAAGAAGAAGAAATAAACCAATACTTAGAAAAAAATGCAAAAAATAAAACAGAAAGTGAAAAAGGAGAGAGTAGCAAAAATCGAGAAAATATGGAAGACCAGCAACAAAAAGGGACGATGTAGCAATTAAAGGGAACCCCAACTCCAATTGGGATTCCAAAACTAGTCTTCACCCCAGTAGAGGAAACAAAAGTCATAAATATTGGCACTGCAGAATGCCCCAAGCAAGTGCGAATTGGGACATTAATAAAAACATATTTGGAACAACAGATAGTTAAATTGCTTTGTGAATATATAGATGTGTTCGCTTGGAAAATGGAAGACATGCCGGGGATTGACCCCAACATCGTCCAGCATGAGTTAAAAATACATCCTGATGCAATTCCTTTTCGCCAACGGATACGAAAGGTCGCACCAGAATATCATGAACCAGTGGAAAAAGAATTAACAAAGCTTTTAGGTGCAGGGTTCATTCGAGAAGTACGATACCCCACATGGATTTCTAATATGGTAATTGTCCCGAAAAAGAACGGTGGAGTAAGAATTTGTATAGATTTTACCAATCTAAATAAAGCATGTCCAAAAGATAGTTATCCACTCCCAAACATTGATCAGTTAGTAGATGCTGTTGAAGGACATGAGATGTTATCATTTATGGATGGACAATCTGGGTATAACCAGATAGCATTAGCAGAAGCAGATCAGAAACACACATTGTTCTTTACTCTGCGAGGATTGTATTGTTACACTAGAATGCCATTCGGACTACGGAATGCAGGAGCAACATATCAACGCCTCGTGGATGCAATATTCAAACCATGGATCGGAAAAACTTTGGAAGTTTATGTGGATGACATGTTAGTAAAAAGTAAGTTATCTGGTGATGATTTACGGAACCTGGCTGAAATTTTTGGTGCACTACGGAAGTATAAGATGAAAATAAATCCAGAGAAGTGTATTTTTGGTGTTACATCAGGGCGATTTTTGGGATATCTGGTTACAAAAGATGGAATTCAAGTTGATCCAGCAAAAATACAAGCAATAACAGATATGCCATCACCAAACAGTATAAAAAGTGTACAGAAGTTAAATGGGTGTTTGGCTGCATTGAGTAGATTTATTGCAAGATCATCAGAATGATGTAAACCCTTTTTTGATGTACTTAAGAAGAAAAATAAATTTGAATGGAACTATCGTTGTGAGCAAGCATTTCAAAGTATAAAATTACATCTTGCCACGTTGCCAGCATTACAAAAACCAGAACCAGAAGAAATGTTAACTTTGTACATAGCGGCAACAGAAAATGCAATTAGTGGAGTAATGGTGCGAACGAATGATAAGATTGAGAAACCAATATATTACATCAGTAAGACTCTGAATTCAGCAGAAAGAAATTATACCAAGATTGAACAATTAATTTTGTCAGTAGTATTTGCTACTCAGAAGTTACGCACTTATTTTCTTACTCATTATGTTCGTATATTAACCAAAGCACCATTGGAATCAGTTTTAAAGAATACAGGGAAGGTAGGAAGAATAGCAAAATGGAACGCTCAGCTAGAACAATACAACATTGTTTATGAGATACAAACTGCGCAGAAATCCCAAATTCTAGCTGATTTTTTGGCAGATCTTCCAATCGAGGAAGAGTATGAAATTCAAGGACTTCCGGGGTGTGAAGAAGAAGAACCAGTAGATATTCTAGATTCAAATAGTTCACAACGATGGGAGGTTTTTGTTGATGGGTCGCGAAATAAAGAAGGAGCAGGAATAGGTATCGTGATTACAGCACCAAAGGGAGAACGTATGGTACACTCATTTCGACTTGAGTTCGAAGAGCATACAAATAACATAGTAGAATATGAAGCAGTGGTTCATGCTCTCAAACTCATTATTGAACTAGGAATAAGTGATGTAAGACTCACAAGTGACTCGCAGCTGGTGATTAGACAGATCGAGTTAAAATATCAAACGGTCGATGAGGACTTGGAACGATACAAAAATCTTGTACAAAGTTTAACAGTTTGTATTCCAAATATTATTTTTCTACATATGTCTCGTGAAAAGAATCGACATGCAGATGCACTGGCGTATATCTCGTCCATGATAAATGAACCAAATACTAAAGCGCTAAAAATTGGGAGAATATACGAGCCATCCATAAGAGCACAAGTATTAAATAACATAGAGGAAGATGGTATCGATGACTCAGCCATACAAAGTGCCACATCTACATCGCAACAAGAAAATGATCAACCAAGTGAGCCAGATTGGAGAGCCCCGATACATCAATATTTACAAAATAAAGTGTTACCAACAGATTCTAAAGAAGCAAGGAAAATTCAACTTAAGTCAAACAGTTACCAACTTAGAGATGGAATTCTTTATCGACATTCTTTTCTTGGACCATTATTTCGATGTTTATCACAAAAAGAAGGATTACGAATTCTCAAAGAAATACATTATGGAGATGCAGGAAACTATAGTGGAAGACGATCGCTAGCGTTAAAAGCTAAAATGCAGGGTTATTATTGGATTTCCATGTTGAAAGATTCGGAAGAAATGGTTCGAAGGTGCGAAGAATGTCAACGATTTGGTAAGAAAATCAAAGCACCAGCTACGGAATTAAATTCAATACTTAGTCCATGGCCATTTGCAAAATGGGGAGTTGATATAGTCGGACCATTAGCTGAAGGCACAAAGAAAATAAAATACTTAATTGTGGCCACTGATTATTTCACCAAGTGGGTAGAAGCAAAAGCATTAGCGCGAATCAGAGACACTGATGTTTTTAATTTCTATTTGAGAATATCATTTGTAGGTTTGGGATTCCAGCAGCGATAGTCTCTGATAATGGAAAACAATTCCAAGGGAAGAATATCGATATGTTATTTGAAACATATAATATTCAAAAACATAAGTCTACACCTTTTTACCCACAAAGCAATGGGCAAGCAGAATCCACGAATAAAACAATCGCAACAAATCTGAAGAAAACATTGGATGGATATTATAATAAGTGGTGCGAACAATTACATAACACGTTATGGGCATATAGAACCACAAGAAAAACTTCAACTGGAGAATCACCTTATCTTCTTACTTATGGAACAGAAGCTGTAATACCAACAGATGTTATTTTGCCTACAACCAGAACAGAAGCATGGGAGAAAAACCTTAATTCAGATCTTATGTTACAAAAATTGGATGACTTGGAAGAAAAAAGAGAGGTGACACTCCAAAAGAAGGAAAATTATCAAAGGGGATTAGCTCGAGAATACCATAAGCGTGTAAAATCCCGAAATTTTGTCCAAGGCCAATATGTTCTCCGATAAATAACAGAATACCGAAGGGACAAGAGTGCAGGAAAATTCGCACCAACATGGGATGGTCCATACGTGATTCAAGCGTCAGCAGGCCAAGGATCGTACTATCTTCAGAATTTGCAAGGAGAAATTTTACAGCACCCGTGGAATGCATAATATTTAAAGCTTTACTATCCGTAAATAACAATGCAATGTTAACACAAAAAGCAGGTACATAGACAATTAATTCAGTAATTTCTTTTATAATTTAATCACTCCAGGAACATCGTACCTTGGAGAATATTATAATTCCATTAATCCCGGAATACCATATACTTTGAATCCAAGAACATCATATCTTGGAAATTGTTATGATTATTAATATAATCAAAATTCCATTAATCCCGGAATTTCATATACTTTGAGCGCTCAAAATTATTCCAGGAACATCATATTCTGGATATTGTTGCGATTGACGACATAATCAAAGTCAAAAGGTAAACATCCTTATAGAGTTTCGCTAACAATGAAATTCTTAATCAAGAAGGAGTTCCTAATTATTGGTTTATCAATTTTCAAAGTACAGTTCGGGACCAACCCTGTATCTTACCCCTGGCCCGGGTTTGTTTCGTATGTGTGGGATCTCGAACAACATGATTTGAGGTAAAAAGTACTTCAATT
>JAJJMC010028755.1:0-11106 GCA_023531435.1 Papaver californicum
AATGCTATTTGTTTTATTCGATACTGTTCAGCTTTCTCGATCTTATGCGTCATTCATGTAGTTCATCGCTCAGATGTCAGGAAACGTCTCGTGTCTTTTCGAAATTTGATATCTTTAATATTGATCCTGTGTTTCTCACCTTTTTTAATCTGGTTGCTTCTTAACTTGATCTTCTTCCACGTGTCATGCTTCTTTAATTTACTAACAATTTGCCCCCTTCTTCTCTTTTTTTACAAAATCATCCAACGGTCAATCCGAGATTTTGAAAAATAGAGAAGGACTTGTCGTTTTTAACTTTTCAGTTTCTTTTCTGCACGTTATCCGAGTTTTCCGCTGGCATTAACATGATTATGTCAGTTACACTTTTTCCAATGAAATCAAATCTTTTCCGATTATTTTGTTCTCCCATCTTGTGGCGGTTACTATTCTTCTTCTTTAAATATCCTGTAACTTTCTGCTGTCTCTTTTTTCTTTTTTAGTTATTGCACTTTGTCTTCCTTAAACTTTTCAAATCTTCCCACTACTCAGGAGCTCTGTTCTCGTTAATTGGTTTCTTCTCTACTTCAATTTGACCATTGTTAACTTCTTTTCTTCATGTAAGTAATTTTATTTTTCTTGATTCAAAATTTTCTTTTCATGGCTAAGGGTTTATCGGTGTAGTAAAAAGATTGTGATTCTCAGGTTATGTATGAATGAAAAGGCCCTTTTTTACACTGTAATTATTGCTAGGTAATTTCTTCATATATTAATTTTTTCTTTCTTTTGTTTTTTTTTTTGCTCAGATCTTCAATATGTCTCCAAGAAAATCTGATGCTGCCAGCAATCAAGGTGAAAACAGGAGATCAAGTAGGTTTTCTTCATCTCGATATGTTGTTTCTCGTCGAGATTTATCTCTTGCTACTTCTTCTCCTGCTGTACCTCGTACCGTACGGGATTCTTCTCCCGATGTCCCTAATGTTGCCCCCAAGGGTAAGCGATCAATGTCATCTTATAGCTATCGATCTATGGATATTGAAGAATTTAAAAGAAGACATAATCTTCAAGGATTTAAGGTTTCTTTTGTTGATTGTGCTTCCGATATGATGACCTACGATTTGATGAGAAAATTTCAATATAGCCATCATAAATTATTAATTTCTGTTGGTGCCTTGGAAGCTGGTCTTCATCTCCCTCTGTATGAAAAGAACAACCCTTTCCAGTTCAGAGTTCTTGCTACTCGCAGCAGGGCTCCACATACTCAACTTCGATCTATCACACAGTATAATGGCAATTGGTGGCGAATTCTCGATGAATGCACCCTTCGCAGTGAGGGTCGTACCCGTCTTACCTGTTATGTTCCCGATCTTTCAGAACGTGTTCATTATACGCCTGAGAATTTCCAGAATACTTATGGTGATGGTATTACTGTTAAAAATTATGTTAAATGGAGTGTGAGTCCTGTTCGCAAATGCTCCCAAGGGTTTCCTCTACTTCGAGAAGTTGATGACCCCAGAATCAAGGTAGCTCCATATACCAATGCTGACTTTCCTTCGAACGAGAGAATTCGTCGAGAACATGATTATAAATGGTATCGCACCCCTATTCTGATCGAGGGACCTTGGGTATACGGTGACATTCCTACTAGTGAAATTCAGCATCTTCGCAATTATTTCCCGAACTATTGCCCCTGGAAATTGAACTTTGATGATTATAAATTTGACTTCAAGGTTCGAAATTCTTAATTGATATCATTCTTTTTAGATATAGTGTATCGATCTTTAATGTCTTCTTTAAATGTTTTTACTTTTTTTTAATTCCAGGTCGATCCTTCTTTGGACATCGGAATCCCCCTTCCTCCACCTGATCGCGGTATTAAAATCGTCGAGAATAGACAGATCGTCGAGAATGAACAAACGATCGAACCCGCAGTTGAGGGTAAAGGAAACCGAAAATTAATTCTCACAGCAGAGAAGAAGCAGAAAAAGCCCAGAACTCTTGAACTCTCAACTGAGGTTGTAGGAGAGACGGCTTCAAGTTTGAATAAGGGAGAAGGAAGCTCGATTGTTGCTCTTCCATTGGATCAGTCTGATCCTATCGATGTTATTCCAGTTTCCTCGATGCCAGCAGAAATTATGGTATCGGAACGATCCGATCCTACTGTTGCACTTCCTTCTAGTATTTCATCCAATTTTTATAACATCGTTTCTCCACTACCTTTTGATTTCGTGCTTGATTCCCCTGTACCTGATAATGGTGCATTGGAAACTTTTTCTGGTCTTCCTCAAGAAGAGGGAGAAGATATTGTTATTGATGAAGATATTGTTGATGTAGTGAATGAAGTAACTCATGTTGAAAAAGAGATTTCGTCGGAAAAGGATAATGCTGAAATAAATCCGATTGATGACGTGGAGAATATGAATGTTGGAGCCAACACCCCTGTTGTTGAAGAAATAAATGTTATTGATCGTACTGAAAAAGAAACCTCTCCTCCTTCTAATATGATCGTTCCTGGTGTTCCGATCCCTTCTGAAGTCGAAGGGACTACTGGAGTAATTCTAGAATCGATCGCGCCTTCTGATGATTTGGTTCGATCTACTTCTGTTGCTATTGAGGTTGATACTTCAATTCCAAGTGTCGACCCTTCTACTCTGAAGTCTGTTTCCGATCAAATCTCCCGCGAAGGTTTTAATTTGGTTGGTGATGAAGAAGAAGCCTACAAATGGTTTCTTTCTCAGGGACTTTGGAATGTTTCAGCAGATCCTGAGAGTATCAAATCTGATTCTGGCTTCATGTCTCGATTCCGGAATTCACTTAGTGCGATCCCTTTGGATGAAACTCTGGATGCATGGTCTAAAAGTGATATTCTCGATCAGATATCTCCTGTGAAGCCTCCTCCTACTTTTAATGAAATTTTGAATGTTTCCGATAGTTCGTTATATTCACTTCCACAACAAGCTTTAGCCCAACTTCAATATGGTAATGATTGTCTATTTAGCGGTTATAAATTTTATAAGGCTCGAGCTACCATGATGGGATTAATATTTAAGAAAGAATCAGTGGATATGAATGAAAAGAATGCTTCCTTACAACAAGCGAATGATGAATTGCAACAGCAAAATAATTTTCTTCAACAACAACTTCAACAACTTCATCATCAACATAATGATCAATATCAACAACAACAACAGGAACGTCTCCAAACTATTGAAGGTCATAATCAAAATCTTCAAAATCAAAATCAAGGTTTATTTTTCATTCCTTTTCAATTACTATTTTATTTACTTAATTTATATGAAACATTTAAATTTTATACTAGGTCCAGTGGAAAATATGGAGCCATTATTTAGGTTCGAACGTAGAATGGTACAATTAAATAATCATGCAAGGGAAATCTTCAAAGAGATGAATGTGGTTAGAGATAAACTGACTCAATTGAACGATAGTTTTGATTTAGCCACTTGGAGGCGTAATAAAGCTGAATCAAAGTATCGAGAAGTTGTAAAATTGCTAACTCAAAAAGAAATAGAGTTTAAATCTGTTGTTAGAGGTACATTTTTGGTTTACCTGATTTTATAATTTTTGATATCATAAAATCTGTTTAATTAATTTTTTTTTTTTTCTTAATTTTCAGAACTAGAGACAAAGTTAAATGAGGCTAAGGATCGAGCAACACAAGCAGAAACTGAGCTTAATACAACGAAAGATTCAGTGAAAAACATTACTCAAGAGTTAAAGACTTCTGAATATAATGTGTCTCTTAGCGCCTCAAAAATTGAGAGTTTACATGCTCGACTATCTACTGAACTTTCCAAATTTACTGCTCGTGAACAAGAGATTGATTCATTAGCTGCACAATTAAGTGAAGAGAAAAATCAAAAATCACGTCTTAGTGCTCAAGTAGAAATAGATCAGCAAAAGATCGAAGAGCTTCACAAAGAAATCAACTTTGGGCGTGATTTTGTTCAATGGGTCAGGCAGGAGGCTAAAGCGAAAATTGCGATGTCCTTCAATACTGCTTTAGATCATGCACAATCCGATCCTTCAGTACTTAGCAAGCGCACTTCTGTGCCTGTAATTCCTCCTCCACCATCTCGATCCGGTCTTCCTGATATTTGATTATATTCTTTGTAATTTCATTTTCTGTTAACTCCTCCATCTTGTACTTTGTGTGTCTTTCAAGGATTTTCTTTTGTAACCTTTAGACTTGCCTTTAATGTTGTTCCCTGCACAAGAAAATTTGATTAAGTAATCTTTTTGGCTATCATATGATTTTCTAAGTACCATGAATTGAAGTACTTTTTACCTCAAATCATGTTGTTCGAGATCCCACACATACGAAACAAACCCGGGCCAGGGGTAAGTACAGGGTTGGTCCCGAACTGTACTCTGAAAATTGATAAACCAATAATTAGGAACCCCTTCTTGATAAGAATTTCATTGTTAATAAAATTCTCTAAGGATGATGTTCACCTTTTGTATATGATTATGTCGTCAATCGCAACGATATCCAGAATATGATGTTCCTGGAATAATTTTGAGCGCTCAAAGTATATGAAATTCCGGGATTAATGGAATTTTGATTATATTAATAATCATGACAATCTCCAAGATATGATGTTCCTGGATTCAAAGTATATGACATTCCGGGATTAATGGAATTATAATATTCTCCATGGTACGATGTTCCTGCAGTGATTATAAAAGAAATTAATGAATTAATTGTCTATGTACCTGCTTTTTGTGGTAACATTGCATTGTTATTCACAGATAGTAAAGCTTTAAATATTGTGCATTCCACGGATGCTTTAAAATTTCTCCTTGCAAATTCTGAAGATAGTACGACCCTTGTCCTGCCGACGCTTGAATCACGTATGGTCCATCCCATGTTGGTGCGAATTTTCCTGCTCTTTTGTCCCTTTGGTGTTCTGTTATTTGTCGGAGGACATATTGACCTTGGACAAAATTTCGGGATTTTACACGCTTATGGTATTCTCGAGCTAATCCCCTTTGATAATTCTCCATCTTTTGGAGTGCCACTTCTCTTTTTTCTTCCAAGTCATCCAATTTTTGTAACATGAGATCTGAATTTAGGTTTTTCTCCCATGCTTCTGTTCTGGTCGTAGGCAAAATAACCTCTGTTGGTATTACTGCTTCCGTTCCATAAGTAAGAAGATATGGTGATTCTCCAGTTGAAGCTTTTCTCGTGGTTCTATATGCCCATAATGTATTATGTAATTGTTCGCACCACTTATTATAATATCCATCCAATGTTTTCTTCAGATTTGTTGCGATTGTTTTATTTGTGGATTCTGCTTGCCCATTACTTTGTGGGTAAAAAGGTGTAGACTTATGTTTTTGAATATTATATGTTTCAAATAACATATCGATATTCTTCCCATGGAATTGTTTTCCATTATCAGAAACTATCGCTGCTGGAATCCCAAACCTACAAATGATATTCTCGAATAGAAATGTAAAAATATCAGTATCTCTGATTCGTGCTAGTGCTTTTGCTTCTACCCACTTGGTGAAATAATCAGTGGCCACAATTAAGTATTTTCTTTTCTTTGTGCCTTCAGCTAATGGTCCGACTATATCAACTCCCCATTTCGCAAATGGCCATGGACTAAGTATTGAATTTAATTCCGTAGCTGGTGCTTTGATTTTCTTACCGAATCGTTGACATTCTTCGCACCTTCGAACCATTTCTTCCGAATCTTTCAACATGGAAATCCAATAATAACCCTGCATTTTGGCTTTTAATGCTAGCGATCGTCTTCCACTATGGTTTCCTGCATCTCCATAATGTATTTCTTTGAGAATTCGTAATCCTTCTTTTCGTGATAAACATCGAAATAATGGTCCAAGAAAAGAATGTCGATAAAGAATTCCATCTCTAAGTTGGTAACTGTTTGACTTAAGTTGAATTTTCCTTGCTTCTTTAGAATCTGTTGGTAACACTTTATTTTGTAAATATTGATGTATCGGGGCTCTCCAATCTGGCTCACTTGGTTGATCATCTTCTTGTTGCGATGTAGATGTGGCACTTTGTATGGCTGAGTCATCGATACCATCTTCCTTTATGTTATTTAATACTTGTGCTCTTATGGATGGCTCGTATATTCTCCCAATTTTTAGCGCTTTAGTATTTGGGTCATTTATCATGGACGAGATATACGCCAGTGCATCTGCATGTCGATTCTTTTCACGAGACAAATGTCGAAAAATAATATTTGGAATACAAACTGTTAAACTTTGTACAAGATTTTTGTATCGTTCCAAGTCCTCATCGACCGTTTGATATTTTAACTCGATCTGTCTAATCACCAGCTGCGAGTCACTTGTAAGTCTTACATCACTTATTCCTAGTTCAATAATGAGTTTGAGAGCATGGACCACTGCTTCATATTCTACTATGTTATTCGTATGTTCTTCGAACTCAAGTCGAAATGAGTGTACCATATGTTCTCCCTTTGGTGCTGTAATCACGATACCTATTCCTGCTCCTTCTTTATTTCGCGACCCATCAACAAAAACCTCCCATCGTTGTGAACTATTTGAATCTAGGATATCTACTGGTTCTTCTTCTTCACACCCCGGAAGTCCTTGAATTTCATACTCTTCCTCGATTGGAAAATCTGCCAAAAAATCAGCTAGAACTTGGGATTTCTGCGCAGTTTGTATCTCATAAACAATGTTGTATTGTTCTAGCTGAGCGTTCCATTTTGCTATTCTTCCTACCTTGCCTGTATTCTTTAAAACTGATTCCAATGGAGCTTTGGTTAATATACGAACATAATGAGTGAGAAAATAAGTGCGTAACTTCTGAGTAGCAAATACCACTGACAAAATTAATTGTTCAATCTTAGTATAATTTCTTTCTGCTGAATTCAAAGTCTTGCTGATGTAGTATACAGGTTTCTCGATTTTCTCATTCGTTCGCACCATTACTCCACTGATTGCATTTTCTGTTGCTGCTATGTACAAACTTAACATTTCTTCTGGTTCTGGTTTTTGTAATGCTGGCAACGTGGCAAGATGTAATTTTATACTTTGAAATGCTTGCTCACACGATCGTTCCATTCAAACTTATTTTTCTTCTTAAGTACATCAAAAAAGGGTTTACATCGTTCTGATGATCTTGCAATAAATCTACTTAGTGCAGCCAAACACCCATTTAACTTCTGTACACTCTTTATACTGTTTGGTGATGGCATATCCGTTATTGCTTGTATTTTTGCTGGATCAACTTGAATTCCATCTTTTGTAACCAGATATCCTAAAAATCGCCCTGATGTAACACCAAAAATACACTTTTCTGGATTTATTTTCATCTTATATTTTCGTAGTGCACCAAAAATTTCAGCCAGGTTCCGCAAATGATCACCAGATAACTTGCTTTTTACTAACATGTCATCCACATAAACTTCCAAAGTTTTTCCGATCCATGGTTTGAATATTGCATCCACTAGGCGTTGATATGTCGCTCCTGCATTCCGTAGTCCAAATGGCATTCTAGTGTAACAATACAATCCGGAGTAAAGAACGATGTGTGTTCCTGATCTGCTTCTGCTAATGCTATCTGGTTGTACCCAGATTGTCCGTCCATAAATGATAACATCTCATGTCCCTCAACAGCATCTACTAACTGGTCAATGTTTGGGAGTGGATAACTATCTTTTGGACATGCCTTATTTAGATTGGTGAAATCTATTCAAATTCTTACTCCACCGTTCTTCTTCGGGACAATTACCATATTAGAAATCCATGTAGGGTATCGTACCTCTCGAATGAACCCTGCATCTAAAAGTTTTGTTAATTCTTTTTCCACTGGTTCATGATATTCTGGTGCGACTTTTCGTATCCGTTGGCGAAAAGGAATTGCATCAGGATGTATTTTTAACTCATGCTGGACGATGCTGGGATCGATCCCCGGCATGTCTTCTATTCTCCAAGCGAACACATCTGTATATTCACAAAGCAATTTGACTATCTGTTGTTCCACATCTGATTTTATTAATGTCCCAATTCGCACTTGCTTGGGGCATTCTGCGGTGCCAATGTTTATGATTTTTGTTTGCTCTACTGGGGTGAAAACTGGTTTTGGAATCCCAATTGGAGTTGGGGTTCCCTTTAATTGCTACATCGCCCCTTTTTGCGGCTGGTTTTCCAAATTTTCTTGATTTTTGCTGTTCTCTCCTTTTTCACTTTCTATTTCATTTTTTGCATTTTTTTCTAGGTATTGGTTTATTTCTTCTTCCTTTGCTTTAATTCTTGACTCTTTTTTCTTTTTACATTGTAAATGCTCCCGTTCTTCATTTATTCTTGTCTCTGCCATTATACAAAGTTTAGCATCTTCTTGATCACCCTTTATCTCCATCTCTCCTCGTGGTGTTGGAAATCGTAGATACTGATGATAAGTTGATACTACACCCTTTAATTGATGAACCCATCGTCTTCCAATTATTGCATTGTACGGGGATGGTGCATCCACAACACTAAATCTTGTCAGAATGTTGATCGGTCCGGCTGAAACTTCAAGATCAATTTCTCCCTTTGGCTTGGACGATATTCCATTAAATCCATAAATGACAAATCGTGAAGTGATGAGTTGATCTTCTTTGAAACCCATTTTACAAAATGTATTGTAGAACATCACATTTAATGAACTGCCCTCATCCAAGAGTATTTTCTTGACATTCCAACCAGATATCAATAACGTCAACACAAGAGGGTCATTATGCATTTCAATTTCTTGATTTACTTCTTGTGCAGAAAATGTTAATGGATGTGCCATTCAATCCTCCCATAATTCTACTTGCCTTCCTTGAACTCTAAAGGCCTCGTGGTTCCGAATTCTCTTGCACAATTTCTTGTTGATTGCTACATTCAAATCTGTATCACACTTTTCCACACATGAAATCATATTAATTGTCTGTTTGTTATATGGAATATGTATTGCTTTGCCTTCATCATATTTCTTTGATGGTTCAATTTTTTGAACAAATTCCTTCAATTCTCCAGCATCGACCATTCTTTGTACCAATGCTATAAAATTTCTACAGTTGTTTGTTGTATGCCCTTTGTAGTTATGGTACTCACAATAGTCTTTGGAATGTTGTGTAAGTTCCGGTTGATTTCCCTTTGTTATTGGCCATTGAAAACCTGGTCGATTCTTCAAAATGTTGAATAACCTGAAATATGAAACATTAAGCTTGGTAAAAGTTCTTTCTCGAAATTGTTGAGCAAAATTTTTTCCATTCCCTTGTCGAGGATGTTTTAATTCTTTTGATTCAAATCTTGGAAGAAATTTTCTTTTCTGTTCTGGTGATTCTTCAACTGAATTTGTTCTTCTTGTATTTCCTTGACTTCTGGAATTAATTCTTGATCCTTGCTCCTGTATATCTTGGAGTCTTGCACATGTTTCTATTATTTCTCTCAGTTTGCCTTCAGTTTTTGGATTATTTCGATGGATTTCAACAAAGAGCAGACTCTTCCGATCTACAATCCCCCATTTATAATGGTTTATAGCTGTCATTGGGTCTAATTCACCTATTGCTTGACATATTGAATGCCATCTAGCTGTATATGATCGGATCGATTCTTCTGGCCATGACGTTAAAGAATAAAGTCTGTCCTCCCCTGAATCAATTGGTCTGTTATACATGTATGCTTCTAAAAATTTCCTGACCAATTGTGCATAATTATTGATAAAATTTTACGGTAATCTGTCGTACCACAATAATGCTGTTTTTGTTAAACTTGACGGAAAACATCTGCACATGATCGCTTCATGATCGTCCCATCATGACATCACTCGGTTATAATACTTTAAGTGCGATGTTGGATCCTTGGTACCATCATAACATTCGAACACTGGAATATTATATTCTCTTGGTAACGATACACACGTTAAGTGTTGCGCTAAAGGTGTTCGCTTTGCTTCTTTCAATACCTCTTCTATCCTTCCCCCTTCTTTATTCTTTAATCCTTTAATCTCTTCCTTCATTTGTACCATCGCTTCTAAACATGTTTCCCATTGGGTTCGTTGAATCTCATTTTCCTGTTGTCTTCTTACCCGAGATGTCGATCCTGCTAACACTATTCTTTGATCTGGATTCCGTTGTTCATTTCTTGATATTTGTCTACTCGACATTGGCTCCTGATTTCGTACTCTAGTCACAGTTGGTCTTTGTTCTCGCTGAATTACATCTTTTAAAACTTGATTTTTGGTTGCTAGTAACTCAATTCGATGGTTGCTTGCTCTTTGTTCCTTTCTTATTTCCTTTATTTCTTCTAATAGGTCCTGTATTTGTCGTGTCTTTCTTTGAGAACTCTCATGATCTGAAGAGAAATTCTGAACCACAGTATTTGACATTAATTCTTGACTTGGGGTATGATTTCCCTCAATACTTTGTTGTTGTCCTGAATCACTCCCTTCTTCTTGTCTATTTTCCAAGCCTTCATTACTATTTTGGTTCCCAGAATTCGCGTCTTGAGACATATTTTCTAGAATTTGCTGTTTCTTCACTATCTTTTGCCTTCTCGATCGTTTTCCTTCCTCGATATCTAAAAATATTTTCTTAGAAAATTAGTCAAATGAACTCTTATCTATTAAATCATAAGAGATTCTAATTATTATTTTAACTGTAAACTTTCCCTATCACAAGTCCAGCTTTTCCTTCTTCATAAAATTTTTGTTTCATATTTTTATCTATTTTATTCCTCACAAGGTATTTTTCATGTTAATAAAATATACTTATGTAAATAAGCTTTACCCTTACTTTTCACATCTTGCAAAATTAAATTTTCCCATCTTTTCTTACCAAAATTTTTTCTTTCCTGGATGATTTAGTTTTTTCATTAAATCCCTTTTTCATTTATCAGGTAGGATAAATCCTTTTTTCAAATCCCTGTTTCTAGCGCCAAATTGTTTAAGCCAAAAAATCTTTTCGACTAAACAACCAATCAAATTCTTGGATACAATTTACATAACTAAGATCGAGTAATAAAGAAAAATCCTTTTTATTCATTTCATGAAATCATTTATGAACAATACCATTCATCACCCAGGTTTTGTAATTTTTTGGGTTTATAATCCTTACACTTTTCAATTTAAATACAGAA
>JAJJMC010028780.1:0-22728 GCA_023531435.1 Papaver californicum
AAATGTCACACTTTAGTTTGGCACGCGTGAAGTACCCAGCATTCACTTCACTTCATTTGTATATGTTTCTGTTTGTTCTTCGGTAGTAAGAAGGATCAGCAAAGGGTTCTTCATCTCTGTTACACACATACACAAGCGAGAGGCGAGAGGAATTGTTCTTCGATCATGTAACATTCTTTCTTCATCTGAACTCCCATTTTTGTTAAGTTTGTGAGTTGCAGAGACTACCTAAGTAACATAACTCGAAGAAATAGTTGCTTCCAGTTGCAGTCGAAGAAATAGTTGAAGAAAACTAGAAAATTTGAATCAAATTTTACGTCGAAACAAGTAAGTAAATGGAACCCAAAACTTCATTCCCGTGAATCACCTAATGTTTTGTATTAATTTGTTACTTGATGAAATTAAAATTTCAGGGTTCAGTAAACTCTGGGGATTTTTTTTCTTTTTCTGTAATTTAGGATTTATTTGATCTTGTTGTTAGTGTATTGATATGATGTCATCGAAAATAAGCACAGTTTGCGTGGCTTAGTTTCTATTTATGCCTGCTTCCCATACAAATCATCAAGAACCCTTCTGCTGAGAAGTATGCCTTAAAGAGTTTCCTGTTGGAGACACCATACTTTGTATTTATTATGGCAGCAGAATGGGCTCTTGATTTGTCATAATGTTAATGAGTAACTATTTCTGCTGAAGTTTATAGCAGAATGAGTTCCTCTACAAGTTGTTGACCCAAATGCAAAGATTGGTAACTCATCTTTCCCCGGAACTATCAGTGAAGCTTTCTACTGATTTTATACTTAAAGAAAGTTTGGGAATTCTATTCTTAGTAACTATTTATATGATAATTCTTCTTTGAATAGGTATAATCGTTCCATACGGAATTTTGCCATGTTCTCAAAAATTGTGGGTTTTTTCCAGTGAAGTTTGGGTTGGATTAGGTCATGATAGGTAGGCAATGAATATTCTCAACAACTATTTAGCTTTCGTCTTGTTGCAGAGCTATTTGGTAATCTTCCTGCTTCTTCCATCATTAGGGCTATCAACGGATGTTAACGGAACAGACATTTAACCTTCATATCCGATTCCGTTTCATTAAGGTTATCGGATATCCGATAATATCCGACAAATATCCGATAGGAAACATAAAATGCAAAATGTAACACAAAAAGAAAAAACTGAAAACTTTAATACTTTCTAATGAATCTTGATCCTAATGTGTAGACTTCTACCTCACAACACTACAAACACAATGGGCCAAATCTACTCTACCTGATTACTACTTCAAATTGGTGAACAATTGAATAATGGCATTGGTTCAATGAATAAAACAATAATAAAATCTTCATAGAACGGGCATTACGACGAATTTAGCTAGTAGGGAGCTTCACCGACACACCCAAGCTTAAAAAATCCCCCACCGAAACAACGAAATGTCATTCTAATATTTCAATCCATTGAGTAACAAAAACATACTATAAGTTAAGATCATAAACATTAACTTAAACAACCACAAATTCGATTCAATTCCCAGCAAAAAACTCAATCTAATGCAGCATTTCCGTAAACATCAAACAAATATGGATCAAACCTGAAACCCATTACTGCCCCAAACCTCACCGACATAACAAGATCGCAAAATTAAACACTAATTGATATAAACACTCAAACCCAGATCCTCAAATTCATAAAAAAAAAACCCAAAACATTACAAGTTTGATTATTACCTGTAGATTCACGAGCTTGAAAAATGATCATGAAGAGTGAAAACCCCACTTTTATTAACTCCATTTCTTCTTCTCCGCAGTACTTATAGCAATCAATCAAACCTCCTCAATAGTATAAAACCAAAAACCCGAACTCAATTGAAGAACAATAAGAAGAAGAAACCCACAAAGGACTAATCTTTAAGAAAGGAATTACTAAAAATAGTTAATACAGAAGCAATAAGAAGGTGGTTTAGTGTAAACCCAGAAATGGGTTGGTAAAGAAAAATCAAAGCTTTTTTTTACACTTCAGTTACACCCTTATCGGATACGGATAATATCCTATAGGATAATGGCTTAGCCGGTTCCGTTTCGTTAACCTTCAATATCCGATAAGAATATCCGTATCCGATATCTGATATCCGTTATAGTGGATAATATCCTATAGGATCCCGGATTATTGGAAACGGATGTCGGATTTCGGATAAAGATTGACAGCCTTATCCATCATCATAGATGATGATTGAATCTCATCCTGCGGAAGTTGATTCTGGCGAGTTCTGGTGAGTTCTTAAACTTAAAACTCTTGCTTTTATTTTGAGTTCTGGCGAGTTCTTAAACTTGATGGGCAATGAAAAGTAGAAGGATTTAGGTGTTTACTACCTTTCACTTCCAATATGGAATCTTCCTATTGTTTTCATTGTTGAATCTGGATAAGATGGAATGCATATAGTAATGGGTATTGGGTATAGTTTCATTTTATTCACTGAAGTGTTCAATACATACAGAGCGTATTGTTAAGCTTACCTTCAACCCTCCTATAAACATGGTAGTTTCACAGAAAAGGACATGGACAACAGCTAGCACAAATATAAAAATATGCAGCTGGTGTAAAGCTTCAAGCGATAACAATGAAAATTTACCCTGATACATGAATTGAGACCTGCAAAATATATGAGTTTTTCTATGGTTCTATCTGTGGTCTCAAGCCTGTAATAGATGGATGAAAACAAAATATGACTGAGTTTTGATTATGATAATCTAGCATAATAAACCACTTTAGTTACAGTTATTACGCTCTATCCTGGTGTAAAGTTCTCTACTTCTCATGTTCAGATTGAGACCAGCTGCTGTAGGTCTTCGTAGGAGGAGGACAACAAGTGGTGGTGGGGCAACAAGAGGATCAGGCAATTCAGTGCTCCAGTTTTACACCGATGATGCACCTGGACCTGGACTGAAGATTTCTCCAAATGTCGTGTTTGTAATGAGCATTGGATTCATTGCATTTTCATAAATGTTGAAGTGACTTTGACTTGTATTTGGTTTCTTTCACTGTGACTTTCATAATGACTTATATTTGGTTTGTTTCATAAATCTTTCTTGTTTGGTCAGGCTTAAGAGGGTTTAAAAGTTAGAAGAAGTTTAGATTTAGAACAAAAATAGGATTTGTGGAATCTGGGCGGGTGACCGCGGTCACCCGCATCCGACCCGCACTACGGCGGGTTGGGTGAGGCCAAACTCGACCCGATCCACCCGATGTGCAGCCCTATTTCTTTCCAATGAAATATTTAGAAAGGTAATCAAAAGATGAATGGTTTGTTTTGTTTGGATTTATTGAGTAATACTCATATGCATCAGAGCTTGACAACTGTAAAATCTCCATCTACCCTAATATTGTTTTTACTAAGTTTAGTAAGTAAAGATGAAGTCAAGAGATCTTTTATTTTTAAAAAATATTTGAAAATTCTTTTGTATATTTTTTTAGCTTGGATTGTTTTTGCTAGATTGAATTTGGAGTAGAAGATATATAAATGGGTTATTAAGTTTGGAATGCATGACAGAATTGAGAGAAACGTATATATATACATATGCTAATTTGAGTTCAGCTTCCAAATTTATTTGGACAGTTTCCACTTACCTAGGTATTCTATCTATTTTGAAACTATAAAAATCATAAATAAAATAAAATGATAACCAGTTTCAGGTTTATAATCGATAACCATGGGAGGAATGTGCACACCTGGTTTACTGTAGGGGTGCAAAAAGTTGCACATCACATTTATGGAAGAAAAGAATTTAGTAAGAGAAATGATGGGATTGTTGTTTCGTTGTTGGGGTTGGGGTCATGGGTGATGGTGTTACTGTTGCTAAAGCGTGTAGTCTGGTGCTGCTGCATATCATGCCAGTTTTGATCATTTCTGCTCTCTCTCTCTCTTAATTCCCATCTGTAAGAGATAAAGAGAGATTATAAAACAGATTAAAGACATAACAAAAGAAGAGATAGTGAGAGCAAATAATGTTTAGTAAAGATTTTACTCCATAAATGCTATACTAAGAAGAGAGATATAGGGGATCCAAATTTGATTGAGGGGCTCCTCTAATAAGACGAAATAGGGACATTATGAAGTAAAACACAAAAACCCCTTATCCATAATATTTTCACAATACCCAAACCACCCTTCATTAGTAATCTTAATTGCATAAATTAATTAAGATTAATTTAAACTAATCATGATTAATTAAACATAATCTTTTACCTAATCAAATGATTTGAAAAAAAAAATTATTTGAATTTGTGTTTGGTGGGAAGAAAAACTTGATGAAATCACGATTTGAAAGATTCAAATTTTGTTGTTCAGAGAAATTTACGGTTGGGTTTCATGTCGAACCCAACCGTAACCATAAGAAAACCGAAGAACACCATTTTTGGCCAGATTTACGGTTGGGTTTTGTTGAAAACCCAACCGTAAATCAAAGAACAATGATGAACACCATGTTTTGTGCAAAGTTACGGTTGGGTTTTAAACCATACCCAACCGTAAGTAGAAGAAAATGATGAACACCGTTTTTCCCATAGTTACGGTTGGGTTTTAAAGGAAAAACCAACCGTAACTCATCCTTTTGAGAATTGATTTTTTTTTGTTAAATTTGAGTTTTAAAAATCAAAATTTTGAAATAATTCAATCATTTTTACTAGATTGAAGGTAAATTGGGTGTTTGAAACAAAGAAAAAACGAAAAACACACAAATTAGATAATCCAAATTTGTGTTATCCAGTAGAATTTACGGTTGGGTTTTGGCTAATAACCCAACCGTAACAGTTCTGTTAATATTTGTTCCAATTTCAACACATAATTACGGTTGGGTTTTGCCTTAAATCCAACCGTAGCCAGTAGAATTTACGGTTGGGTTTGGCTTATAACCCAACCGTAACATATTCTGTTAATTTTTGTTTCAATTTCAACACAAAATTACGGTTGGGTTTTGCCTTAAAACCCAACCGTAGACAAGTTGTGGTGTTTGTACATAATGTATTACGGTTGGGTTTAGTAATCGGACCCAACCGTAAATGGTCCTGTTAACTGTTTTTTGATTTTCAATATACTCCAAATTGGGTTTAAAACACAACTTTGTAACTTATTCCTTCTATTGTAATAGATTTAAAATAGTACATTAAAGGAATAAAACAAAGGAAACGAAATACAATAGACCATTGGATGATTACACTTAAACACTTAAAGATAATGGCGATAATCAAACACCCGACTTGTTTCCATAATACGGTAGCAATCTGTATGCTTGAACTCCTCCCCATATTTGATTTCTATACTGCTCCATAGACAACACATGCTGAAAAAAATAAATCAATTATTAGTTTGAGTTTTTGAAATCTCTTTTTAATTAACGATTTATTAATCGACAAACTTACTCTTTCCACACCGTTCTCGTAAGGATTTGCTTCGAATCTCATTTGCTTTTCCAGTTTTAAGTTGTTCATTTGTCGATACAACGTCTCTAACCGTCTCTTGATGGCTCTCCACGGCCTATGATTTACATTCCCCTCTAGTGCCGCAAACATTCGAAATACCCGCTTCCACCATTCTTCGGTATCTTGACCCTCATACCAATTTTGTTGTGAAACAACGTTGTTATTGTTGTTATAGAAGGCTCTATAGTAAGCATGCTCTAGCATCGTATGCCACGCTCGAACAATTGCAACATCTTCATCATTCGTGTATGTGTTTACCATTTTTAGTGGTTGAAAGGGTATGGTGAGAATAATGAGAAAATCTAGAATTATAATGAGAATGAAATGGATAGAGAATAATGAGAAAGTGACAAGTATATGTTTCCTTTTATAGGGAAAAAGGAACCAACGGATCTATTTTTGAAACAAAAAATCCGTTGGAATTGTGTAGTTTAAGGACACGGAAATTCAGACATTTTGAGAATCCCGCAGAATTTACGGTTGGGTTTTAAGGTGAAACACAACCGTAAAATAGTTGTGGTGTTTCCACAATTTATTTACGGTTGGGTTTAGTAATCTAACCCAACCGTAAAATTATTTTAAGAGTGAAATGTAGTTACGGTTGGGTTGTGTCACCTAACCCAACCGTAACTTCTAGTGTTAGTATTAGTGTATATTTTACCATATTGTTACGGTTGGGTTTTGCCTTAAAACCCAACCGTAATCTAGTTGCGTTGTTTGTACAATTTTTGTTACGGTTGGGTTTAGTAATAGAACCCAACCGTAAATATGAATGTTTGTAGTATGAATTGTAGTTACGGTTGGGTTGAGTCATGGAAGCCAACCGTAAAAGCAGTTTTTAAGACAAAATTAGTTATGCTTGGGTTTAGTTCATTTTCTTATCAAATACCAGAGTTGTGAAAAACCTTATTTTTAACATTAAAGGAAGAACCAAAGGAAACGAAATACAGTAGATCATTAGATGATTACACTTAAACACTTAAACACTTAATCATAATGGCGAAACTCAAGATAGAAACTTTGTTCCAAGATACGATAGCAATATGTATGCTTGAACTCCTTCCCATATTTGATTTTATACTGCGCCCTAGCCATGGCATGCTGAAAAAAATAAATCAATTATAAGTTTCATTATTTTAAATATTTTTTGAGAAAAATAATTTATTAATTGACACACTTACTCTTTCCACATTGGTTTCTTCGGGAAATGCTTCAACTCTCATTTTCATTTCCAGTTTTAGGTTTTCCATTTCTTCATACAACGCCTCAAAGCGTCCCTTGATGGTACTGCACGTCCTCCGATATCTATTCCCGTGTAATGCTACAAACATTTCAAACACACGCTCCCACCAAGAATCGTCCTCCTGACAGTCCATCCAATTTTCAGGTATAACAACGTTTCTATTGTTGTTATAGAAGGCTTTCTCGTAAGCGTGGTCTATCATCGTAACCCACCCTCGAACAATTGCAACATCTTCATCATTCGTGTATCGAACCATTTTTAATGGTTGAAAGGGTATGGTGAGAATGAGTTGGAAAGTCTAGAATTATAATGAGAATGAAAGGGATAAAGAATAATGAGAAAGTGAAAAGGAAAGGTTTCCTTTTATAGGGAAAAAATTCGCAACGGCTAGATTTTAAAAAAAAAAACTGTTGGAATTGTATTTTTTTGTCACTATTCAGGGATAATTTACGGTTGGCTTTTGTAATGAAACCCAACCGTAACAAATTTGTGGTTTTTGTAAAGTTATATTACGGTTGGGTTTTGGCTTAGAAAGCAACCGTAAATTTTAATGTTAGTTTAAGTGGGATGATCATTTACGGTTGGGTTTTTGTAATGCAACCTAACCGTAACAAATATGTTATTTTATTGCAAATTATATTACAGTTGGGTTTAATTATCGGACCCAACCGTAAACATAAGTTTTTTAGTGGAAATGTAGTTACGGTTGGGTGATTTCTTGAAACCCAACAGTAAATGATCATCTCATTTCCTATATTCTTCATTTTTTATGCTTAAATCAGTCTTGTATTTGTTTTATGTTGGTGGTAAAAGTGGAAGAGAGATAAGAGAGTTTTAACCCAAAATTTTGAAAAAACCCAAAATGAGTGATTTTAGTGGCAAATTTGTGGAGGGTGAATCCTTGTATGATTGCCAAACTAAATTCTACATACCCATTGAGGGAGACCCAACTATGTATGATTATTTGGATGGTAGAGAGGTTTTAAGTGTAAGTTGTGATGCTGAAACTAAACCAAATGGAGAAAGTAGTCATCAAAGTGAAGATTCAACTTCTGAGAATAGTCAGGTATCATTCTAACTTAAACTCTTTTTCATTTTTTGCTGATATTTAAGGAAATTAGGTGCATAATCAGGGTCTTTTTTTGTTACACCATCATGGTTACGGTTGGGTTTTTTAAGCCAAAACCCAACCGTAACTATACATTTATGTTTCTGAAAAGTAGAGTTTTACAGTTTTACGGTTGGGTGGTTACCAAAAACCCAACCGTAACTTATTACGTGCATGGGTATTTAGTGCACTTGTTACGGTTGGGTTTTACTCTTTAACCTAACCGTAACATTGGTTTGGCTTTTTTTGTTGTATTACGGTTAGGTCCGTCGATTATACGGTTGGGTCTGACGCTTCTAACCCAACCGTAAACTTATTGGTTTTAGTGTTTTGTCTGACGCTTGGCCTTGATCTCTTTTGTTCAGCTCGCGGTTGTAACTCAACCAATGAATGATCAGCCTCCTCCAAATGATATTGAAACTATAGATACTACGGATCACTAATTGAACGACCTGGTAGGTTATAGATAAGTTGTTAATCCCTTTCGACATCCAACATAATGCCATTTTTTTTCTCCTAACTTTCTGTTCTTGGACCATGTAGACATGGGATAAAAAAGATGATGCAAAGAAGTGGGCTACAGAACATGGGAAACTCATCATGTGTGTGATTGTTTGTAACAACCAACAAAAACACAACCGCTTTCAAATGGTTTGTGAGTGTAGTGGACAATACACAAGACATGCAAAAAAGGGTACTGAGTATGTACCAAAGACGAAGATCAAGCGAAAAACTTACACTAAGAAGAAGGGATGTCCTTTCAAGCTTCAATTCATAAGAACAACGAGAATAAGTGGTTCTTGTCTACGGTTGTATGCGGTCGTCACAACCACCTACCACCAGAGACTTTGTTAACGCATCCTTCTATGGCCCGGCTTACCAAGGAAGAAAAGCTCATCGTAAACGATATGACGGAAAAGCGTTTGAAACCCAGTGATATACTCGGGCACTAGAAGAAAATAAACTCAAATAATGTGTCTACGTTGGAGACAATCTACAACGCCAAAGCCAAGTTGAAGCGTGAGAAATGGGAAGAAAGGGACCCGATCCAACAACTTTTGTACTTGGGGGAGACGAAAAACTACACCATGTTTCACGAAGAAGATGAGAATAAAGAAATTAAGCATATTATATTGGCTCATTCCGAGTTTATAAAGTTAGCACGGTGCTCCCATCAAGTGCTTATGATGGATTGCACGTACAAAACTAACAAGTATGAGCTCCCGGTTTTGAATGTTGTAGGGCAAACTTCTACCAAGTCCCCGTTTAGTGTTGCCTTTTGCTTCTTGAGAAACGAGCTCGAAGAAAGCTATGTGTGGGCTTTGGAACAAATTAAATTATTCTACGTTGAAGGATATACCCCTAAGGTAATTATCACCGACAAAGAACAAGGCTTGATGAATTCCATTGCAAGGGTATTCCCAGATGCTCATCATCTTCTTTGCACGTTCCACTTGTGGAACAATATTCATACCAAGTGCAAAACGATTATTCGGCCAACAAAGAAAAGCGAGATGGAGAGAATTAAAAAATTGCTGGTTTCAGAATAAGAAACGTTCAAAGAAAAATTCGAGGAGGACGACAAGTTGGCGGAACTAAAATGGGCTACTTTCCAAACTGAATGGGACGCTTTGACATTGTCTATCACCAAGGAAGATTATGAAGAAAATGTTCGTATGTTATGCTTGCATTTGAGTAATTATCCAAAAGTTGTGAACTATTTGATGGAGCATTGGTTGAATCCCCACAAAGAGAAGTTTGTAGCGGCGTTCACAAACCAATATAGGCACTTTGAAAACCAAGCTACAAGTACCGTGGAGTCATCTCACAACAGAATGAAGAAGAAGCTTCATAATTCTGATGGTGGGTTTGTTACGGTCTTCGAAGCGATGCACGATTATTTTCTCCGTGACCTTGACAGAGTTAAGGAATCTTTTGAAAAAAGCCTTTCTAGAAAACACGTCAGCTATAAGGATGAACCATTGCTCCAAAGTATTTTTTATAAGGCGTCGCATTGTGCTATTAAGAAGATAATGTACGAAGTAAAGCACTATAGATTGGGCAACTTACACGGAGAAGAAGAGTGTGTTTGTCCTAACATGTCAAGTTTGGGACTTCCCTGCCGGCATTTGATGCCCAAGTACGAAGAAGACGGTGTGATCCCAATTGAAGATATTGATCCGTTTTGGCAACAATTGTCTTTCGATGAACCCATCGTCGAGCAAGATTTTGGTGCATCGTTTGCCGACACCCACGTTGGAAAGGATTTAGCCAACAAATACGATGCATTAAATAAGGCGCAAAGGCAAATTTGGTTGACTAAGTTGAGTTACTTCGTGTTTCCACACACAAGGTACGCTGTCAAAGAACCAATTAGAGGGAAGAGAAAAGGTAGGCCTTCTACCAAAGAATCGAGGGCCGTCGGACGCAAAAAAGCAAGGGAATTGCATGAAGAATCAAAGAAAAGAAACCCTTGTGCATTTGAGCATTTGCAAAAGGAATATGAAGCAGAGGATGAGAAGGAGGATGATGCTGAACGAAAAATAAGTCAAACGGAACAAGGGGGGCCAAGTGTAGTAGATATTAAAGGAAAAGGTCCCGCGGTTCCCACTCAAGAAAGTTCAACAATTGAACTTGGTGCCAAGGGAAAAGTTCCTCCACACCCAAACTCAAGAAGAGTAAGTATGAAGGAATTAGCAAGAAAAAAAAAAGAGTTAGTATGAAAGAATTAACAAGAAGAAAAGAAAAACTTAAAGCCAATACATTAGTGGTTGAAGAGCCATATACGATCCGGATTGCAAGAGGATTGATGCAATTTCCATCAAACTTTTCAAGAATTGAGAATGGCAAAATCGTCCGAACCGAGCACATTATTTATGAAAATTATATGTCATCGTTTCCGGCTTTTTTTCGTCCATACATAAAGGCAACCGACGATGTTGCCGGTGATGGTAATTGTGGATACCATGTATTCATCGAACAAGTTGGACCATTTAGCGGAGCAGCAGGGTTGGGTATGGACGAAGTAACTTATGTAAGACATAAGTCAGCGGTTGAACTACGCTCTTACCCGGATTTATACAAGCCAATGATGTGTGCATATAGAGATGAAGAGTCGTTGTTAAACGAGGAGTTCATCGCTCTCGAAAGGCGTTTAATAGGCAACAAGAATTGCACTAGCGAGTATTGGATGAGCATGCCAATATGTGGGCAAATCCTCGCCAACGCTTTCAATTGCGTCATACATTATATCTCAAATGGATATTGTTTTACATTTGCACCAACAAGATCAACATTTGTCGAACAATTGGCTAATAGAAGATGTGTGATTGGGCTGGTGCAGAACTGCCATTGTGTCGGTCTCAAGTTGAAAGAAGGAAGTCCATTACCCCCTTTACAGGATGGATACGATGGTGATATCGCCAAGTCTTGGTGTCACCGGTTCAAGCACAATTTCGAACTCTGGAAGGCATTAAAACCCTCCTCGACCTTTCAATTCATATCATTTGTTTCTGACTCGGAGTCGGAATGATAATATAGTAAACTTGGAAGGCATTTTATATTCGTAGTAACAATATCATATGTATGTTGGAGGAATCATAATATTAATATATTTTGTTTGGAAATGAAAAATTTGGAGTATCACATGTGTGACAACAAAATTCACCCAGGTTTACGGTTGGGTTTTCAGTGAAAACCCAACCGTAAACCAGTCACTACACGATAAAAAAAAATTTACGGTTGGGTACTGAGTGCAAACCCAACCTTAAACCTTCCAGGGTTTTTCCCCCAGTTTTACGGTTGGGTTATGACTCCAAAACCAACCGTACAACTGCAACGTTTACGGTTGGGTTTTGAGACCAAACCCAACCGTAAACCTAGGTGAATTTTAATCTGGAAGGTTTACGGTTGGGTTTGCATTCAAAACCCAACCGTAAATATTTTTGTTAACCTTTTTTGTAATTTCAGTTCACTCAAAATTGGGTTCAAAACACAAAATTTATGTAAACATCAAATTTTTGACCACATTACAACCCATGAAATCATTAAAGTAACCTGGGATACAATTGAAATTACCACTAACAAATCCAAATGGCATTACAAAAGAACTAATAAATAGGTTTGCAAGTGAGCAAAAAGTCCTTTAGGATGTGATAATGAGGTAGGTATAAAAAGGGCCATATTTTCCATCTCCTCCATTCTTCAAGAGATCTCTGTAACACCTCATCTTCGGTTTCACCCCTAAGTCGTAGTTGACCAACAATGCGAACTAATGCCATAAATTCTTCTACGTATCGCTGTATAGTGTTATATCGACAAATCAACTTGACGTGATCACGGGTATAAGGGTTGCCGGTTTCAGAACAAAAGTTTTCATGGATTGTTTGCCAATAACTCGGACTCGTTATACCATTTTGCCTTCTTTCTTCTCCTCTTTTTGGAAAACATAATACATAGTTGCGGCAAATACATAAATCTTCATCCAAAGAAAAATATGGATTTTTAATCCCAGGTTGACCCATATTCCACTATGTTAGAGTACTAGTTTTGTTAGAGATGATTGTTGTAACATAAAGGTTTAACTTTTAAAAAAAATGGATGGGTTGGATATGTACTCAACTATTTCACTTATAAATGGGTCGTACAAGGTTTGAACGGCTCTATTTGAAAACCCAAAAAAAAATCAAAAACGACCCAAAACTTTCCTCAAAATTTTACGGTTGGGTTTTGGCTGAAAACCCAACCGTAATATCTTTAGAAAATTATGTGTTGAGGTTCTTTATTTACGGTTGGGTTTTAAGCCAAAACCCAACCGTAACCAACCTTTGTAGCTTTGAGTTTTAAGGTCAAATTAGGGTTTCAAAATAAAAAATTTGAACTTATTCAATCATTTTAACTAGATTGAAGGCAAATTGGGTCATTCAAACAAAGAAAAAACGAAAAATAAACAAATTAGAGAATCAAATTTAAAGTTATCCATTAGAATTTACGGTTGGGTTTTGGCTGAAAACCCAACCGTAATATCTTTAGAAAATTATGTGTTGAGGTTCTTTATTTACGGTTGGGTTTTAAGCCAAAACCCAACCGTAACCAACCTTTGTAGCTTTGAGTTTTAAGGTCAAATTAGGGTTTCAAAATCAAAAATTTTAACTTATTCAATCATTTTAACTAGATTGAAGGTAAATTAGGTCATTCAAACAAAGAAAAACGAAAAAAAAACAAATTAGAGAATCAAATTTAAAGTTATCCAGTAGAATTTACGGTTGGGTTTTGGCTGAAAACCCTACCGTAATATCTTTAGAAAATTATGTGTTGAGGTTCTTTATTTACGGTTGGGTTTTAAGCCAAAACCCAACCCTAACCAACCTTTGTAGCTTTGAGTTTTAAGGTCAAATTAGGGTTTCAAAATCAAAATTTTTAACTTATTCAATCATTTTAACTAGATTGAAGGTAAATTGGGTCATTCAAACAAAGAAAAAACGAAAAACAAACAAATTAGAGAATCAAATTTAAAGTTATCCAGTAGAATTTACGGTTGGGTTTTGGATGAAAACTCAACCGTAAAACTGTAGTATTAAAATGTGACAGATTTAAGGTTGTGTTTCCAGGCAAAACCCAACCGTAAACCTGTCACATTTTTCATTTTGCCAGTTTTACGGTTGGGTTTTGCCTAGAAACCCAACCGTAACTAATGTGACTGGGTATTTTTACCGGGATTTCCCAATGCATGGTTTCCAACTTAAAAAATTTAATCAAATAAATTTTCACGTGCAAGTTAAATTCAAACTTCAAATCTAACTTCACATTAAAGGTACAAATAATTCACACATACAAAACAAAACCATAGACATAGAGTTAGGGAGAAGGAGGAGGGGTAGGTCGATGACTTTGACGAGCTCTTTTTTTGCTCATAACATTACGATGACCAGCAACGCCACGAGTACGAGCTCCAGCACGACCGCCTCGAGTACGAGCACCACGTTTCGCATCCCCGGCTTCATCATGTGTCTCTTCATCCGATGCTTGGGGCTCTCTTCTAATAGTACTCGCATCTCTAGTCGCGCCTGTTGTACCGGGTCTACTCCTCTTTAAAGTCCGTTGCACATCCTCAACTTCATGATGAAGCTCCCTAATCAAAGCTTGGAGATGGTCAGGCGTCCTCACATCAATTGTGCTTAGGCATTGATTAATAGAGTCTGCCAATGCAACGGATTTCTTTTTCTATTGACATATGAAAATAAAAGTAGGATGAGTGTTTAGTAATAAATCTTAAAAACATTAATAACAAAAATAATGTACGTACCAAATTGAAATATGCCTTCTTCCAGAAACCATCTTCTGTGTTGATTGCCAGAGTCTCAGGATCATTGTTGATGATAGTTGGATGACCAAAATGGCGATACCAATCCAAGTAATCTGCTGCAGTCTCTTTTGTGCCCGGAGAGGGAGTTAACTCATTCCTTTGGACTTGGTATTTCGGATCAGTGCGGTTATTCCAAACCGCGACTGAAGGCGTCGGCTCATAGTTTAGCACGATGTTTGGCCCTTCGATCATCGACCCATTCACACACAATTTAAACATTTCGCGTGTCACCGTTGTTTGGACGTATCCATATTGCCGGAGAGTTCAGCGGGGGTTGGACATCACGTACCCAAACGGATGATACAAAGGGCCGTTGTAGCCTGCCACGTCCGACAATTCACGTAAATCCTCAAGATGTCCATCACCCTCTATGATAATCTTCACATAAGGGTCGAAAACAACATCATCAACCGTGAAAGCATCAATTTCTGTTCTCATCTTTGCTATGAGCACTTCTTTATATTTTGCCTGCGTCCCGGTGAAGACGAATTTCTTTCCCGTAGGTCCATTAACATCAACGCTTGTTTGAGGAGCCAGTCTGGGAAAGTGATCGTATACCCATGCCTATAAAGATAATTAATATTAATATAAGAAAATAAGAAAAAAATTAATTAAAATTGAACATTGAAATTCAAACAATAAATTACCTGAAGCAGACCGGTATTACCGGCAATCTCAGTTCCCCTGACCCTCGAAGCTTTTCGAAGGTTAGCAAGTAGGTAGGCCAGGGTGGCAGTTCCCCACGAGTACTGATGGGTCATCCCGAGATCACCCTGAAACCATTGTAGATACTGGACGTTGACCCTGTTGCCCGAGTTTTCACCAAAGAAGATGGTGCCGAGCATATATAGCAGATAAGCTCTGGCTGTTCGAATGGCTCTGGTGTCATCTATGACGACCCCAGCCATTTCCAACTTTGCGGTCCCTCCAAACTTCTCCCGTAGTGACCGCAACAATATTTTCTTGCTCATGGATTGACCTTTCTTCTTTGGCATCCCCGGTTTATCTCCACTCACCAATTTAAATTCCGATTCAGCTTCGGTCTTCTCCCATCCAAGTGTTTCTTTGACAAGTGCATAAATATCACTCCAGGACATGTTGTTGTCAAAACCCTCAAAGACATATTTACCTTCCACCTCCAGCCCTAGAATTGAGTGGACATCATCCGGCGTTATAGTCATTTCGCCGAATGGGAGATGAAACGTATCGGTCTCAGGCCAATAACGTTCCCTGAACACTGCGCAGACGACGCTGTCATACTCCCACATTGAATTTGTAATTCCGGGAGCTAACCCTGTACCATTTACAAGAATTTGTACAGCCGTACATTCTTCAGTTAAGGTCCAATGTTGTGCCCTTTGACGAACTAATTTCTTGATCGCCTGTATATGATCCTACAAAGAATAAAAATAAATTTGTTTTACTTACAAAAGTTAAAAAACCAAAATTTAACAGAATAAGAGAAGTGATTAGAATAATACCTTGGTCGCTGCAACTTTGGCAGCCCATGAATGGGGATAGCCAAATAATATTGCAGATTTGTCTGGGGCCTCACCCCATAGTCCTCCATTCCTCTTCTTAGGCCACAGTTGAGGTTCGGCCTTTTCTTTCGGAATTTCTTTGGCAACCCTTTTATTTGCCTTTTCTTTTCGAATTTCTTTACCTTTGCCTTGAGGGACATGTTGTTCTCTGTCCCCCTCTTCTTCTTCGTGTTGTTGCTCTTGTGGTGGTTCTCTAATCACAAGAGAACCTCTGGGTGTTGGTAGATCACCCAAGCCTTGAAACACATTATATTCCTCTTCTGCAATTTGAGGAACACTACCACCACCTACCTCAAAAGAGGGATTATGGGTCTTGCTCACGCCTCTCTTCTGAACCCCTAAATGCTTCCCGTGGCGAGGGGTTGGAGTGTGAGAAATATGTGTTAAATTATTACCCCTCTTATTCTTCCTACAACACACAACCAATACAAGTTAGATAATTTCAAAGCAATTCAACTTCAACAAAAAAAATATTCACTACACAGGAAAATTTACGGTTGGGTTTTTTCTCAAAACCCAACCGTAATTTTTCTCCCATATTTTACGGTTAGGTTTTAACACAAACCCAACCGTAACTCACATGTAGCTGATGAGCACATCAGGCTACATATGAATTACGGTTGGGTTTTGAGAAAAACCCAACCGTAACAATTTAAGTACAAAAGGTGGTCCATATGATACAGTTAGGTTTTAAGAAAAAACCCAACCGTCATATTCAAACCAAATTTTTATGGAGGCTATTGTTACGGTTGGGATTTTCTCAAAACCCAGTTGTTTTTAAAAAATGGCGCAAATTATTTACGGTTGGGTTATCTTTTGAAACCCAACCGTAATATCCTGAACTATTCATCTTCTTCCCTTTGATTTACGGTTGGGTATTGAAAATAACCCAACCGTAATACTCAAGAACATGAAATATTACGGTTGGGTTTTGACACAGACTCAACCGTAATATCAACTGTGTGCAACATTTTTTCCCCAAAATCATGATCAAACATGCGAATAAATCAATTACAAGTTCTAAGAATACATGGGTTTTCTACAATACCTTAGATACACCATTGTTGGACTTTTCGGTGCTTGATTTTTCTTGTCACTGTCGATTTCTTGTTGAATCTCTTGATTAGGTTGAAAGGAGCAGGGTTGATTGCCATTACTACTACCTTGAACGCCTTTAGTATGCTTCTTCATCTCGAATTGTTGAGTTGAGTTTAATCGTCGATGAATTTTGCGAATCGGCGATGAATTGAGGGCGATTACGGTTGGGTTTTGAGAGGTTTTTTTTTGTTTTAGTTTTTAAAAGTTATGAATTTTGCTAAAAGAGTTTAGGTTTTAATTGGTATAAGGGTAAAATCGTCATTTAACAAAACCCCCTAGGACATCCCTTCTCGTAAAAATGGGTCACCTCGGCTCAACTAGGAGCCCCTCACTCAAATTTGGAGCTCCTATATCAGCCTTCTTTACTTATTACCTTCTTTAATTAAAATTACCAATAAATTAATGTTTTTAAAATGAATTACCAGTAAATAATACGGTGTTTAGTCCATAAAAAATAAGGAAAATTATGAATGTATATTTTCTTATGACCGTTTGCCATCAACCTTATTTTGACCTGTCTTATAACGCTTAACCAAAGCTTGCACAATAGGGACAATCCAATGTCGTTGAAATTGCACATGCCACGCAAGAGGTTAAATTATTTTTTGGGAAGGCAGGATAGTGAGGTTTAAACTTTAAACTTTTCTTCTAGAGCCATATTCATTTGATATTAATGAAGCCTGATATAGGGGCTCCCACATCAATGGAGGGGCTCCAATAATAAGACGAAATAGGGACACTATGAAGTAAAACTCAAAAACCCCTTATCCATAATTCTTATCAAATACCCAAACTATCCCTGATTATTAATGTTAATTACATTAATTAGTTAAGATTAGATTAAGCTAATCATGATTAATTAAACATAAAATATTTCTTAATCAAATTTTTAGGATCAATTTTTTTTTTTGAATTTGTGTTTGGTGGGAAGAAAAACTTGATGAAATTTAAGAAAATTTTATGGTTTTTTTTTTTAAACCCTAGATTTTGATTCAATAAACCATAGTGGCATTTAGATACCTCTAGATTAAACTCTTGATCTTTTTATGGCACAAATTAGATGAAATCACGATATGAAAGTTTGATTTTTTGTGATTCAGAGAATGTTACGGTTGGGTTTCATGTCGTACCCAACCGTAACACCAAGAACACCGAAGAACACCATATTTTCCCAAAATTACGGTTGGGTTTTCAACAAAACCCAACCGTAACTCGAAGAACAATGATGAACACCATCTTTTTCCCAAGTTACGGTTGGGTTTTAAACCAGACCCAACCGTAACTCAAAGAACAATGATGAACCCAATTTTTCCCCTAGTTACGGTTGGGTTTTAAACCAGACCCAACCGTAAGTTGAAGAAATTGATGAACCACATTTTTCCCATAGTTACGGTTGGGTTTTAAAGGAAAAACCAACCGTAACTTATCCTTAGGAGAATTGATTTTTTTGGTTAATTTTGAGTTTTAAAAAGCAAAATTTTGAAATAATTCAATCATTTTTTCTAGATTGAAGGTAAATTGGGTGTTTGAAACAAAGAAAAAACGAAAAAAACACAAATTAGATAACCTAAATTTGTGTTATCCAATAGAATTTACGGTTGGGTTTTGGCTTATAACCCAACCGTAACAATTCTGATAATTTATGTTCCATTTTCAACACATATTTACGGTTGGGTTTTGCCTTAAAACCCAACCGTATCCAGTTGAATTTACGGTTGGGTTTGGCTTATAACCCAACCGTAACATATTCTGTTAATTTTTGTTTCAAGTTCAACACAGAATTACGGTTGGGTTTTGCCTTAAAACCCAACCGTAGACAAGTTGTGGTGTTTGTACAAAATGTATTACGGTTGGGTTTAGTTATCGGACCCAACCGTAAATTGTCCTGTTAACTGTTTTTTGATTTTCAATATACTCCAAATTGGGTTTAAAACACAACTTTGTAACTTATTCCTTGTATTGTAATATATTTAAAGTAGTACATTAAAGGAAATAAACGATTGGAAACGAAATACAATAGAACATTGGATGATTACACTTAAGCACTTAAAGATAATGGCGAAAATCAAACACCCGACTTGTTTCCATAATACGATAGCAATCTGTATGCTTGAACTCCTCCCCATATTTGATTATATATTGCTCCATAGCCAACACATTCTGAAAAAAGACAAATCAATTATAAGTTTGAATTTTAGAAATCTCTTTTTAATTAACGATTTATTAATCGACAAACTTACTCTTTCCACACTGTTCTCATAGGGATTTGCTTCGAATCTAGCTTTCATTTCTAGTTTTAAGTTGTTCATGCATCGATACAACGTCTCAAACCGTCTCTTGATGGCTCTCCACGTAACCCAAGGGTTTACATTCCCATGTATTGCCGCAAACATTCGAAATACACGATTCCACCATTCATTGGTATCAAAACCCTCATTCCAATTTTGTTGTGAAACAACGTTGTTATTGTTGTTATAGAAGGCTCTATCATAAGCATGCTCTACCATCGTATGCCATGCTCGAACAATTGCAACATCTTCATCAGTTGTGTATGTATTTACCATTTTTAGTGGTTGAAAGGGTGTGGTGAGAATAATGAGAAAGTGTATAATTATAATGAGAATGAAAGGGATAGAGAATAATGAGAAAGTGACAAGTAAAGGTTTCTTTTTATAGGGAAAAAGTCACCAACGGGTAGATTTTTGAAAAAAACCCGTTGGAATTGTGTATTTTGAGAGGACGTAAATCCAGAAATTTTGAGATTCCCGTAGAATTTACGGTTGGGTTTCACCTCAAAACCCAACCGTAACAGATGATGAGGTGTTTTTAAAATTTATTTACGGTTGGGTTTAGTAATCGAACCCTACCGTAAAATGACATTTTGAGTGAAATGTAGTTACGGTATGGTTGAGTAACCTAACCCAACCGTAACTTCTAGTGTTACTGTTAGTGTATATTTTACGATATTGTTACGGTTGGCTTTTTCCTTGAGACCCAACCGTAAGAAAGTTTGGTGTTTGTTCAATTTTTTGTTACGGTTGGGTTTAGTAATCGAACCCAACCGTAAATATGAATTTTTAGTATGGATTCTAGTTACGGTTGGGTTGAGTCATGGAAGCCAACCGTAAGAGAAGTTTTTAAGACAAAATTAGTTATGCTTGGGTTTAGTTCATTTTCTTATGAAATACCATAGTTGTAAATAACCTTATTTTTAACATTAAAGGAAGAACTAAATGAAACGAAATACAGTAGATCATTAGATGATTAAACTTAAACACTTAAACACTTAATCATAACGGCGAAACTCAAGATATAAACTATGTTCCAAGATACGATAGCAATCTGTATGCTTGAACTCCTTCCCATATTTGATTTTATACTGCGCCCTAGCCATGACATGCTGAAAAAAATAAATCAATTATAAGTTTCATTATTTTAAAAAAAAATTGGGAAGAAAGAACCATTTATTAATTGACACACTTACTCTTTCCACATTGGTTTCGTCGGGAAATGCTTCAACTCTCATTTTCATTTCCAGTTTTAGGTTTTCCATTTCTTCATACAACGCCTGAAAGCGTCCCTTGATGTTACTGATCGTCCTCCGATATCTATTCCCGTGTAATGCCACAAACATTTCAAACACACCCTCCCACCAAGAATCGTCCTCCTGACAGTCCATCCAATTTTCAGCTATATCAACGTTTCTATTGTTGTTATAGAAGGCTCTCTCGTAAGCGTGGTCTATCATCGTAACCCACCCTCGAATAATTGCAACATCTTCATCATTCGTGTATCGAACCATTTTAAATGGTTGAAAGGGTATGGCGAGAATGAGTTGGAAAGTCTAGAATTATAATGAGAATGAAAGGGATAGAGAATAATGAGAATTATAAAAGGAAATGTTACCTTTTATAGGGAAAAAAATCCCAACGGCTAGATTATGAAAAAAAAAAACCGTTGGAATTGTAATTTTTTTGTGACTATTGAGTGATAATTTACGGTTGGGTTTTGGCTTAGAACCCAACCGTAATATCTTATTGATTTTTGTGCAAATTATATTACGGTTGGGTTTTGGCTTAGAACCCAACCGTCATTTTTAGTGTTAGTTTTAGTGCGATGATCATTTACGGTTGGGTTATGTAATGTAACCCAACCGTAAAAAATATGTTATTTTATTGAAAATTATGTTACGGTTGGGTTTAATTATGTTACCCAACCGTAAACATAAGTTTTTAATTGGAATTTTATTTACGGTTGGGTTGTTTATTGAAACCCAACCGTAAATGATCATCTTCGTTTCATATATTCTTCATTTTTTATGGTTAAATCAATCTTGTATTTGTTTTGTGTTGGTGGAAAAAGTGGAAGAGAGATAAGAGAGTTTTAACCCAAAATTTTGAAAACACCAAAATGAGTGATTCTAGTGGCAAATTTGTGGAGTGTGAATCCTTGTATGATTGCCAAACTAAATTCTACATACCCATTGAGGGAGACCCAACAATGTATGATTATTTGGATGGTAGAGAGGTTTTAAGTGTAAGTTGTGATGGTGAAACTAAAGCAAATGGAGATATTAGTCGTCAAAGTGAAGATACAACTGCTGAGAATAGTCAGGTATGATTCTAACTTATTCTCTTTTTCATTTTTTGCAGATATTTAAGGAACTGAAGTGCATAATTTTTTTTTTTTTGTTACAACAGTATAGTTACGGTTGGGTTTCCTCAACAAACCCAACCGTAAGTATCCATTTGTGTTTCTGGAAAGTACAGTTTTACAGTTTTTCGGTTGGGTGTTTACCACAAACCCAACCGTAACTTATTACGTGCATGGGTATTTACTGCACTTGTTACGGTTGGGTTTTGGCTGCAAACCCAACCGTAACATTGGGTTGACTTCTTTCCTTATATTACGGTTGGGTATGACGATATTACGGTTGGGTATGACGCTATTACGGTTGGGTCCGATGCTTCTAACCCAACCGTAAACTTATTGGTTTTAGTGTTTTTTCTGATGCTTGGGCTTGATCTTTTTTGTTCAGGTCTCGGTTGTACCTCAACCAATGTATGATCAGCCTCCTCCAAATGATATTGAAACTATAGATACTACGGATCACTATTTGAACGACCTGGTAGGTTATAGATAAGTTGTTAATCCCTATCGACAATTGTCATAATGCCATTTTTTTTAACCTAACTTTATGTTTTTGGACCATGTAGACATGGGATAAAAAAGAAGATGCAAAGAAGTGGGCTACAGAACATGGGAAACTCATCATGTGTGTGCTTGTTTGTAACAACCAACAAAAACACAACCGCTTTCAAATGGTTTGTGAGTGTAGTGGACAATACACAAGACATGCAAAGAAGGGTACTGAGTATGTACCAAAGACGAAGATCAAACGAAAAACTTACACTAAGAAGACGGGATGTCCTTTCAAACTTCAATTTCATAAGAACAACGAGAATAAGTGGTTCTTGTCTACAGTTGTATGCGGTCGTTACAACCACCTACCACCAGAGACTTTGTTAACGCATCCTTCTATGGCCCGGCTTACCAAGGAAGAAAAGCTCATCGTAAACGATATGACGGATAAGCGTTTGAAACCCAGTAATATACTCGGGCACTTGAAGAATATAAACTCAAATAATGTGTTTACGTTGGAGACAATCTACAACGCCAAAGCCAAGTTGAAGCGTGAGAAATGGGAAGAAAGGGACCCGATCCAACAACTTTTGTACTTGGGGGAGACAAAAAACTACACCATGTTTCACGAAGAAGATGAAAATAAACAAATTAAGCATATTATATTGGCTCATCCCGAGTTTATAAAGTTAGCACGGTGCTCCCATCAAGTGCTTATGATGGATTGCACGTACAAAACTAACAAGTATGAGCTCCCGGT
>JAJJMC010028782.1:0-37748 GCA_023531435.1 Papaver californicum
TACATTACACGAGGTAAGAAGTTTCTATGGTTTCGCTTCTTTTTACAAGCGCTTTATTCCCCACTTCAGCACCATTATGGCACCCATTACTGAATGCATAAAAGGAAGAAAGTTTTCATGGTATGAAGAAGATGATGAATCCTTTGAAGCTGTCAAGACAAAGCTGATAACTGCACCACTATTGGTGTTACCTGATTTCAGTAAGCCGTTTGAACTACACTGTGATGCATCGAAGGTGGGAATTGGAGCTGTTTTAAGTCAGGAAGGACAACCTGTATCGTATTTCAGTGAGAAGTTGAATGGTTCTAAGCTCAACTATAGTACTTATGACGTGGAGTTTTATGTTATAGTTCAAGCCTTGAAGCATTGGCGTCACTGTCTAATTCATAACGAGTTCATAATGTTTTCTGATCATGATTCTTTGAAGCACATCAACAGTCAAGAGAATCTTTCTTCTACACATGGTAAGTGGGATGGTTATTTGCAAGAGTTCACTTTTGTACTGAAGCACAAAGCTGGGTCGCAGAATCAAGTTGCTGATGCCTTAAGCCAAAGGAGTATGATACTCAACACCATGCGAACTGAGGTAATAGATTTTGATTCATATTCTGACCATATTCTAACCGATCCGAACTTTGCGAAGATTGTGGATGATATCAGTTCAGGCAAACGAAGTGATTACCTTATGCATGAAGGATTTCTATTTAAAGTTAACCAATTGTGTATTCTTGATTCTAGTCTCTGATTGAAGATTAGTAAGGAGTTACATGACGAGGGGCACATGGGAAGGAATAAGACTCTCCAACTTGTTTCGAAGTCATATTACAGGCCAACAATGAGGCGTGGAGTTGCTAAATTCATGGATATATGTCGAATCTGTCAAGTTTCAAAAAGAAAAACAACTAATACAGGGTTGTACATGCCATTGAAAGTTCGAAGTCAACCCTGGACAAATTTGAGCATGGATTTTGGATTGGGTTTACCTCGAACTCAGAGGGGACATGATTCAGTATTTGTAGTTGTTGACAGTTTATCAAAAATATCCCATTTTATTGCTTGCAAGAAGACTACTAATCACTGAAGGTAGCTGAATTGTTCTTCAGGGAAGTGTATCGTCTACATGGATTGCCATGTTCAATTGTTAGTGATCAAGACACAAGATTCCTTAGTTATTTCTAGAAGACCTTGTGGAAATTAGTTACTACAAGGCTTAACTTCAGTAATGTGTATCATCCTGAAAGTGATGGACAAACAGAAGTTGTGAATCGTTCGTTGGGTGATATATTACGGTGTATGGTTGGAAACAATCCGAAAAGTTGGGATCATAAACTTTGCCAAACTGAATTTGTATTTAATCGTTCAGTAAACCGTAGTCTGGGCAGAGTCCATTCGAGGTTGTTTATGGCTACAATCCACGAGCACCAGTAGATTTAGCACCTGTTCCTGATCTGAAGAGAATTGAAGTTCGTTCCGAAGAACGTATCCAACAGTTGCAAGAGGTTCACAAGTTGGCTGAAAAACAGTTGTTTCGACCTAATGAGAGGTATAAGGATGCGGCAGATAAGATACGCAGAGTTGTGGATTTTACAGTAGGAGATTTTGTGTGGGCAATATTGACAAAAGATCGTTTTCCAATTGGCGAGTATAACAAACTGAAGGCGCGCAAGATTGGTCCCTTGGAAATTATCGCGAAGATTAATCCTAATGCCTACAAGTTAAAGCTTCCAATTCACATCCGGACTTCTGATGTTTTTAATGTCAAACACTTGGTGCCGTATAATGGTGATAATTCTGATGATGACCAAGAAAATTCGAGGGCGAATTTCTCTCAACACCGGGAGAATGATCTCAGATGAGCAGGCTATAGCCTATATGGAGGCTAAAGACCTGAGTGTCGTAGTTTAGCTCAAGAAGGTTCCAACTTGATTGGAAACGGGCCAACGATCGTGACATGAGAGGACTCCGTCTCTCATGGTCTTCAGATTTTAGCCAAATTCCATCGTTTAGGGCTTCAAATTGGCGTTTTTGCTATTTTAGGAAAGTTTTTGTTTTCTTAATAACTACTTCATTAGGAATCCGTTTGGGTCGCCGTTTGTGGCAAATAATTTTATTTATGAGTACTTTCATTATTTTAGGTCGACCAAAATTTGCCAAAAATAGCAAATTAGGGTTTGAGTCGGCTTAGAGTTTTTTTCATCCTTTCTTGACTAGCAAGTTAGGGGTTTTCCCTAAGTCTATAAAAGATTCCTCCATGTATTATTTTATAGGGTTGAATTTGATTAATAAGAATTATTTTCTTAAACTTGTTCAAGTTTAATCGATTATTGTTTATAGTCGGGAATCCGAAGTCTAAATAATTATCGTTGTTCATAGTCGATATTCCTAGGAATATTTGAAGTATGAACAAAACCTCTCTTTTCTTTCTTTTCTTTATTATACGCTGCATCACATGTGTTACACCCTCTTACTCCGTGGCTGGAGATACTTTCGGTACCGCATCCTAATTTCCTCCTAGCAAGAGAGAAGTTAGACAGGTGTTATACCCTCTTACTCCTTGGTTGGAGAACTAACAAACAATTGTTTTGCAGGGAAAAAAGTACAAGATAAAATGAAAGTGCAATTACAACTAAAGTATGGTACGAGTAAGACATGAAGATGATTTTTCTTAAGGATTATTCTTCAAACAAAACTTAAGAAAAGGGGAAAATTGTGAGTACCAAAAATCTACTCCAACACGTGGCAAAGATTCAAACAAAATAGATTCAAAGATTAGATAGTTCTGCAGCCCAAAATCACATTCACTCTTCAAGTAAACATGAGCTAGTTAGATCAGGCAATATTATAGCTGATTTTTCGGACAACATGAGCGGCATCAGGATCAGCAACAGCCATCAAGTCCATATAACCATTTCGTCAAGCTGAAGCCCATAAATTCTGAAGCCTACTCTTACCCGTAAGCCAAGACCATTTTGCAACTTAAATCAATTGCGCAGCAAAAACCTACTCTTGTCCGCAGCAACCATTTTCCCGCAATAGGAGCTCAGTTACGCAAGCCAACAAAGCTTATTCAAGCCTGCAACACCAAGTCCGCAGCCCATCATGTTCCGCAGTAAAGAAGTTGTTTCGCAGCAAAGAAGCTGTTCCGCAGCAAAGAAGCCCATCATGTCGATGAAGTCCGCCACATGTCAACGAAGTACGCCACGTGTCGATGTAGGTCCGCCACATGTCGATGAGGGCCGTCATGTGTCGATGTTGATCTTAACCTTGAATAACCTTAATCTAATTTTGGTATGGGCAAAGAATGGTGCGGGCAAATGATGATGCGGTCATATCAAATTTTCCAACGGGCCGCCAGTCGGATCGGGTCAAATGCGAAACAGAGTCGTGCACTACCAGGATCCACACAAACATAACAATCTCCCACTTGGAGACTAGTTACATCACAACGCTCCCTAACTCCACTCTGAACAAACTTCAAAAACACACCGATCATCGCATCAACTCTCTTAACCAATCATCAAGCTCGAAGACCCACTGAAGCTGCACACAACTTCAGTTTCTCCAGGGTCACTGGTTTTGTCAACATGTCTGCTGGATTCTTTGCTCCGTCAATCTTCTCAAGTGTCAACTGACCATCTTCTATTAAAGATCGAATGAAATGATATTTAATATCTACGTGCTTGGTTCTGGAATGGTATGCTGGATTCTTCGCTAAGAAAACAAGCACTCTGTCTATCACTGTGCAAAACTCCATTTCCTTTCTTCATACCCAATTCACCCAAGACTTGCTGTAACCATATCATCTCCTTGCTCGCCTCAGTAGCAGCGACATATTCTGACTTTGTAGTAGACAAGGCTACTATCTTCTGCAAATTAGAACCCACACTCACAGCAATACCACCCAAAGTATACACATACCCAGTAGTACTCTTTCTACTATCAATATCTCCAGCCAAGTCAGCATCAACATAACCCTGCAACTTCATACTAGAACCTGTGAAGCAAAGTGATGTATCTACAGTACCTTTCAAATAACGAAGTAGCCACTTGACTGCCTCCCAATTGTACCTGCCCACAGCTCCCACTGCATGTGCAATATCTGGTCTGGTGCAAACCGTGGCATACATAAGACTCCCAATCGCCGATGCATAAGGAATCTTCTTCATATAAGCCTCATCTTCTGCTGTCTTAGGTGACTGGTCTTTGGTTAGCTTAAAATGGTACCCAAAGGCGTGCTCACTGGTTTGGCACTCTCCATGTTAAACCTCTTCAGAATCTCGTTCACATATTCTGACTGCGACAGTTTCAAGGTGCCATGATTGCTATCTCTCGTGATCCTCATACCAAGAATTTGCTTTGCAGCTCCCAAATCTTTCATTGCAAACTGCTTTGACAGTTTCTTCTTTAGATCATTTATCTCCTCAATTCTAGGCCCTGCAATAAGCATATCATCCACATATAGCAACAAAATCATAAAAGTTTTTTCACTCCCAGGGCTTGACCTAGGCCCGTCCCTTCGTTCCATAAACAAACCTCTTAAAAAGTTCCATCAAATTTCCCAACGGACCGCCAATCGGATCGGGTCAAATACGAAACCGGGTCGTGCACTACCAGGCTCCACACAAACATAACACAACATTACCACCCGCATATGATGCAGGTACACGGGCACCAAAATTAGCACCCGTAGCAGAACAGATCTTGGACTTAGAATTACAGTGCCTGATTGAACCAAAGTAAGACGACTCTTGAAGAACCATAAGAAATGACCATTATATCATCATCGGCAATCTCTATCTTTTCTATGTATCCTTCGTCTCTCTCTCTAAGTTTGCAGAGTGCTTTCTTTTTCTTATACGGAATTCTGTAGAGTAACCCGCCTACCACCCAACCGGTTCCCCTAAATCTAATCCAATATGTGTTTACCTAAATTGTCTTCATGTCACTGACAAGCCAGCACTTACTGTTTCAGGTACAGATGAGTTTTTTTTTGTGTGTAATAATGAATTTATGTAAGTTTTTTTGTACTTTATTTTTTTGTTTTAGTGTAATCAAAATATCAGTTCTTGGTTTTCAATAAAAGAAATTATTTTTGTTTTGTCCTATTCTCAAAACTAGCGTTTGCCAATATGCAACGTACGTGCACTCCAGTTATGCATATAAATATGTAAACTTACGAGACATCACATGTATCTTATTCGTTGGAGTGTATACTTGCTCTTTGTTGGTGAATACCATTTGAGTTCGTATTCATCATTTCAGTTTGCAGCAAGAGTTGGAATAAAACCTGTTGCAATGATATTCTTTGTTGGTATATCAATAATATAGTTACCAATAAGTACTTTGGGCTTTCTTCCTGTTTGTTAGTCCATTGTTTTGTTTGTCCATGTCGGGGCACATTTTCAACTTTGTACATCGTATTCAGAAAAATTGTCACTTGCATCGTTATTTTGTTTACACTCTATGAACCCGTCTCTGTAGCCTATAGGTACATAAGAGTTCCAGGTTAACACTAGACTGTCGCTTCTCTTGGGGATATAAAATTAACACTGACGCTTCATAGTTCAACTGCGCAATACAAAGGCCATTCTTGCAGTTTCTTCCTTGAGCAACACTAGAAATCATTAAGATGCCAATTGTGTATTGTGTATGAAAAGGAAATGACCTTCAACCCCGATGTATAGAAAACGCTCTCGGGCCCAAATGTACCCCTATAAGGCATGTCCGTCTAGGTTCTTACCTGGAAACTATCATCATGATTTACGGTTCTCCTTTTGGTTAACAAAAGCATAGCAGTTGTGTTGGTGGTACACATTTGATAGAAATTCATGCAAGGAAACATCTAACCACTGATGGAAAGATGGATGGGGTTGTGATCATTATAGTGGATGATGGATAGGAAACAACGACAACTGATGGTTAAGGTCATTGCAAGCTTACCGAGGTAAAAGTTATATGTATTTCGTTATTGACGAATGACTGATCTTATTGCATTTCATTTGCCAATATTATTATGAGTCGGTATAAGTGAAGTTGTTAAAATGGTTACACTTACATCTCTTTTATCTATCAAAAATAATATAAATCAATGTGCTAAGGTATTTAACACTTGATAATTAAGCAAGTGTCACCATGTAAAACAAATAGAGCTGATTGTATTATGTTATGAAACGCATTAGTCAAAAGCGGCTCATACGTATGTATAGTCCTGTTAGTGCTGGAGAGACATATGAGTTCTATAGAGCACGGTAAAAATCGGGTTGGTCTCATTGATAAGATGAATAATGTAAAAGTTGATAGTGGGGGTGGATTTGGCGCTGGTGGTGGCAGTTTAAGCGGTGATATAAGGAATTTTACGTTTTTTTCTACAATTATCTTATAGAATTAGCGAATTTTGCATATACATAATACAATTCTTTAGTAATATTTGTTATGATATAATTTTCATAATTGCAGCACCATTTTGGTCCATTGTTACATCGCTAATGTAGTGATTTTGATGTAACTTTTTTTTTTTGAAGCATATCTAACTACTTATAATTGATATAATTGATTTTATGTATTTACAAATTCATCAAGATTTTTCATTTGCTTACAAGTTTATATCGTCCTCTTTGATACCACTTCAAAAATTGTTCTAAAAAAATATGTTTTCTCCACTTAGTGAAGTGTTAACTATGCCTCGAGGAAAATGCCCGTGAAAATTCGATAGCGATGCTTCAATGGAGTGAAACCAAGCCTCAACCTCAAGATAACAGGAGTATAACTTTCAATTAATTTATAGAGCTCGAATAAGTGTTATACTCTTTAACATATGTTGCACCATAAGCATATTAACTTTTTATTATTTTTTTATAGGATTCGATTATTGTGTTGGTTTTTAGAATTATAAACTTATTTAATATTTATTAATTCTTAAATAGCACTATTTGTTTAAAGTTTAATCAGTTAGAAATTTATTTTAGTTAACGTTCATAATTAAATAACTTAATATATTTTTCTCTATAAAAAATAAAATAAAATAAAATATTTTCTTACTTCATTCCAGTTGGAACGAAGTTTTAGCTATAAAAATATACAAAGACTTGATTGATACAAAATAGACGTGTGTATTGACAATTAGTATTCATTGAGTTAGCAATGTATGCCTTACGGGGTGATTAGCGAGTCTTTGAGCTCATTAGCTCTACCCTGAATAAAACCGACTAAGTGAAATGGCTTAACGAGCCTTTGAATTTTTCCAGAATACGGAGTCCTCCGCCGAATGCTACTTGAAACTCCATTGAGAATATGTATTAACATCTGACAGTTGCTTTCGGTGACAATATAGTTGTAACTCATAATTGGAGTCATCTTAATTGCAAGTAAGAACATATGGGCTATAGCAACGACAAGCATCATTTTATCAAGAACTTCAACATGACTGCAAAAGTGGATGCCATCACTGTCTCGATCAATATGTTAGTTATGTGTATGACTCACGGTAATAATAATGGTCATCATTTGGTGGGCATGAATTTCAGTACATAACCGACCACATTAAAGAAGTAGTGTTGTCCGTAATTACTGTTACATTTAATAAACAATATATTTACATCATATTTTTCATATATATTGATTTTGAACCCAAGTTTATTTGTTTTTGTTCAAGATATTCTGTTTCCTGACATATCTAAATCATAAACCATAATAGAATAATATCTAAATTAATGAAGATGCCAGGTACAGTGAAAAAGGCATCGGCCAATAGAATAATATCTGAAAAATACCAGGTACAATGAAGAAGGCACCAACCAAATTGAAGTAGGTGGGTATTTCAATGAAGCAAATGAACTAATAAAACTTTTGCTTTTGACACAAAAAGTGAGGTTGCGAGAGCCAAAGCTGTAGACAAATGTTTCTCTTCAAATCAATCCACCTAAAATTTTAGGTAATGCTGAAAAAAATAGAAATGAGAAAACACAACATAAATGGTGGAAAGTATATGAACAATGTTAAATATGTGGATAGAATTACTGACAGTTAGAAATTTTTGTAGGCATAAAGACGGGATGTAAAAAATGAAATGTCATTTCTGAATTTGAGCAACTTTATAAAAAATTTCAATTTTCAATTTTAAGCCTCTTCTTTGTAGTTTGTTTGCTTAGTTTTGAAAGTTGGATTGGTTAAGTTGAAGCTCAGGGGCCATATCATACCATAGTTATCATAGGCCGTCGTGGCCATAATCCATATGTAATCTTTCACTAATTATTTAATCCTAAAAATTTACAATAAGCTAATAAAAAGACAATATGGAAGAAATAACATTCCATTGGGATACCAGGGATATGTTTCCCAATCTTATTAAGGTCACCAATTCCATTATGAATAGTTCTCCACAAATAGGACTCACCTGATTGACTTTCCAATAGCTTTTGATAGGATTTATTCGTGAAAGAACCATGTGGATAAGAGTCCAGCTAATTTACTGTTCCAAGGGCACGTAAAATTACCTCTACTTATAGAAACCTCACTTTTCTTTAAACAACTTTTGGAAACACGATCTAAGGCAATGTATTCCAAATTCAAAGAACTTTTGGAGATATATTTGATTTATTGTTTTGTTAACATCAAAGCTCTGCTAAGGTAAGAAAAAGGTGAAAATAGAAATTTAGACAAACCATTCAATAATCGTATGCATCACTTTGAGAAATAAATTTAAGACTCCTAAGATAATGTGGATACTCATCATTCATATTAAATACAGATTCCTATTTATATGTACTTGGATCTTATAAGATCTTATGCCAAATTTACATGTCTATAACTATAACTAAGAATTCCATGTATAAAATTAACCATATATAATCACTGCTTCAAAATTATATATAGAGAGGAAATAGCTGATATCTTCCTTTGGTGTGATTTAATCATATTGATGGTATAGAATCCATAGTTATATGATGAATATGTCATGTTTTAAATTCAGTGTTAACGTATGATGTGTTGTTTATTGAATCATGGGTATGAAAGAAAATCAAAGTGCAACACCAGGTTAGTTATCTTTTACGAATTATCTTTCTTTGATGTGATTTAATCATATCGATGGCATAAAATACATAAGCATATGACAAATATGTTATGATTTAGATTTAGTGTTAATGTATATACTGTTTATTGAACCACGGGTATGGTAGAAAATCAAAGTGCAACACAAGGTTAGTTATCGTTTATGATTTATATATCTTACTTTGGTGTGATTTAGTCATATCGATGGCATAGAATACATAGTCATATGATGAATATATTGTGTTTTTAGTTTCGTATTAATGAATGTAGCGTTTATTGAACCACATGCATGACGGATAAATCAGTACTTGAGGAATCTTTTTCAACTACATTAATGGATAAGCTCATGTAGCAACTATTAGTCAAACAAAGATCCATATGTTTTTATTAACTGAGAATGAGTTTCTCAATGCAGTAATCGCTGTCTCATATGGAATTATTTCCAAAGAAGTTGGTTAAAAAAACCATACCTCGCTCATACGGGTAATCTAACCCTTGATGTTTTTAAAGTTTATAAGATAAATAGGTGCATGGAATCTCTGGTTCCTGGAAAGAAACATGTATTCCTAATAAAAGATTATATACCCTTTGCTACTAAAAATTATAATAAAGCAGTGCAGTTGTATTCTAAAGAAATTATAAAGAAGGTTGAAAATACGTACATGTCGAGACGTGGACTGTGATTGAAAGTTGGATTACCTATTATTCTCTTGAAGAACCTAAACATAAGACAACACGTTATTAAGTGCGCACATGGTTAATCATAATACAACTAGGGGAAAATGAAATTGGTACAGATGTACTAACTGGGGTTCTTTTTAGGAAGAAGATAATAATAGGGAGGAAAGTGATGAAATCAAGGGATATAATACCAATTACTAATCTCAATTTCCAGTGAAAACTTTCTTTGCAATGCAAATGGATGAGAGATGGACATAGGTTTACACAATGCTGGGTTCTACTTAAGATCGAGGGCTTTCGATGAAGATGAAAATCCAATGTACATTGACATTTCAAATACATCGTATAGACCATCAAAATTAAAAGTTATTGTTATCAAGAAGAATGATTTACCAGATGGTTATACCAAAACCATTGTGCGTCAACTCATTTCAGATAATTCCATATTTGTAGACCATATTGTTCACCAAATAGTGACATATAAGAATGAGATTGGTGAATAGAAATCTAGAGTTTTTCTTTTATTATTTTGCTGTAACTTAGATTGCTTTTTCTTACGATCGAGTAAATATATTAGAATTCTTATCGAATAAATTCAATTTATATTCGAGTTTTTGTAATTTTCATTCCATTTTTTAAAAATATTTTCGATTTTGGAGCAAAGGTGCACAACCAAATTTTGAGTCCAAATTTATGCATCTCTAAATTTTATTCGTATCATTATACTATTCTATTTAAAACTTCATACAAATACATAGTTTATTCAAATAAGGTAACAAAATAAATAAATTTCCAAAAATATATTTTTTTCCAATCTTTTCCAATTGATATAATCTTAGCGGAGATTTGTTCGTAGAGTGCAACACAAGGTTAATAATATTCTAAGATTTATCTTCCTTTGGGGTTATTTAGTAATATTAATAGCATAGATCCATAGTTATATGATGAATATATTGTGTTTAAAATTTTGTATTAATGTAGATATTGTCTGTTAAACCACAGGTATGGCGGAAAAATCAGAATGTATAACAGGGTTAGTTATCTTTTACGATTTATCTTCCTTTGGTGTGATTTAATCATATCGATAGCATATAAGTATATGATGAACATATTTTATTTTTAATTTCATATTAATGTATGTACTATTTATTGAACCACATATATGGCGGATAATCGGTATTTGAGAAATCTTTTCAGCTATATTAATGGAGAAGCTCATGCAACAACTGTTACTTGGACAAAAAATCATTTATTTCTATCAACTGAGAATGAGTTTTTCAATACAATAATCGTTGTCTCATATAGAAATTTCGTAAGAAACAGGTTCAGAAAATCTTATCTCGCTCATACAGGAATTTTAACCCTTGATGTTGATAAAGTTAATGAAATATATAGGCGCATGGCAGCCCTAATTCCCGGAGAAGAAGATGTATTCCTAAGCAAGGATTAGATATCTTTTGCTACTCGAAATTATAATAAAGCAGTGTTGTTGTATCCTAAAGAATTTCCGAACAAGGTTGAAAATACGTACACGCTGAGTCATGAAATGTGACTAAACATTGTTTTACCTATTATTCTCTTAAATTCATTGACAAGGGATAACACATTGTTGAAGGCACAAGGTTAATCATAACATGGCTAGGAGAACATAAAATTGTTGCAGATGTACTGAATGGGACTGTTGTTGGGAAGAAGGTAGTAATAGGGCGGAGAGTTATGAAGTCGAGGGATGCAATACCAATCACTAGATATCAATTTCCGGTGAAAATTTAGTTTTGCAATGCAAATAGATGAAAGTTATACACATGACTTACACAATGCATGTTCTACTTTAGATCAGGAGCTTTTGAAGAAAGTGAACATCCAATGTATATTGGCATTTCAAATACATTGTGTGTACCATCAAAATTAAAAATTACTGTCATCAAAAAAAGTGATTTACCATATGGGTACACCAAAACCATGGTGTGCCAACACATTTTTGATAAATTCCGAATTAATCGATCGTATTGTTCGCCAGACAATGACCTATAGTGATGAGATTAATGAATAGAACTTAGAATTTTTCTTTTATTATTTTGCTATAATGTGGGTTGTTTTATGTTGGAAGTAGATTTTTTTTGATTTTTTATGAAATAGATTCAATTTATATTTGAATGTTTGAAGTTTTTATTTCAATTTTTAACAATATGTTTAATCTTGGACCAAAGGTGCATAACCAAGACAGATTTTGAGTCCATTATAATAGATATCTAAATTTATTCCTACCAATATGCTACTCTACTCGGAACTTAATAATACACATACAAGTTTTGTTTAAATAAGATTACAAACTAAATAAATTTTCAAAATTGTATTTTATCAATATTTTTCTATTAGTATAACTTAAACGAGATTTTTTAAGCAATTGTAAGAAACAGACCCGTGCGCCGCACGAGTGATGGACTAGTATTTCATAATTTAGAAGAACCTTATCATGATTATCTTTTCCAAGATATTAGGAAGGAGAACGTACTTAAGCGGCTACCAGTTGCATATTTGTATCAACTCCCGATATTTAAGAGCACTAGCATGAGTTATCTTGTGAAGTTTGGAAAAATATTTGTTAATCGAGATGATTTCGGTGATTTTTTCAAATGTAGAAACATGAAATTATTGTTGAAATTTTTCATGAAGTTCTCGATAGCTGGAAAGTTTTCTGATAAATGCATAATTTACATACTACTACTGGTATCGAATTCATATTTATTTTTGTTAATTTCTTGTAAATTATTCTGTATCATTCTGTATCATTCTTATTTTCTTTTGTTTGTTTTTAATTAGGTGAATCATCCAAAAGCAATGTAAATGACTATTAAAGTGCTAAAGAAGTGAAGTACTATATGTGTGGAAGAACCCAATACCAAGTGGAGTGACGAATACACAACAAAAGTGGAGAAAAGAAGAAAAATTTGCTCATAACACTTGGACCAATCTTACCAGCTGTGTCGCACGAACACGCCATATTTGGTGGAGTGTCTGCGTCTGACGCAGGACGCGGACCCGACTCATGTCAGACGCAGCACGTGTGCATCTCACGTGAGTTTTTTGGACACGCTTTCCACGTAGTTTTGACGCATTTAAGACACATATTTTAGTTTTTACAATTTTTTTTTCATTTCATTAACAATAGAAAATCATATCTTTAAACCAGGTTCAAATCCACTAATCATTCAAATATTTTTCTATAAACCAATAACTCAAACACGACAGTTTTCTAGCATATTAACTATGGTAATATAAGATGATTAAGTTTATAAGAAACTACACAAGTCAATCAAAAAAAAAAAAAAAAAAATCAAACTGCAAATTTATATTCACAATGATATTTTCTCCAAGTTTGGAGATATTGTAAAGTTGTTATAATATAAAGTTAATAATCAAAAAACAGATACGGTGTGAACTTCCGAGATTTTGTGAAAGTATGAACAGATATATATATCGGCATATCCCTGTTGTTAGAGGAAGGAAGACAGAAAGTGACAGAGAGGCATAAAAGAAAGTTTTAGAGTGTTAAACTATTAGGTATACAAGGTTTCTATATATTTGATTCTAAACTACTACAATTTCTCTTGTACACATGTTAGGCATGCGTTTCCCAGCAACGATCCTATAATATGAGCGTTTTAAAAAATTAATCTAAGATATTTTTACTTTATTTTTTGTTTTAAAATAAATTAAGAAAGTTTTAAATTGATATAATATATTTATAGCATATGTAATGGGTTCGATTTCTCGTGTATTTGTACCTGAGTTTTAACATGGATTTGAACTTGGGTTTGGAAAGACGATTCGAATGCAAAAAATCACTCAATTACGATACAAAATGAAGAAATTATGTGCAAAACATTAAAACCAACTTAAATTAGAATTTTGTTGGTTGTTGGGCCTGTTTACGCTTGCACGAGAAAGAAATAAGGAGCTGCATTTGGACTTACCTTGGACGAGTTTTTGCTTAGTTTTGGGTTTTTAGCGAGCTTTTGACACGGGATCTTCTAATACTTGGGTAATATTTAAGAGATACTTCTAATCAGAATTAGATATACTAGATAAGAACAAGGGAGCTAGGGATTTCTTTCCTATAAATAACTTGTCTCATACATATTAATGCTTTACTCAAGTTGAATATTTTAGTGATAACATTACATTATTTGGTGGAATTTTTTTTTAAAAAATAGTGAATAGAGTATATGCTGAAATTAAGAGGCATAGAGAAGCATTACATCAAGCGGGGATACTTTAGGGTTATTGATAACATCAGAAAGTGAATGATCCCTTTTATGTTTGATTGAATAACACATGTCTAGTGATGGATAGCGAATTCCTTAACCAAAATTATTCTTTTATACAGTATTCCACTTGCCCATATAAATTATTGCTTTTGCGTATTTTTTGTTGGATCGATTCCTGTAACAATGAACAAACTGAACAAAAAACTTGAAACTGGTTATTGATTAGAAAACAGAAGCACTCAGACAATCACACACACAGAAAGATGGAGTCGCCTGTTCAACAGACTGCCTTAACTTGATATTTGTCGGGTACACCTCTAGAAAGAGTGTTGCTATACCACTAGTAAGGACAAATCGAATCCAGGATAAAACCACCTGATACCAACCCAGCTAGCAAAAACTCGTTGGCCCGTTGCGAACTTAACAACAGAATAAGAAAGAAAAATAATACTACGTGCGCAAAAAAAGCGAGAAGATGGGAAAAGTCGTCAGGATAGTAGCTGCGACTGGGGTAAGTTGAAAATGAAATTTTTTTTTTCTTTTATAGGCAAATTTTAGAGAAAATAATTAAATTGTATTTATGAAAAATCTTTTATTTAATTCCCATAAATTCTCATAAATAATAAAACGGTTTTTATTTATTATAGGAATTTAAAATAAAAAACCATTAAGTCTTGATAGGCACACGCTGGGCACACACCGGCTCACGCCAAGCATACGACGGCTCACGCCAGCTCACGCAAAAACAGACGCAAGTACACACAAGCTCCGCAAGCCCGCGGCCCGCGTGCGTGCTTCTGTGCGAAGCACCGCACATGTGTGAATTTGCCCACTAGCCCATTCCCTTAGTCTATATCCAATCCACAAGTATTTTCCCTTAGAAGCAACTTTAGTGGTAATATAGATAGACTTCATCCTTGGTTTATCCCATGTGGGACAAACCAAAGGTTTCTCATTCACATAGAAGTGAAAAGTGGATTTGTTATTTCCACCCCCAATATAGGCTAGTGACCCTTTGGTCCCATCAAGATAAATTAGTAACAAAATAATTTTTGGTAATAAATCACTTTTTAATTCTAACAATCCCCCACATGAATGAAGAAACCGATAAATCAGAAAACCGAAAAACGAGAAATACCTCTTAAGCAATAGGTGACCATATGGAATTGAACCTTTGCTTAGTGAGAAGTACCGGAACTACTTGATGGACAGTGAACGCGATATCTTGAACTGCCATTGTTTGATGTAATTCATCAATAGCTCCTTACGTGAGATATCTCTCAAGAGTGCTGTTAAGTTCACGCCGTTGTGTCCGTTTTGGCCCTGGACCTATCCCGTTTCTCAGAATGCTCTAGAGAATCAGCTCAGTTCTCATAGGAAGCGACCCACTTCCTCATTCAAATAGGGTGATTTTTGAATAATTTTAAAAGGACCAGGAATCAGGAATCAGGTAATTCTAACAACCTATGTGATTAATCAGATAATTCTTTTTAAATTAATTGAAGTGCAAGTAATTGCCAAAATTGGTTTCGTTATGCTAACAAACAGAGGTAAATCACAAGCACGGACTATCAAAATTAATTAACCAAGCATAATCCATCAGGCAAAAGCACAACTGTTGAAAGAAAACCGTTTTCACTATTTAAAACTATGCAATTCTAATAACAAAAGAATTATAAATAATTATTAGAAAATAATTAAATCACATAAAATTGAGAAAATTACCTTATCCATCATCCCAGTAAATAGACTTAGCTCATGGTGGAAAAAGATTGCTCAAAAGTTGATTTCATTGCTCAAAATAAAGATTACAAGATTGATTAAGACTGTAACAGCCAAACAGTAACGCAACAAACACGTTACAAAGTCAGCCCAACCGTTACAGCCCAATTCAACCGAGAATATAACAGTGAGAAGTAGGCAACAGAAGTTTCAAACTTCGCAACAGATAATAAGTGTGGGTGAACTGTCTTCTTCGGTGAAGGTAAGGATGAACACCGGTGACGGTCGGTGTAGCAGCGGTGACAGAGTATGCCGGGAAATAACAAAAGTGATCCTGGAGCTGCGTACCCCTTTTCTGAAGCTTGTAAACTCTTTATATAGGCCTTTGGAATCTTCTAGGATATGCTAGACCCCTTATAACTCGGTAATTTGCCGAGAAATTGGTAGCAATCCAAAACAGGGATGTAATCCTGTTTCCGAATAGATTCATGCTCATCTGGCCCCTATCTTCGGCTTCTAGAGCTTCTAATCGATTATACGGACCCTGAATTACATTGGGTAACTCCCAATTTGCGCTGAAAATTCGTAAAAATCTGGATTTAAAATCACCTCTTGCTGCCGATGAAACTCTACCCCGATGAAGGTCTGACTCGGTCAACTGGCTTTGACCGAGTTGACTGGGCTGAGTTGACCCGCTGAGTTGGCCCTATCCAGCTCAGCCCGATCCAAAGGTGCCCCAAACCAAAGTGTGGTGCCTTGATCCATTTCCCGGGTGCCTTTAACACTTTTTGAGCCAATTTTTCCACAAATCTTTATTCTTCTAATGTACCTACAAAAGCATAAAAACACGTAATATTTGCAAAATCGAATACTAACTTAATAGAAACTAAGGTGCAATTTAGACACTAAAATGTGTCTATCAGTTATAAATGGTTTAAAAATTTGTGTTTGTTGTTCTGTTGTCTTTGAGAGAAATATCTCTATTGCCTATTTAATGTTGTATAAATTACTTATGAAATCTATATCCTTTGGCACAGATATATGAGAGAAAATAATAATAAAGCTATTAACAAAAGCATTTAGTAACCATGGGCTACTTCGGGAACCCTAAAATTTATCGTTTATTCCTGGAACCCAATTATTTCCATAGACCACTACTAGAGTCTATTTTTATGGATTACTGCTGGAACCCATAATATTTGGATTGCTACAGGAATTTACAAATTCTATGTCGGACCGCTCCAGGGTCGAAAACGTCTCATGGATTGCTTCGGAAATCCACTATTACAAACATAAGTAATCAAAGAAAATTTTAAAATAAAGAGGTACATAAAAATTCACTCTTATGCTACTAAAATAATATCAATAAATCTCCATTTTCGTCACCATTAGGGTCGACGAAATATCATTTTACCATTGTGCATATGGACACATTCTTATGGCAAAAATTTCCTCAATATCAGTTACCGGTTACTTCAGGAACCACTGATAGAGGCCTTCTAGCACTTTGTTACGGATAACTTCTGGGATCAATCAGCTAGCGGGGCGCGCGTTTTGTGTCCATATTATATCACACAATATTCCAACTTCTGGTGGAACTGTTTAAATTTTCTAGAGATTATTAGAGAAAAAAAAATCAAATTTATGCCATCCTTCAGGGATGCGACGATTTCTCGCCTCGCCGGATTTAAAACCATTAATACCACAATAAAATGATAAAGAAGATTAACAAAGTTCACGGAGTTGCAATAGTCACCTTTCCCATACTTACCAAGAAATACAAATTAACATATATATTCTGTAATATATATGTGCCTTAATTGATATAAGATTCAATAGAAATTGAAACCTTAATCCGTTATGATATCCTGATCACCACAAAAATTATATAGGTAAATATAAGGATAAAATCATAATTAATGGAAACACAATATAAAAGATTAGAGAAGAAATATAATAATTTACGACGGTCGACGATGCCGTTTTCCTCCAATGGATCAAAAAAATCCACCGTAATAACAACTTAACCGTCACGAGCTCTTCGTGCTGATAACGTGTTGAAAATAGATACTCAATAGTATCACGCTCTAATACTATTAGTCATGTATATGTATACTAACTACATATAAATAGACAGAGAATAGTAGATAAAAAAGGGAATGAGGAGTGTCTATAAATTATAAACTTCATTTTCTACACAAGTCTTTAGACAATTTATAGCCCGAGCATAATATATAAGAAGAAAAGTTGATTATCCATGTAGGGCTATAGGTGTCATTTAATCCTCAAGGGTTAAGAAATCAGTAATGTTTATCTTAATTTGATATTTTATTAACCTAAAATAAGTCCAGTAAAAACTGGATTGTTATCGATATAATGGTGGGCTACCCATTAGACCCTCGTTTACACATTAGATTATCATTTTTTGTTTTATTTCGCCAAGGTCAAGTTAACGGTTGACTGGATGGTTGAGGACCTAAATACATCGACAAATGAATGTGAGATCTTATCACAAACTTAGTCATAACTTAAAGAACTAAACGATAAATCACTAGAACAAATTATATGTAGAGTCATGACTTGTCCCAGTTGATAGGCTAGCTGCTCAAATACTTTTGAGAATGATTGGGTTATTTCTTTCTAGGGTGGTGGAATGAGGGGTATGTAGGATTAAATTATTTTGTTTTATATATTTTATTTGCCAGTAATATTTAAAAATATTTAAAGTTATCCTTTAATTTTTAAAACTATCTGATAACCTTTAAAATTACGATACACGAAATGTAATGTACTATATAATGATTAAATTATTTTGTTTTATATATTTTATTTGCCAGTAATATTTTATATATTATATTTTATTTTGTTTTACCAATCGACTAGGGTTTTATTTTCCACCTATCCGATTTTAATACTTCAAAATTGAAATCATCTATGTTTGAGTTGTAAACCTAGTTGATTTCGAATATGTTCTACACATACTGAACTGCATATACAATCGACTAGGTTAATAATCAAAACCTAGTTGATTATGATTGTATTCTTCAACACCATCCACACTCGGTTAGGTTTATAATCAAAACCTAATCAAATTGAATATATTCTTACATGTGTAAAATACCATCCATAATCGGCTAGGTTTATTATCAAAATCTAATCTATTGTAACTGTGTCATTCACATTGAAAAACGCCTTTACAATTGATTAGGTTTGGAACAAAAATCTAGCCGATTGTGAATGTTTTCTTTGTACGTACGAAGAACACCATATACAATCGGCTATGTTTTGATTATAAATTTATCCGATTGTGATTGTCTTCGTCATTATCGAAAACATCATCCATAATTGGCTAGGCCTATTATCAAAACCTATCGTTGGGTTACGAAATCTTATTTTTTTGCTCCATGCAATTAGGTAAATGAAACCCCTACCAATCTAGCCGATTTTAAAGGGTATTTTGAGCATTAAGTAAAAATATAGGGGTAAGGAACGTGAAGGTTTAGTTTTTTATGATCCTATTTTGTAGCATTATAGCAATCCCCAAAAAATAGAACGATCACCGGAAAATAGTTCAAGATTTGGTTAAGCCTAACTAACTTGGCCCATTATGGCCTATGGGAGTAGTTTTCCTTCATTTTAGGCCAGTTCCTATGCACCTCTCAAATGATCAAATTTGATCAAAATGATCCACTATGCACCTCTCAAATGATCAAATTGACCTCTCAAACACTCAACTTTGAGAGCATGCACAGCGCATCATAGTCTTGGTCGAGCGACAAAGACTTGGCCGCCAGCGACAAAGAGTACCAACGACTAACTATCTCTCGCCTACAAATTACCATTTTCAAATCAAGTTTTTATACCAAAATAGGGGAAAATATTCTCAGGAGCGCATTGAATGGAAGATAGTCAAATGAAGCTAAACATAAGGCCCAAGATTATCAGAGATTTTTACTGAAGTGTTTAAGTTTTTATTTCCCTAGTTTATATCTTGTAAAAGAGCGTTGTATAGTAATAAATTAATATAATGGAGATTTGTGTGATTGAGACAAGTGTTTAAGTTAATTAAATCAAATTATTAATTAAACTTGCAATCAAATTAACTCAATTCATTATTAATTAAATTAAAACAGACAAGTTTTTTGATTCAATACGTAAAATCAAAATTACATATTTTTGATTCAATTAAAATTACATATTATTTCTTGGTTGATGTCCTGGGGTAGTTTCCTTGTGCTAACATGGCTGCTATAGAAGGTTGAGTAACGTCAGGAGGTTGAGTTTCATCACCATAACCAGGGTAAGGAACTGAAGGAAGCTGAGAAGTGGATGCCCCAACTAGGGTTGTCAATGGGTACCGATTACCCGGAACCGAACCGGACCCGGGTGAATTGGGTCCAGGTCCGAGTCCTCATATTCGACCCATTAGTAGTTTAATACCCGACGGGTAGACCCGATTGGACCCAAAATCTTAACGGGTCCTAACGGGTATTACCCGGCGGGTACCCGCGGGTATCGGGTACCCGGATATTTTTCATTTGTTTGTTAATCTTATCTAAAATTCAAAGACTTCGTCTAGTTTTACTTGGATTTTTTATTTTTTTATTTTTTTCTTAGATTTAATCTTTAATTAGAACATTTACATACATGTAACAATAACTTTATATGAAAAATTATTCGTTTCAAGCCAATATAAAGAATTTTAAAAAAATTATTGTTGATTTTAGAAGACATGTTAAATACCCGGACCCGGCGGGTATTTAGATTTTTAATCGGGTCCGGTTCCGGGTCCACTAAATTAGGAACCAGACCCGACTTTTTAAATAGGGTCCGCTTCCGGGTCCATTGGTGCCCGAGAGAAACCGGACCCATTGACACCCCTAGCCCCAACGTCTCGAACCCTGGTATACGCTGTGAATCCTCCTACTCTTAGAATCGGGGTATAAAGATTCACAAATAATTAATTACTCCCTGGAGTCGTCAAATCCATTCCTCCGGACTCAGGTGTCATATACGTTTCTTTTTCACATTCTCTTCTGGTGTGGCAAGTGTGGCAACACTTCTTTGAATGCTTCTATGACTGACTATGCTTCTATTACTTGCTCGACTTCGTTGACTCTGATGACTTGTTTGACCTGGACTTGATCCATCTGGAATATAAATACTCAATGTGTTTGTCATTTTTTTCAAGATCCCCATGTAATATCTTTCCATTTGAATGGATTGCCAATCATAATCGTTCAACCTTTCCTACATCTGACGAAGAAGAACCTCCCTGGTCACTGGGATAAACAAAGGTAGATGACGAAGAAGCTGATGGAGGTTGGGATGGAAGAAACGCGGAATCAAGTGGAAATCTACCTAGAGAAGGCACATCCATGACTCCCACTTGTTGCGGCTCCATGGCAATGTTAGGCTTGCTAATCTTGTTGAACCAACTCAAATAATCACGATCGTCAACAACCTCCTCGACCAAGTCATCAACATGAGGCCATTCTTGACCATCTCACATCAACAAACGGTAATCCGCTAAGGAAATCTCCCCGCATGGAAGTGGGTTGATTGCTTTTATTGTTCTCCGTTGAAACTGTAGAAGGAGTCTTTCCCCTAAAGTACCAAACACCTTTCCCAAATTCAGCAGTGTAAAACACCGATCGATGTAAACTCAACTCTAGCATCCTTTGAGTAGTTGCACTGTGGTACTGTGAATGGTCTGCATACGCCATAGGAATAAAGTTTTTATTTGTTCTGATTTTTTGTTGAATCCTGTTAACCAACTTAGAGTGTTGACCGTCATCTGGCTGAAGTGGGAACCGGTTGTCATACCGATATTTCTCTATAATTGGCAAAACAACGGCTTGTTGTTTAAGAGCAGGTTCACTAACACGGAAGTAAGTATACCACCAATACTGTGAAAACATTGGAAAATTTAATTAGTTAGTTAAATGTAACATTTATAATTTTATAATAAAACAATAAACTAATTAGCTATTTATTACCTCCAAGATTCCCCAAAAACAATCCAAACTTGGAAAGGCGCCCGCGTAATTCCTGAGGCCGATGTAGATTGAAGATAACAGTGCAGACCCCCAATCATAATATGGAGCTAACTCTAATTCCTCAAGCGCTTCGAGAAAACCAATAGGTGTCACTGAGTTAGAATTTGGAAAAAGATATTTTCCTATCACGTATAACGCAAACACTCTTTCGAGCTCAACATAGTGCTCAACTTTCTCTTCTTCAGGATACTCGAGCATATTCTCTGCATAACGTTTTAAAAAAGCTTACAACCCAGAGACTTTGATTCCACCAGCCTGGAATTTTCTGTGGTTATCATTTCCTGACTCATCAGAAGAATACAATACAAGGAATTGTTTCCATCTATCTTGTCCTTGCCACTTCCCTTGGTCATATGGAATAATATTTCCCTCGCATAGTATTCCCGTCAACATATAAATATCTAACGACATAACTCCTACAACCAACATTTTGAAATTAATTTTTGGCTCAGAATCCTAAAGTTCACATAATCTAAAGTTTGCATATATAAAACCAAAATAAAAATGTAAAAAATTTTAGAGAACAAACTAACTTACCGCATTCCAAATCCTTAAAATAGAATGTATCTGTAATCTTCCACTAACGTTCTAATATTACTTGAACAACAACTTTCCTATGGTTCTTATGGTCGAACAAATACAAACGATACCACGATTATCTGCTGACTCTTTCTTTAACTGTGTTAGGGAGCCACCCATACACGGTACTAAATTCAGTTAACCCACCTCTTAGCTTGGTATACCCACTTTACTCTTGATGGCCTGATATATGACCTTCCACTACACTAGTGCCCGCAAGCTGTCTAAATTCTTGGAACCCCTCATCTCTGTCCTGATTCCAGTCCAGTCCACTATTTGGGCTGCCTCTTGGTTGACCTTTCTGTTTCTTTTATTTATTACGAAACTCATTATGACAGAATTTTTTTTTGCAGTAATTATTTTTTTCACTCTAGATGATTTTGTTGTTTTTAGATGTGAAATTTTGAAGGAGGATGTAAAATTATGAAGGAGAGACTGACTATTTATAGACGGTAGGGAGTCGGTCGTGGGCGATGGGAACTATGTCGAGCGACATAGTGTTTCTCGCCAGCGACCAACACTTGATCGTTAACGATCAACACTATATCGCTCAACATAGTTCCCATCGTCCCAAAACATTTTCTATTGTGGCGCACCTTGTTTTTCCAACCATCTGGTTAGATAAACTAACCCATTTAAAAGGGTACATAGGATCCAGCATTTCAAATTTGAGTTCTACTTCAAATGAAGTAGTAGTTGAAATTGAAGATTATACGGCAGACATTGTGACATAGATTTCGACAACAGACTATCTATTTTATAAGTTTTTCTAATAGTCAGGTAAATCTCAATTGTCTATATCGATAAAAAAAAATAAACGAACAATATACTTTCTGTCGTTTGGCGAATGATACAAAGTCTTCCGTGTAGTGAATTCTTTCACTACTTTTTGTAGTGAGAAAAACATTACTTCGCCCAATGTCACCCCATTTTGAAATGGATAGACCGGCAGAGTGTCAAAACATCCCATTACATATCCCTTGCTCTTAAACTTTCAGTCTACTGTTAAGCGGAACCGTCTCAGATTAAATTATTTTGAAATCAAAAGAAAACATAAAAGTAAAATTATTTTTACGTAAAAGAGAAGATCAGACTGCATGTTATTAATTATGACTCCACGTGTTATAGAAGCAAACCTTATTGATCACTAACATATCAGGGCAATTGTTCTTCGAGGAGTGAATTTCTAGGACTTTCAATGGGTATCTGATTACCCGGAACCGAATCGTACCCGGATGAATCGGGTCTGGATCTGGATCCTCATATTAGACCCATTGGTAGTTTTAATACCCGACGGGTAAATCTGATTGGATCCGAAATCTTAACTGGTTTTAGCGGGTATTACCCGGTGGGTATCCGCTGGTATCGGATACACGGATATTTGTCATTTGTTTGTTAATTTTACCTAAAATTCAAAGACTTCGTCTAGTTTTACTTGGAATTTTTTTCATTTTTTTTCTTAGATTTAATCTTTAGTTAAAGCATTTACATACATGTAACAATAACTTTATATGAAAAAATATTCGTTTCAAACCAATATAAAGAATTTTTAAAAAAAATTATAGTTGATTTTAGAAGATCCATTAAATACCCGGACGCGGCGGGTATTTAGATTTTTAATCAGGTCTGGTTCCGGGTCCATTAAATTAAAAACCAGACCCAACTTTTTTAATAGGGTCCGGTTCTGGGTCCATTGATACCCGGAAGAAACCGAACCCGTTAACACCCTATGAATTTCACCTGCGAGTTTCAAAGTGCAAGTTTTCTACACTTTCAAAATGCAAATTCTTATGCAGGTGAATAACTTTCGACGCCCAACTATCAATTATCATCTGGACCTGGTCTTCGGCCTTAGATTTATTTTTTAAATACTAACCGTATGCGGCCATAAAAAACAATTGTACGGTACAATATAACCTTTTAAAAATTATATTCGAAAAAATAAAATTTTTATTAATATAGTAAAATTTTCTATTCTGACTTGGGTCTTTAATACTAAAGTACTAAATTCTATAAAATGATAAAATAATATATTTTAAAAGTTTCTTTAAGTAATATTAGGTTCCAAATAATATATTAAATAATAATATTATTAGAAAAATATAAAATTAATTCATCTAAATTAAATTTTCTTAAAATATGATTTAATATTAGTTTATTTTTTTTACATTCAAATCAAATTGTATTTTATCCCTAATAGTTCGTAGTATATTTAAAGACACGGTCCCGTTGTTGTATTACAACAAAAAATGTTAATGTGTGATTGATACTTGAAGTGCTTGTATATGTATTGTAATTAGTCAATAATATAGTAATATCTTTACAAAATTAATCGATATTGTACTTAAAATACAGTTATTATTCAACACCAAACTAGAAATTATATTTTAAAATAATAATTTATTATTTAATTATAAACAAATAATTTATCATAATATCGATGATATAATATTTTTTAAAAATAATAATTTTTTTAATATCAAGCTTATTATTTTATAGAAATTATATTGTAATTAGATTCTAATTCTCCAAATATATAACATTATTGATTGTAAGCATCTCTCTTTCTATGATCCAAACACTCCATCATCCCTTTCCAAATTGATTAATACATCCTTTTTATTCTCTTTTGCTGCATATGATTCTTTTTACCGCTTCAATTATTTACAATATCTTGTCTGTTTGCACACGCTTTGAACAGTAGCTAACTACTTGCATGCATGCATGAATGAATGCCATAATTCCCTCAGCAACTACTATATATCTTCCTCTTCCTACAGTTGTTTTCTCATCAATAGCTACTAGACTAACTAGTACCCTATTATCTTCTTCTAGCTCTTTCATATCTGCTTAATAGAGAATTTCTGTCATTAACTTCTATACCCAATCTTAATATTAGGTCATATATATTTTGAACACCATTAAGGATCATCTAGCCAGGATCATCTAGCCAGAGTTCTAGAATAAACACCTCAATTCTTAATTTGGTTACCAGCCAGGAAATTAGGTACGGCTTAGAGGCCAAAACATCTGACCGTCCAGGGGCGAAACTGAAAGAATAATTTTAAAATTAATACTATTGATTTTTATTTTATTTTCAGAATGAATGGAAAAAAGGGTAGTGTTGAATCTGTTGAGATCAACATTCCTTGTTATGATCATAAAACAAATCAGGATTTTTCAAAAAATACTACTAAAGAAACAAAAGAGATTGGAAGAAAAAATCCAAGTGGAGATGGAGGTTCATCATCTATTTCTGCTGCTTGTAAGGGATGGATTCTTGATGTCTGGGAATTTGCTAAAGAAGATATAAATAGAGTAATATTCTCACTAAAAGCAGGATTGGCTGTATTACTGGTATCTTTGCTTATATTGTTCCAAGCACCTTATGCAGTATTTGGTACCAACATAATATGGTCCATCCTTACCGTCGCCATTATGTTCGAATACACTGTTGGTACGTGTACGAATATATACCTACATTCATCAATTGATCCAAATCTTATTTTCACATATACTTTATTATACAAAGCATACGATATTGTATTCATTCTGCTATTCCCTTTATATATTTGTTTAGGTGCGACATTTAATCGTGGATTTAATCGAGCTCTTGGAAGCTTACTTGCTGGAGTCTTTGCAATTATTGTTGCTCAAGCAGCACTGTCTAGTGGCCCCGTTGCCGAGCCTTATATAATTGGCATCAGCATTTTTCTTATCGGTATGTACTATGTGCACGTTTTATTCATTTCATTATCATTAAATATAATAATTAAATTGTATTATCCATAACCATTCATATATATTCAGGAGCTCTAACTTCGTTCCTGAAGCTATGGCCATCTCTGGTACCATATGAGTATGGGTTTCGGGTTATACTCTTCACCTTTTGCTTGATCGTAGTCTCTGGTTACCGTATGGGGAATCCAGTTCGAACTGCTATGGACCGACTTTATTCTATTGCCATTGGAGGGTTTGTAGCGGTTTTAGTTAATGTCCTCATTTTCCCTATATGGGCCGGGGAACAACTACACAAGGAACTTGTTAACCACTTTGACTCGGTCGCCAATTCCCTCCAAGGTCAGCTTCCATTACCATCACCTCAATATATTATAGAGTATGTATTTTATGAGTGAATTTCCAGGATCTAATACAATTTTTCTATGATGACATTAGAATGCGTTAAGAAATATTTAGAGGACGATGGATCTTATCACCCAGAGTTCTCCAAAACAGTCATGGATGAATTTCCAGATGAACCTGCTTATCGAAAATGCCGATCTACACTAAACTCCTCAGCGAAACTCGAAACACTGGTATTATAAATTTCATAAAACCTTCGATTACGAGACAAAAAGAAGTTGAGTATTGATCAATGATTCCATAACGTGTATTTCTTTCATAGGCCAGTTCGGCAAAATGGGAGCCACCGCATGGGAGATTCTGTCATTTTTTCTACCCTTGGTCAGAATACGTTAGAGTCGGTGCGGTTCTAAGGTATTGCGCCTATGAAGTTATGGCTCTCCATGGTGTCCTACATTCTGAGATTCAGGTAAACTCGCACTCCAGTTTCTCCGCTGTTTTAATTTACATTTTCAACGATAGAATTGCTTGGGATGTTTGGTTTCATTTAAATTCATATATAAATCCACTTGGGACCACTGTTATATTCCTTTTGTTTGCTTCTTATCACTCAGGCGTCATATAATCTTAGAATTGCCTTCCAATCAGATATCAAAGAGGTAAGCAATCAAGCAGCACAAGTAGTGAAATGTTTAGGCAAAGACATCGACGACATGAAACACACACTCCAAACAACTTTGCTAAAAAAACTTCACGCCTTCACGGAACGCCTCCAACGTGCTATTTCTTTTTTTCTTTTTTGATCAATCAAAAAGAAATTTATTAAGAGAAGGTACTTAAGGGGATACCTCAATCCAATGAAAACAATCGGGAACCCGGGAGTCGAAGACCGGTAAAAAGACCCAAAGAACAAACCAAACAAAACAAAAACGAAAACAAAAAGTTACAAGATTAATGTGGGGGAAATAAAGAGTCCCATAAAGCAATTACCATATTTGTCGAAATTCCTAACATTCTTGTCTTTGCTTCGGTCCAAAAGCTTGAAGTTTAATGCTTCTAATGAGACTTCCTAATAACTTCTTTTTGTTTTGAAAAACCCTTGCGTTCTGCTCCTTCCATATACACCACCAAATTGAAACCGGAACATTTCTCCAAATTTTATTAAGCCTTTCATCTCCCCAATTGTAGTTCCAAGATTTTACATTACAAGTGATATTTGAAGAATAGTTCCATTGTCCCCTCAAGCCTTCAACAAATTAATCCCATATGCGTCGCGTCCTCCAACAATCGTGGAAAAGGTGTGCGCTAGTCTCCACGGTTTCTTCACAAAAGCAACAAATATTAGAAACTTTCATTCCCCTTCTTATTAGCTTATCCTTTATCATTATCCTATCATGAGAGAGTAACCAAAGAAAGAAATTGATTTTGCAAGGGTAATCTCGGCTCCAAATGATCTTGGAGTGGAAGTTCGGATCATCTTGTTCTTCATCACTTCTAATACCATCCTTGACCGTGTATAGACCATGCATATTTCCGATCCAAATTTGGCTATCCGAGGCACCTTCTTGAATGTAAACGGAAGAAAGAAGATTAGAGATGGAAGATACCTCATGAGAAATGGAAGATGAGTGTCTTCTTCGGGACATAAACTTCCATCGTATACTATCGCCAACCACCACATACATACTAGCCACCACCACCACCTCCTTGGTCATTGAGGCTTCATAAGCTAGAGAAAACATGTCACAAAGCCTTCCTTCACCAAGCCAAGAGTCTTCCCAAAATCTAGTCTCCTTGCCTTCACCTATTTTGAATCTAATACTTTTTTTGAAGTCATCAAGCTCTTTGTAGATATTGAACCAAAGACTTCCTCCTTTGGATCCTTTAGGTTGTAGGGTTTCCCAACCGTTAGAAGTTTCGCCAAATTTTTCTACGATGATCTTCCTCCATAACGCGTCTTTCTCTTCTCCAAAGCGCCACCACCATTTTCGTAGTAATGTCGAGTTCACTTGCTTGATTCTTCTTATTCCAAGACCGCCTTTACTCTTCGGTTTTGCAATCACCTACTAACTCACATTGTGAATTCTTTTAAGATTTCCACCATCATCCCACAAGAAGTTCCTCACAATTTTATCTAATTTTTTGGAAATGGAACAAGGGGCTAGAAATAGAGAGATATAATAAATAGGTAAACTTGCTAATATGCTTTTAATGAGAGTTAACTTACCCCCTCTTGATATTGTTTTTCCATTCCAAGAAGTAATTCTTTTCGCACAAGCCTCAAGAGATTTTTTCCACTTTTGAGATCCTCCTACCTTAACTCCCAAAGGAAGACCAAGGTACACACTAGGAAAGTTTGCATATTTGCAACCCAACATGTTTGCAAAATTTTGGGCTCCCTCTTCGACGGCAATACCATACAAACTACTTTTAGCGAAAATAATCTTCAAACCCGAAGTAAGTTCAAAGCAAAGGAGGATGTAACGAAGAGCATCGACTTGATCATTCCTAGCATCTAAGAAAATAATTGTGTCATCCACAAATTGCAAATGATTTATTTTTGTTGCCCCCTCCTTGACCGAAAAACCCGATATTTGATCAACTTCTTGAGCTTTGTTTAACATGTAACTTAGAACTTCACCAACTAAAGTAAAGAGAAAAGGAGAAAGAGGATCTCCTTGTCAGAGCCCCTTTTGACTACCGAAATAACCGTAAGAAGAACCATTAACGAGAACCGATAACTTTGCGAAAGATAAAAAATTTCTAATTCAAGCTCTCCATACACCACCAAATCCCATTTTGAAAAGGACTTCATTTAAAAAATTCCAATTCACATTATCAAAAGCCTTCTTGAAATCAAGCTTGCAAACTAACCCCGGAATGTTTTGTCTAATTCTAGAATCGACACATTCGTTAGCTATCAAAACACCATCGAGAATTTGTCTTCCCTTAATAAAACTAGATTGAGAAGGAGAAATAAGAGAAGGGAGGAATACCTTTAGACGCTCCGCCAAAACTTTTGAGAAAATTTTGTACACACTACCAATGAGGCTAATTGGACGGAAGTCTTTTACTTCTACTACAACCGGCTTCTTAGGAATGAGAGCAATGAAATTATTTTTCAAAAAAGAATGAAGGATATTGAGGCTATGAAATTCCTTAAAAATCTTCATCAAATCTTCTTTAATGAAGTCCCAACAAACAATGAAAAATTTCATGGGAAAACCATCTGGACCCGGTGCGCGATCAATTCCCAACCCTTTAATGGCGATCTTTACTTCCTCTTCACTAAACGATCTCTCTAACCAAATACTATTGTTCTCTTCAATACGCTTTAGACACATGTTTTTGATTCTCGGACGAGTGTTAGAGATTTCTTTGAAGGCGTACTCGAAATGATTAGCAATTCCCAATTTAATGACTTCTTTATTTCCGGTCCAAAACCCGTTGATTCTAAGAGTGTTGATGTTGTTGCGAGCTCTATGACCCTTTATCGCACGATGAAAGAATTTGGTGTTTCGGTCCCCTTCTCTAAAGAATCTAATTCTAGATTTTTGTCTCAATATAATACTTTGCCGACGATGAGCCACATCAAAGTTCACTTTTGCCGTCACAAGCATGTCTTCTTCTTCGATGGAAAGACTCCTAACATCATCAATATCATCTAACTCTTTTAGCTTGGAGAGTGCATCGTCTAACGCCTTATCGGTACGCCCAAACACTTCTTTATTCCACACTTTCAACTTCTCCTTTAGAGCGATTAATTTCTTTGCAAAGCTTTCACCGACCGTACCTACAAAAAAAAAGATTCCCACCAAGCTTTCATAAGGGGGATGAGGTTGGTGCCCTCGAGCCAAGCTAATTGAAACCAAAAAGGGCAAGGGCCATAATCCGATTCCAAAGATCCTATCTCGATAGGAAAATGATCCGAAAAAGGTCTTGCGAGACGCTTGAGAGTAAGATTTGAGAAGTGATCCTCCCATTCCGAGTGAAAAGAAAACGATCAAGCTTGCTCTTCTTATTAGGTGGTCTACCCCAAGTGTACTTAGCGCCGGAGAGAGGTAGTTCAACAAGATCTAGATCAATGCAAAGATTGTTGAAGAGCCTCCAACGTGCTATTGATATGCACTCATATCTCCTTGCGGCATCAAATCAAGAAGCCACGGCAGAATACTCATCTAAACCAGTAGTCTCCAAAATCTCTCACACTTTTTCATCTACTCTTAGCAGTGACTTCTCCAAATGCTTGGATGATGTAAACGAAAATGATGGCTATGATTACCAAGAACAAATCGCAGTTCAAAATTATTCATTCACTCTTGTACCAACTCAAACTGGCGAATCTTACCATGAATCAATGAAGAAACAACAACGAAAGTTGTATTCATGGCCGTCAAGAGAAGTTGATGATTTTTGAATTAGAGGGTGGCATAGAAATGGATTTTATACCAAAGATGAGAACTCTAGAGAGTACTGCAGCGTTGTCACTTGCAACCTTCACTTCATTGTTGATCGAGTTTGTAGCTCGACTTGATCACTTGGTTGAAGTTGTTGATGAATTGGCGAGGATGGCCAAGTTCAAGTAGTATTGATTAATTAATTGCTGGTTGAATTTACACGTTAATCTTGTAACAGTAGTATAGATGGTAATACTGTTTTGATCAATCTCTGTAAATTAGGTTCTCTATAGTAGGTATTTGAATGAGCATAACCTCATTGTCATGATTAACAAGAAAATAAAAACTTCCGCTTGAAATAACAAATCTTACAGAGTTTTTCCTCTACCTATCTCATCAAGGTAATGATATAAATGAACACAAAAACATAATACTACGTAGTATATACTAGGTATAACCCAATTCGGGACGGGCTCAATCTTTTTTGTTGTCAGGTTTTAGGATTGGTTTTTTTATTGGCTAGTCCAAAAAACCGGGACAGTGTTAACTATAAGTCCAAAAATCATTTGAAAACTCCCAATTACTATTCTACCCATCACGCGTAACCAGCCCACGTCCTCCACCTCCTACACTACTCGCATTCAAAACTGAATTTTAGTTTCATCTACTCCACCAACATTAATCGACTTCATTACTTCACTAAAACCTTAAAATCTAGGCAAAATCAAAATCAGGAAACACCTGAAACAAACACCAAAAACAGAGACCAAAAAATAAAAATCGAAATCTGTAATAGCAGGCTTTGATTTCTTTCAGCATTATACAACTCAAACCTAAGCTACTGTCAGCATTATACTACTGCAATTCTATCTAAAATGGGTACAAAGAGAAAAATCAACAGAAGTATAAAAGAAACAGTGATTGAAGAACACGACACTCCTCAATCTCCACCATCGAAGAAGAACAAGAAAGCTTCTACAGTAGATTCTATACCAATAAAATCAAGAAAGAAGAAGAACAATGAAGTTGTTGATTCTCCAACAACATAAAAAAAAACGAAACAAACTGTTGTTGATTCTCCAGCAAAATCAAAACAGAAGAAGAACAAAGAAGTTATTGATTCTCAAACAAGATCAAAAAGAATGAAACAAACTGCTGTTGATTCTCCAGCAAAATCAAAAAAGAAGAAGCAAAATGAAGTTGTTGATTCTCCAACAACATCGGAAAAAAAATGAAACAGCTGTTGTAGATTCTTCATCTACAAAGAAGAAGAAGAAATCTCTTGTTGTTCGCTCTCCATCTACATCACAGAAGAAGAAGAAGGGTGTTGTTGTTTCTGGCAAAAAAGGTAAATATCATCGGTGCATATCAATATATAACATACTTTGTTCATGTTAGAGGAGTTAGATATAGCATACAGCATGGGTACATATCAATATATATATATATATATATATATTCATATTTTAACACATGGATCTAGCATGCAACATAGGGTAAATATTGATATGTACTTGGTTTTTAGTATATACTGATCAGTACATATCAATATATGCTTATTTTCATGTTATAGCATCTAGATATTGATTGCAGGATAAGTATATATTGATATGTACTTTGTTCTAGATATTGAATTGGATCGGTACATATCAATATATACTTTGTTCATGCTATAGATATAAAGCATATATATAGATGTATATTGTTCTATACTATAGCATCTAGATATTGCATACAGGATAAGTATATATTGATATGTACTTTATTCTAATCTTGAATTGGATCAGTACATATCAATGTATACTTTGTTCATGATATAGCAGATACATATCAACATATCAAAAAAAATATACTTTGTTCTATATTATAGTACATATTGATATATTGTAGGGATATTGACAGTGTGTTCATTATTCAGGTGGTGTGAAGAAAACCACAAATAAGACAAAAACACCTGCGCCTGCTAGGAAGATATACATAAGTGGTTTCATGGGGATTTTCTCACTTGTTAAAGCAATCAAGGAAGAAAAGCTTGAGTTGAGTGAAACTCAGTTGCGGATAATCAGTGAGCAATCATATGGGAACCTTTTTCTGATGTTCTAGTACCCAAATCTGGGTGCAGATCACTGGATGAAGAATAAAACTGTTGTGACCAATCTTATAAAGTGTTATAAGAGAAGTAAAGTTGCAGATGAACTGACATTTGAGTTCAAAAGGCATGGAGTTTCACATATTCTGACATCCACTCCTAAAGAAGTAGGTGTTATCTTTGGAATGCCAAGAGCAGGAAAAAGACAACATGAAGACATAATGCTGACATCAAGGGTGGATATAGAAACACTGCTTTCTTCCAGAGGTTCTTTTCTGATGTACAAAAGACAAAAAAGGTAAATAGAGTGAGGATATAGGAAGAAGTCTTGAAACTTCTAAGAAAAAAACCATCAAATAAGAAGAAAGTTGAAGAATCTGAAGAAAAGGAAAGTGATGAAGAAGCTGAAGAAATTGGGAGTGATGAAGAAAATGAAGAAGAAGAAAGTAAAGAAGAAAGTGAAGAAGGGATTGAGGAAAAAAGTCAAGAAGTCAGAGATGTTGAAGACCTTGTAAGGCTTATATGACTTTTCATTTGTATCACTTTGTTTTTCACAACAAAAGATGCACATGCCTTGACTGAAAAGTACATTGGTCTTGTGGAGGATCTCGAAGCTGCAAAGAATGTGTCATGGCCAGATTTGATACATTCTTACCTAGAAAAGTCACTAAATGACAATATAAACGCAATCGAGAGTACTATAGGGTGTCTGAACTATTTGGTTGTAAGAATACGTACTAAAAATATTTTTAGTAGTTTACTCAATGAGAATTATGATTTACTTTTAACTTTTTTTTGGTGATTTTTTTTTCCAAAACAGATTTGGTATGCAGAGCATACATATTTGCTGGAACCGGAGGAAATAAAGACGATTCCAGAAAAAATGTTTATCCCGAGAGCTGCCAAATGGAATCTGTCAAAGTTATATGATGAACTCCAAAAATACATTGATACAACTGAATATGAGGTAAGAAAAATATGTACTTATTTACTACATTTATGATGTTGTCACTACAAAAAAAATGGGTTTAAGCGACTATTCGTTTTAAGTCGCTTAAATCCCCTTTTAACTCGCTATAACCGTTATAGCGACTAAAAGTGGCACTCGCTCCGTTGGTTGCCCAAGGCCATGTATCAAAGCCTTGAGCGACCATGCAATCGCTCTAGTAATAAACCAACTTACCTAAAGCGAGTACTTTTCTCATTGCTTAACATTTAGACCAACTAACATGGAACAAGTAAAACTATGATCGTTTAACATGTAGACCAACCAATGTAGCAAGTAAACTACCAATCGCTTCAGATATACCAATCATTCTAAAGCAAGTAAAATACTTAGTTGATAAGAGAATGAATCTTTTTATCGAAAGATCAGAAGATACATGGAGCAACTCGACCTAATTTTGCTTGGTTAAGGTTTTAAGAGATCAAATTGTTTTGCTCGCTAAAAGCGATTTCTGATTTTGATTGGTCTGAAGTTGGTTGCTCAAACTTTTGAGGTAGCAAAGTTTTTACTCAAGTTGATTGATTAAAGGTTTAAGCAAACAAATTATTTAAAATTATGATTTTGATTGGTCTGAAGTTGATTACTTAAGCTTTTAAGCTATCGAAGTTTTTACTCAAGTTGATTGATTAAAGGTTTAAGCGACCAAATTATTTGAAATTCTGATTTTAATTGACCTAAAGTTGATTGCTTAAATTTTTAAACTACCAAATTTCTTTGCTCGTTAAAAACAAATTGTGATTAGATAATCCCAAATTATAATTATAATCAACAAATTAATATTAGACATTATCACTAATTAAGATTATATAATTAAAAATAAATAACAAAATTAAATTAAAATTAATACTAAAAACAATTATGAACCAAATTAAAATCATAATTGATTTAACTTTATTATTAATGAATTCAATTTACAGCATCATTTGGTTAAAAAAATTACAATCATTTAGTCTCCAAATTACAATCATTGACTCAAAATTACGTAAGCTTTGGATGTATATTTCCGCATAATGTCATATCGTCTTTGTAGTATTTCAGTAACGTATCCAAAGGAACTTCAGGAGAATGTGCTTCATCCTTAGAACCATCATGACTAGAACTGTGAGTGAAGGTCAATTATGCATTTCATGTTGAACTCCCTGCACAACAAATTTAGGTAAGTCAGATGTTAAAATTTTTTAAGGTTGGTACTATTACATTCTGCAGTGACATGTATTTTTCTCATAGCTATAAACTCTTAGCATCAAAATTTCAAAGTGGAAACCTCATATCTAATTTCGTTCTGTAACAGTTCATATTTTGTCATAGCACCTAAGAATGACCAACTGCAATCAACCAAAAAAAAAATTGCTCCCATAAACAAAACTTCTCAACAAATGCAAAAAATTGAGATATCAATGGAAAACAACTAGACAGGGACATCCAATCAGTGAACTAAACACATTTTTGTGAGTTCGAAATTAAACCTAACAATCAAGTGATCAATTAAGAATGTTCTCATTCTCTAATACAAGAAATATATTAATTTCATATCAACAGAAACCCTTATAGGAATACCCAAAGATTGAATAAGAAAAATCAGTCACATACTCACAAGATCGTAAACTCTTAGCGAAACATACACTCCTTTGGTTATATTTTTGCTCTTTCACAGGACAATGAAATGCCAAATCATTCACATACTTACACCAAATTTTTTCCCTTTCACAGGAAAACGAATTGCAAAATCAATTACATACTCACACCAAATCAATTACATACTCACACCAAAATATTAGAAACAAGTTAAAAAAAACCCAATCTACAATTCATCAAGCGTAAAAAACAAAATCATTCGAGGAAAACTACAAAAACATAATCCACAGTAGATAAGAATTTTTTTAATCAAAAACCTAGTTAGAAAAAAAAATCTAAGAAATACCCAGTTCTAATCAGGATTTGAACAAGAATAATCACCTAGAAATAACTCTTGCAATCTCCACCTCTTCACTTCGTTCATAATCCCCAACAACATCACCACCAAATACTTCAAACGGAAAAAAAGAAAGAGGAAAATAAGATTAACATTCAGACAAAAAAAAGAGAATTATAGATCGAATTTCTAGGGATGCAAAAAGAATAAAAGCAAATCATATCTATACGAACCTTAGATGTTTTTTCCTTCGTATGAACTCATGTCAACCTCAAACTTAACCAAGTTTCCGAAACAAGTTACTAAGCACCAACAAGATCTGTGAAAATCAGACCTATATGAATCTTCGGCACTCAAAGCTTCATTCATCATCATCAATAAAATAAAACCAAATTAGTTTACAACATCATGTGAAAATCTTAGCCCACCTCTGACTTTGTATCTCATTTAGAGTAGGTTAAACCAGAGAGAATGGAAGAACGGGAGAGATGGAGGTGGAAAAAGAGATGGTGGCGGAAAAATGAAACTAGGTCTAGCAAAGTGAAATGAGAGAAAAAAAGTTTTGGACGGTGATAAGGCTAAGTCATACGGATTATGAATTTATTTGGAAGGTGGAGATTTGATTTGAGCACTTCATACGGATTAAGGTAAGTGCAAAAAAAATATGTGGTTTTTTGCTAAATAAATTTATAATTTTTTTTGATAAATATTTTTGTGCCATTTTTTTTATCTTTTAAGAGTATTTTCGTCGTGAGGAGTTATACCACAGAGAAAATGAAGAATATCATATTTTCAATAATAAAGTAATAATTTTTTATTAAATTAAATTTTACAAAAAAAATTTGTGATTATTTTTATTGAATAAAATTGAACATGAATTTTTATTAAGTAGTTATGATTTCAGTTGATGGTTTATGCTTAGTTTAGGTCTCTTGATATTTTATGTTTCTGATTTACAACTATTATTTTAAAAATCTACTTGTTGGTAATATTTTAGAATCAATATGAAAAATTTATGATATTTAAGATGAATCTAAATAAAGAGAAATTAATTCAAGATTTTTTGTCGACTTTCGGTTAAACATAATTCCCGAGTTTGTATAAATTTTTTACAATCGACTTGTGTAAATCACCTGAGCGTATACCGCTCGATCTCACTAGATTTTTCCTATATTTTATGGGTTTATATGGTTACCTATCAATTAAAATCGAATTTCCATCAACTTCACGTAATTTTGTTTTTACCCGTTAATCTTATCCAATATCGGTCGACCTCACTCAATTTTTCTCGGATTCCATCGTTTTCTCCAGTTATCCATCATTTTAACCGAATGTCCGTCGATTTTAGTCAATTTTACCCGTAACCTATCAATTTCACTGATTGAGGATATTTTTATCGACCTTTGATTATACATAAATGTTGATTTTGAATATGTAAAAATGAACTAGAAAAATAAGAAATTAATTCGATAATTGTTATTTACTTTCCACTAGAAAAGAATAGGGGATAAGTATAGAGTGTCAAACGCCTTATATGTGGTGTCGGACACTAAGAAGGATTCATTTTGTTGAATTTTGAAGCAAATTAAGGTTTCTGACGGGTATGCATCAAACATTTCTCATTGTGTGAACCTTGAAGAGCGAATGCTTATAGGTCTAAAAAGTCACAATTGCCATGTTAAATCGAACTCGTGCATTCGATTTATTTATCAACCTTCGAATTACAAATTTTTTTTAAAAATGATCTGTTTAAAGATCCGGTGGGGATTCCTCGTATTGATTGGATATACTTATCAATTTCTCATATTATTTATTCATGGATAAGTAGTCGTAGTTTATGCGATATATTGATGTTGAGCAAAAATTAAGTACGAAGTTTGAAATAATAAATGATAATTAAA
>JAJJMC010028801.1:4614-24334 GCA_023531435.1 Papaver californicum
GGAAATAAAACGCATTCTAGAAAAGACAGTCAACCCAAATAGGAAAGACTGGTCAACAAGGCTTACTGATGCCTTATGGGCTTATCGTACTGCGTTTAAAACCCCAATAGGAATGTCCCCCTACCGTTTGGTTTTTGGCAAAGCATGCCACTTGCCTGTTGAGTTAGAACATAGAGCATATTGGGCTGTGAAACAGCTAAATTATTCACTTGACAAGGCAGGTGCTCAGAGGAAACTCCAGCTCAATGAGTTGGAAGAAATTAGGATTGATGCTTATGACAGTGCTAGAGAGTATAAGAACAAAATGAAACTCGTGCATGATAGAAATATTTTACGAAAGTCATTTTCTCCAGGTCATGATTATCATGTTATTTCTAACAGCTGAGTGCATTCAGATATGAATAAACCATTTATCTGGGCACACCAATTCTATAGATAAGAGCTATGTTTACATCTACCTAGAATGTTTAGTGCCATCCTGAATAATTCACAAGTTTTTAAATTTCGGATTTTCTTATTGGCATCAATTTTCAGAAATTCTACCCCCAAACCTAAATTTAACATTGTCCTCAATGTTTCGAACCGTGCAACCTAGAATGGTATGCAATATATATAAATAGGAGAAACAAATGTAAATCAAAGAGATGGGATTGGAACGTCTCACCTGATTGACGCAAGAAAAATAGTATTCTCTGTAACACATATTAAAAGATAGTAATAACAAAGAACAGTGAAAATAAAATAAAAAGAAAAAGTCTAAAAAGAAAATAAAAACAAGAGAATAAAAATCTACCTACTGGATATGTACAGAAAGAATCCCCAAACACTAATAACCTGAAAATTTGGGGATCAACCCAAAATACAATATATACAAATGACAGTTTCATAATTCTATTATGGTGACACGGTGACACTGAAACTATCAAAAAGAATGGATTACCCCCAAACCAAGTTTTTACTACACTTGGAAGTGCGTAAAGAACATAATATGGGGATAAAATTGGGACTGGGGAAATATTAATCGATTCGTGCACAATATCAGGAACAGGCAAGTCCTCTGGGTATTTGGATGCAAAGTGATCCAGCAAAACTTGAGAAGCACACAATTCTAACCCTAAATTAGGTAACTTTTGGAAGTCTAGGGGTCTAGAAACAACCTCTAAGTCGGGTGAATGATCTTGTGAGATAGATTCATCAATGGAATTAGGAAAATTGTCTACAAAATCATCCACAGGGTTATCAATATATTATGTATGGAACTAAGAGTCACTACAAGACTGATCATCATCAGCAAATAATTTCTGCCATTACAGAACTCTCAAATTTTGTTCCAAACTGGGCGGTCTGTGTTTATAATACTTCTCATATAGCATTAGAGGTGAAGCAAAAACTTTCTTATTCCGTGACCGACTCATATATTCCCTAAGTGTCATCTTAGATGACGTCTCCTGAGAAGGAGTCATCATCCTCGGAAAAGCACCTGAAAAGAGATACTAAAACACAAAACGAGTCAAATAGAACTAAAAATCCTAAAAGAAAAAACATATACAAAAATAAAAATAAATAAAATAAAAACCTAAACTATGATTAAAAAATAAAAAATATTAATTACAATATTCCACAACCGCTCCCCGGCAGCGGCGCCAAAAATTGATAGGATTTTAGATACCCTATATAAATAAAGCGCAATCGCACGGTGCCTACAATGCAGAGAACGGAAAGTACAGGTCGAACCCACAGGGAGCGGGGACAATACTGCAATCAATATCTCAATTAACTAATCAGAAACAATATTTTGGGATTTTTATAATTATGAATAAAATACCAAACAAACTAAATTTATAAAAATAAATCAACTGGGAGAAACAGTAACCAGGGTTTTTCAGTATCCACCACTATTTATATTTAATTACTGAAGTGAAACATAACTCCTGAATATTCATCTATTGTTTGTTCTATCGTCATCACGTATTATATGTATTAGAGTCGCAAATATCACTGGGAAGTTGCGCACAGATCCGCTTGTGATCACTTTGAAAATGAACAAATGAGGAGTAGACAAGGTCTTGGTGGAAAGAGGAAGTTCAGTGGATATGTTATTCTACAACACTTTCATGTGAATGAATCTTTCAGACAATCTGCTTATTCCTTTAACCTACAACATATACGGATTCAACGAGGTGCCATCAAAGCCAAAAAGAGAATATACCATGAAAATACACATTGGAAAGATGAAAACCATAACCACCTTTTGTATAGTCAATGTAGAGTCACCTTACAACGTAATCGTAGGAAGGCCATGGGTTCATAGAATCATGGGAATAACAACGACATTTTATCAATGTTTGCGTTTCCCAACACAAGATGGAATAACCGAAGTCAAAGGGGATCTTGATGAAGCGCGATATTATAATGAAGTGGATGTTCGCCAGTATGAAAAATGTACCAAAAAGATCAAACAAATAAAATAACAAGTAAAAGAAGACAAGAATGATAGGATTTTAGATTACCCTATATAAATAAACCGCAATCGCACGGTGTCTACAATGCAGACAACGGCAAGTACGGGTCGAACCCACAGGGAGCGGGGACAATACTGCAATCAATATCTCAATTAACTAATCAGAAACAATATTTTGGGATTTTTAGAATTATGAATAAAATACTAAACAAACTAAACTAATAAAAATAAATCAACTGGGAGAAACAGTAACCTTCAGTATCCACCACTATTTATATTTAATTACTGAAGTGAAACATAACTCCTGAATATTCATCTATTCTTTGTTCTATTGACATCACCTATTATATGTATTAGAGTCGCAAATATCACTGGGACACCCTAAGCATGGCGCATCAAAGCTCTAAGTCTCAGCATACGCCATCTAATTGCGTTAGCGAGAAAATAACACGAAACTAATTATAGGTTCACAAATAATATTTGGCTCTTCTAAGCATACCCCATCTAAGGATTTAACCCAAGCATGAAATATCAAATAAGTAGACAAACATATTTGCTATCCTATTAATTTTGCGCATAGGTTACTGTATTGTACAAAACCGGTGAAGCAACAACTAATTGTTTCATTAAATCAATAAACAAAATCATGGAACTAATCTATTCAAATCAGAATGGTATGTATCAAATAAATCATTTAATTGATCCAAAAATGTTAGTGGTTTCAACATAAAACCCTAGCTACAAATTAATTAGAACATGGAGATGAGTTTCTTAAAACCCATAAAAATAATTAATAGAAAAGTAGAGATAGAAAGATTTCACTATTCAAAGCCACCGTCAAAACCTCCAATCCAGAAATCTCCAGCGAACTCCTCATTTTCTCCTGTATACGGACTCCTGACGCTCAGGTCTTCTCCCTTCTCCCTAGCCGCACACTACAAAACCTAAAAAGAAGACTCATGTACACCTCCGTATCCTCCCCTTTCTTCTTCTGTTCTTTTTCTATTTATACTCCACCACCAGAAACTATGTCTGTCCACTTTTACTTTCAATCACGTGGACCCAACCACCTATCCAACCTATTCGGTTCCACTGCTTCCCAACACTAAAACAGTCTAGCCCACCTTCTTCTTTTATTTCTTTTCTTGTGTGCACTCACGTCTCAACTGAACAACAAGGGTGGAAGAAGTTAAAAGAACCATCACAGAAGTATATAAATGTATTCGCATGGGAAACAGAAGATCTGCCAAGTATTGACTCTGTACAAAACAAAGAATCAAGAAGATCAGTTGCGAAAAAAGAGAAGCAGAACTCAAGAATCAAACTTCGGATTTCATAATTTCAAGGGAAGAAGACTCGGAGGAGAATTGCCGGAAAATTCAGATGCGAATGTTTGAACCTGGCAGTATGGTTTTACGACAAGTACCACCGTACCAAAAAGGACATGTGGGAATCCTTAAGACGTAGTGGGAAGGACCATATTTTCTAGGGCGAATTGTTAAGAGCGGAGCATAAGAATTAGAGGATCACGAAGGGGAAAAATTGGATCACCCATGGAACCCCAGAAATATCAAAAAATATCACCAATGAAGCAGCAACGGCAAGCGAGGGCTCTTGGGGAAGGTATGATTCTAACTTAAATACTGGACAACAAGCTAGAACCCCATGAATGTGATCCAAGATACACCTATGAGGTGAGGGAAGTCAATACATAAGACCTACAATTAGTCCCAAGAGGCAAGAGGAAAATTACAAGACCTAAGAAATATTATGTGTAGAGGTTCTAGGATCTTTCGTCCCAAGAGGCAAGAGGAAAATTATAAGACCTACACAGGGCGGTTAAGACCTCATTAGGAGGCGGATAGAACCTTATGCGCCTAGGGGTAAGAGGCATTTAAGACTTATTATATGTCGGATATCGTCGGGTTATGGTTCGTCGCTTCTCGCCGAAATCATGATCTGGCGAAAGACATCCGACATGAGGTATAGACTATGCAAGAGGAGCTGTGGTTAGCCGGTTGAGCCCTGGGTGCTTTGCTCGTTTGAAGCGTGACCAGCTGTTTCCATATGGGCCAAGTCCTTGGTAGTTTATGCCTGGTCCCCAAAAACCCTTCCTAGGGTGTAGCTTCGTAACCTGAGCCAATTAGACAGGGGGATAAGAGGACACGAAAACAAACTGGTTGTTATATAACGGGATGGGAGGAGCTAGGTCCAATCCACCATAAGTAATCTTCCTTTAACGGGCAACCAGGGGGACATAAAAGGATGACACCCTCCTTTAGGGAGATGAAGTATCCAGACAAGGCGAGGTTTGAGAGACTATTGCTTGTGGGAGTATTTAGGCTCGCTTACTTCACTGACGAAGAAAATGGCCATTAAAAATGCACCGCTTTGTATAAAGAATGAAAAATAAGACCCCACGGGCATGATAAATGAGATCTCATGAAAGCACATAAAATACTTTGAGAAAGAAAAAAGACGACAATTGCTTTTGTAGGAACAAATAAAAGATAGAAATTTAAAATTTTCAGCTAACGAAAACTTGTCATTTTAGATTATCAAAAAAGTGCAATATCAATTCGGAAGCATAACAATTCGTGATAGGATCTATTCAGAACAAATAGAAAGAAAGGAAGCGTAACATACAAGGGAAGACAAACAAAAGCAAATAAATTTTCACGAAGTAGGCTCAAGCTTTGTCATTCAAAGGGGGATCTCCTGGTGTATGTTTTTCACTAGCATCCACTTCGAGAGCAAATCAATTTTCCTTTCCAACCTCATATTCCTTTTGGTCATCTCCTCTGTCTTCTCCCTTTTCTTCTTTTTCTTTTTCTTCTTCCTCTTCATTGTCATCTTCATCATCAGTTTTTACCTTGGGAAAATTCAGAAAGATGAGAGGGAGGTTGTGATGCTCGCAAATATGATTAAGCATATCCTAACAGGTAAAGTTCACAGACAATAATAGTGCTTTTTCAGTTGCTTGTCAGCAACTGTGGTATCTGCCCGAAATTTATGAAACTCTTCGCTGAGATCATTCAGTTCCTTGGTTTTCTTCTTTAATTCAGGTTGAATATTTGTAAAATCATTGCGAGCTTGCTCCAGGTCACTCTCTATTTTCTTCTTCAACTATGCGAAACAACAAAGAAATAATTAGCTAAATGGCATTGCAAGTCATAAATGACAGACGCGAAAACAATACTCTGCAAAAACCTTCATCCCAAATACTAGGATGAACTTCGAAGATAGGCTCCAAAGGTCTAGTGGACGACTTTTTAATTGCTACTTTCTCGAGCATAGGCCTTGTTCTTTCCCTTCAAGCGACTTAAGATATTATTGTTATCCCAGAGAAGCAGCTAATTAAACTTAATAACTTCAGAAGTCTCAAACCGTGCTTGGTGAAGGCCAGCCTTTGTCGATTCAAGATTTGCTCGTAAGGTGCGAAGAGCGAGTTCAGATCCGAAAAGCTTAGTTTCTGAAATATATATTTTCGCAGTTACTGAGTCATCCGCTGCTGAAGTGTTCTTACACTCATTTTGCAAGCGTAGAATCTCTTTCTCTAAATTGATAATCATGGCTTGGCGCTGATGACTCTCATCCTTATAAAAATTCAATTCTTTTTGAAACTCAACTTGTCGATTGGTAAGGTTTTTCTTTTGACCATCGAGTGTGAAATTCAATTCGTCAGTATTATAAAGTTCTCAGGACAAGTGGCCTACTCCACCAGTCAAATAGTATATGCGATCATCATATTCTTTTTGCTTCCCGGAAAAAGTCTCGCACTCCAGTTGATAATGGTAAACAGTATTGTCTCATCTTTGAAAAAGATCTTTAAGGGAACAAACCTAAGTATAGACTAGTAACAATAATGAAAATAACAACTTAGTAAAGGAAAAAACAACAAAGCTTACCTTCAAGTTTGTTAATCTGGCAAATAAGTGATTTTAACCTCTTCTTCTCTGTCAGCAAATCCTCCCCCCAACAAGGACTTATCCTTCTTCAGATGGGAATTCTCGTTTGCAAGCAATTGGCGATTCTTCTCAGTTTGCCGAAGCTCGGTAAACTGAGCCAACTGGCGATTAATCTTCTACGAAAGTAAACACATTTCTTAAAGAAAGTGAGAGCCTAAAAAGCAAACTAATTTTAAAACTAAGCCAACTCAAATTACCAACGTCATTAGCCCAGCATGTTGAGCTTCAGAAAGAGCAGTGGAAGTCTCCACCTTAGAATCATCATCAAGGGTGGAGAATGAATCCAAGCGTAGACGCATCATTGCTTGGCAAACTAGGTCAGGAATCTCAACTATCTTTCCCTCTAATACATCTTAAAACATCAGAGCCCAAGAATTCATATGGAGAGCGTAACTCTCGCTGATGAAAACTGCTCGTGGATTTTCAACCTATTCTCTTTATGGTGCTCTTTTCCTTCATCCACAAGAGCCACAGGAATCTTCAGCTTGCCAACAACTTCGGTAGTTGGCTTTGCAATAGAGTCTGATTCAGAAGGAGGAGTCTCAGCAAAATCAGTCTGTTCTTCCTCTAAAGCCTCGTTAGAAGCTAACTTCTCATCTTCTTTCGATGAAGAGGCATTAGCTTTAGCAACAGATTCTGTTCAAAGCAAAAAATTAGGCACAAACTTGTTGCGGATGATGGAAGTAACTTTAAGGGTTTGAGGATCCCCCTTTGTATTTCGTGGCTTTTTATTCAAAGATAGCTCCGAAGTCTCACTTGCGTCCACCTTCGCATCAAAGATTCGCCAGTGTCAGTTAAAGAACAAGAGGCAACAATAGGGAATTATATCAGGTGATAGGATTTTCTTTACCTTCCCAGTCTCCAAAGGAGTACGCTTGCGAGAGCGAGGTTTTTCCTTAGAACAAGCGAAAACAGCCTGCGAAATCCATAAACGTGAAAATTTGGCGAAAGGCAAAGTTAATTGACGAATCAAGAAAAAGAAAAAATTACTTTTCTGTCCATCCTATGGCCCAGGGCGTAAATTTGTCAAGATTTTCAAAGTTTCATGTAGGACCCTGAGTGTTATCCTCATTCCGTCCCACAGCCATGGTCCTTCGAGGATCACTATAGTTTTCATCCAGTTCTCGTCATTGGAAAGACGAAGAAGGATATTACCTTTATAATCCTTTGGATCGAGATCACAACCGAGAAGCCTTTGATTGTCAGTAATACCAACGACCCAATTGAAGAGAATACCCCATCTCTCCCTGTGCACAAGAAGGTGAGGAGTATAATTCGACAGGAAGGAGGTGGAAGTATAGTCGGAGGCCTCAAAATTCGTTGAACTATCAAGAAGGGTAGAAATATCATGCGAGCGGAATTTCAAATTCGTTCAACAAGCGGATTGCATTCCCGCTGAGTTAAAACACGCTGTGTTATTTTTCCAGGCGGGATAAAACCTCGCAAAAAACACGGCTCTTCGGAATATACAGAGGTTTAGGAAGGCCAGCTTTTAATTGAGCTAGAGTAACAATAACTTTGTTTGCATTCCAAGTCTCACTTTTAATCCACTTCCAGTCTAAACTGATATTCTTCCCAGAACCCTCGGGAACGATAAGAGTAACACCCACTTGTTTAAGATCAACAGTGAATTCAGGGATCTCTTTCTGAGTAGTTCTTTTTAGAGGAGAAAGGATGAAAAACCAATAACGCATAAATTCAAGCAAAATTCATAGATGTAAAAGTTAAAATTAACCAAAGGAAGAAAACTAAATCAAATCATGATGATCAAGATGATTGGAGAAACACTTCTTTTTGGAGATATGGTGATTGTGCAAAGATGATTGGAGATAGAAGAAATTAATGGAGGAATGTTGGTAGAGGTTTCAGAGATAAAGAGGCAAAGCTACAGGTGAAGTTAAGGAAGAAGAAAATGAGTCAGAGAATAAAGGAGTTATGAAAAAGAGTACAAGGGAAGTCACTTAAATACTCTAGGTTACCGGATGAGAAGGTGAAAAGGCGGCGGTTAGCAGGACGTGTCGGTAAAAAAGTAAAGAATTAAAATCGTGGAAATGGTTTCACATAAATCTAGGAGACGTGGCGACGGTCAAAACTTCATCGAATTCTCTTTCCATCCTACCCTTGTTCGGATGACAAGAGAAGAGAAAAAATATAGGGACGACAAATGTCTTCGCCACATGTTCGCATCTTGGAACATAAATACGGGTGAAACAGATACAAGGAAAACATTCAGGTAAATCTCAACCAGCTTGCGGATCTTCGTTTAATTTTAAAGTAGTGACACGTGGAAAACACTAACTCAAGATCAACGATCAAGTTTGAATAGGGAAGTTGGACATTAAATGTGCGAGCAGAGTGGTCACATCAACAGTCAGTTAACTGTCAGGACAGATGAAAAATCAATATGGAGTGAAGCACAGAGCCACAACGAAAGACATGTCGAGAGTCACTTGACAAACATCTTAGCGAAGCAAAACCAGCGAGGTTGGATTCTTCCCTAATAAAACTTTAGTGAAGAAACTTCACACGAAGATACTTGCGAAGCAAAATAAGTTGTCATCCACTATTCTAATTTGTCTATAAATACTAGTGAAAATAATGTAAAAAGGTGAGATAGATAAATCTAGTGAGAGCAATATTGTATTAAGTTTGAGAGCTTGCAATCTTCTTCCAATCATAGTAAAATCACCACCGTGGATGTAGGTTTTAACACTGAACCACGTAAAATCCTTTGCGTTCTTCATCTTCTTTGTGATTGCGTGAATTCGAACCATTAATCTTGATTGTGGCCATTGAGAGTTGTGTGAGGTAAGCATTTGGGTGTAGTGTAAGATCTCCTGCAAATACAATATTAATAAAAAAAAGGAAAAAAAAAGGTACAATGCCCAATGCCCATTAAGAAAAAAAAAAAACCAAGTGGTCCAGTCCCACTTGTGAAACTTTCGCACCCATGACCCTCCAACCGTTTATGGAATGGACAAATAACACGTGTATTTGACTTGAGAGACTGCACATATTTCCAAACTAAAATTAATAACCTAAACACTTTGTTTAATATCTCACCCCAGAATAAAACTAGTACTGGTGGAGCTTACCCGCCCTCCTATAGGTTGGTGACGGTAACCGCACTTCTTTATTAACTAGGACGGAAACCATTCATGTCGTTGGATGGAGTTCAGTAGTATATGGTGCGCTGGTGGAAGAATGTGTGGTGCAGATTGTGTGTGTCGTTGTTACCTACCACAAATGGCTCTCATCGATTGTTATACCTGGATGCTGGATCATCTGGATATGCGTTTAGACGGCTGAGAATTGATTTTGTACTATTACGTCGTATTTATTCGATATTTTAAAATCACACACCGTTGAGTTTTCTAGAATCATTTAGATTACCGATCTTACATATGGAAGGGTGTATATAACAAACAAACTAATGGTTTTATTCATTCTATCTCTTTTCTTTTGTCACATCAACCCTAAAATGTTATTCTCTCGCCTTTTTTTTCCTCACACTTTCCTTGATTTATGTTGGGTTTATTTTGGGTTTGATTGTTGTATTTTAGTCCATGTTCTTATTCATTGATGATTTATCTTCTATCTTCATTTTGATTCTGCAGGTGAGAAGAGAGTTTTCCATGTTTTTATTAATTAGAGGTACTTTTATCTTTTTGTTCCATGTTATCCCGATTTTTTAGGTTCTTCTTTTCTTTTCTTTTTTTTTTCTATTTTTTTTCCTGATTTCATAGTCATCAGTTTCTCAGTTCAAACCAAACATAAATTAGGGTTTGGGTCCTCATCAAATCAAGAGTTTGTTAGTTCGAACCAGATGGAAATTTGGGTATGTTCCTTTTTTCTATTTAACTCGATGGGGTTTTGCTTTTTGTCTATTTCATTGCATTAGTGTAAGGTATCTCTTGCAGTGAGAAACTTAAGAAATGCCTCACACTTGTTAGAAACATGTTTGATTTCTGAAGAAAGATATATCAGTGCACTTCCTTTATTACATCGTCTGCGACGGGAAGCACTTCATATGTTTTGCACTATTTAGAGTTGGAAATTTATTTTACATTAATATCGTATTTTTTTAGTCTCTAATGTCAGATATTGATATATTATCCATTTAACTAGAGGGAGATGGATCCTGGAGGAGCAATTGAGTTGGCCGCTAGATTCTTAATGCAAGTATATGATGCGGTACGTAAGGCAAGTGGGGTGTACGTAGCGGGTGAAGTACGAACATGATTTGACCGAAATGGAAGCCATTACTGGGGTTTGAGGTAGAATATTATTATGACTTTGTTTTTTTACTTTTAAGTTACAAATTAATTAACCAAGAGATATTGCACGGGTATTCTAAAATCCAGCAAGACTAAGGATAATTCTAATGCTACTTTGAGTAAAAAAAATTCAAATCTAGCCTTACCAATTATCTTCATTTACAACAAATCCTATTGATAGTCTGCTTTCGTTTGTAAATTTTGAGGGATTGATACTAGCCTCAACAACACATAACTTGTTGGGAAGATGCCTTGACCCCTCATTTTTTAGCGATGTTATGCATGCATATCATTACTGTGAAGATTAAATTTGTTCGGTATCTTTTTATTTTTGCAGACAATGTGAATCATGTGATTGGTATGTTAACCTTCTTTACAAATCTATAAAATTAAAATGAGTTAATGGTCAGTAGTGTATGATTGTCTAACGGACGCACAAAACATCGGGTAACACTGTCTGAAGTCTAAATAACATGGCGAATTTGAGGGCTAAAAAAAACATTTATGGGATACTTTTTTAAAGCCATCCAATGGGAGAAGCTAAGCGGTAACCTAGGGGTATGTACAATTACCATAAAACCTTTCATTAATCTAATTTTACCAAAATACCTTTCATTTATAAAACCTAAACCTAAATATATTTCACACTTTCACCATTCAAACTTCCGATTCTCTTATTCTCCTCTCAATTTCAAAACTACCGATTACTCTTCAAACTACCGATTTTCCACCATTTTCTTCTCATCTTCAACCGATTAATCGTAAACCAAGTCATCGTATAATCGTAAACCAATTAATCGTACTTACTAAAATCCAAAGATGCCTCGACAAAAGCAAACAAGTCGTCAACCTCCTAATACAGATTGGCCGTATTTTAACGAATTATTAAGAGATCGAGAAATTGTTCAAGTACAAAGTGATGAAAGCGATGAACGCGATGAGGATGAAGTAGACACCGAGTCCGAATATGAAAATCTGCCTCTCCAGCAGTTGATGACTCCAATAAGTTAGGGGTTTACCATAATTTGTGTTTATATTGCATAAATCGCTTGAATTAGTGAGTAAATACCAAGGGTTTTAGGTGCAGTAGCACAATCGGTAGTTTCGTGGTTGTATTAAACTACCGATTGTGACAGTGTTCTTTATTGCTCATGAAGATCATGCACAATCGGTAGTTATCATTAGGTTAAAACTACCGATTGTTCTTCTGTATAAAAATTTCGTAATAATCGGTAGTTTTGTATAGGCTTAAACTACCGATTGTGAGTGTTCAATGAACCTCAAAAAAACCCATCACAATCGGTAGTTAGATTTAGACATAAACTACTGATTATTCTACTGGATGCAAAAGTAGTGATAATCAGTAGTTTCGTTTAGTGTTAAACCTCCGATTGTGCTAGCTACTGTTCCTCAAAAACATCGATCACAATCGGTAGTTATTTTTACACCTAAACTACCGATTATTCTACTGGATCCAAATTTACTGATAATCGGTAGCTAAATTTTTTATATAAATACCGATTGTGTGTGTGTCCATAGACTTTTGTGTTCCCATTTTTTTATGCACAATTGGTAATTAATATAGAGACCGAGATACCGATTGTGAACAATCGGTAGTTAAATTGTTTTTTGTACTACCAATTATAAACAATCGATAGTTAAGTTATTTTTTTGACTACCGATTGTTAATAATATGTTGAGTTCAACTTACTTTGTCTACCGTTTTATGTACTGAAATAATTATTCTTTATCTTGTATCAAAAAAGGGAAAGGCGATCAAAGCAAGCCCACGGTACAATTCTATCGGGGCCTCGTCGTGGAGGCGGTAAGAAGGTTACCGCTAGTGCTAGACGACAAAAGAGCGCTAGACAAAACGAAGAAGGAGGACCAAGTGCTCCTCAAGCTAAACACTTCGAAGGAGGTGGAACAAATGCTACCCAAGAAGAAGAAGAAACTGGTACAAAGAAACAACCAAGGAAGACACGAGGACACAAGGTCCCCGACTCTCTGAAGATTAAGGGTCGCCGACAAGGTCAAATCCCCGGGCTCCCAAAAGACGGAGGACCTCTATTGTTTGGTTACAAGGATTCTTGGGCCAAAGAAATCTACTCTATCGAGGTAATAATTATAAAACACCATTCTTAACATATTGTCTTCTTATTCGTAGAAGTGTTAACTTTTATTCTAATTGTTTTTAATTCGTTGTGTATATTAGGACCATTCTAATACGGTCTGTCTACTGAAACCTACGACTGCACCATACAAGATGAACGACTGGCCGTTGGAAGATGAGTGTGTTCGGTTCCAGCAAATTATAGAGAATTCAGGGCTATATACGGCCGCCGCAAACTCCATGTTAAAGCACGACCGGGTGTCGATATCGGCATTCAAAGAGAGGTATTATCCGGAGACCGATACTTTCCACATGCCGTGGGGAGATATGACCATCACAACCGATGATGTGGTGCATATTCTAGGTCTGACGGATCATGGAGAGGCGGTCAAGTTTGACTATGTGAAGTCGTTAAGCTGGGACCAGCTTTATGTTTTGACCGAGAAGTGCTTTGGTTGGGACCAAAAATCCTCCAACCAAGAGTTTGAACGGTGCGCTAAATACAGAACCAAGCAATTTAGTATGGTTCATCTTATGTAAAGGTTCAGAGGCACCTTGGATAAAGAGAAGGCCAACCTAGAGTTCATCGATGACCAGGTCAAAGCTGCAGCAACTGCATATCTTCTGTGCGTTTTGGGATGTGTAATTTTCCCAAATGCTAGTGGCAACCGGGTTGACGCCAACCTGCTATAACTTTTGGATCCCATCCAGAAAGTTCAAGACTATTCGTGGGGCACGACATGTCTTGCGTTTTTGATGGAAGAGATGAGAAAGGCATCCTGGGAGGAGACTAGCCAAATAGCCGGGAACGTGAGCTTATTGCAGGTATTTTAGTAACTCCATTGATGGTTTGATTGCTATTTATTCTTTCTTCTTTTGCTCTTTCAATTTTTTCATACTTGGTTTGATATGTTCATTAGGTTTGGATCTACGATCACTTTCGCTCCCTGGAGTTGGCAAGACAGAAGCCGGATTGGGAGAGAGGCACAACCCGAGGTAAAAAATACATCTTTTCGGGCAACCATTCAAGGTTCAAGGAGAAGGAGTTGATTGCTTTCAGGAGGAACCTAGACTCCATGGCGGCCCCTGATGTATGTTTCGATCCCTACAGGGAAGAGCTAGTTGATGGTACTATAGCGCGAAGGTCTGAGTTGGCCATGTACTTTGGACCCTTGTGGCATCCAACATGATATGTAATCTACAATGCCTCTAGGGTCCTACGTCAAATGGGTTATGTCCAAGTACCTAGGCCTCACATCCATGGAAAGTTCAAATTGGACGTTCCAAATAGTGTTTGTGGTAAAGAAACGATCCAATTGTTTACACGCCCTACCCATCTGTTGAAGATTGAAACAACAAAATGCATTACATGATCGACAAGGGGAGACCTGTAAACCGAGGTGATGAGATAACCTCAGCCTATATGGTATGGTACCAGGAGCATTCTCATCTTAAAGTGATCCGTGAAGACAAGGGAAAGAGCACCAGGGTGCACGAGTATAGGTCCATCTTCAAAGACAACCCGTCGGCCTTAGCAAGGCTGGTACGTAATGTTATTTCCTTTTGATTTTAGTTTAACGGGTCAATATTATAGATAATAATCGTTTGATTGTTATTGCCTAAAAACAGAAGAAGAGGATTGCATTTCTGTCGAACAAGGTAGGTTCGTGCCTCAATGGGGGAGATAAAGACCTCCTCCTCAACCTTGATAACGAAGATTATGCTCCCCAGTTCGGAGATACATGTACGATCACGACGGCGACGAGGAATGTAACTACTAAGAAGACTAAACATTTTCGCGGTTCAACGAGTGCTGCTCCTCGAGCCAATGTCCCTGCTTCTCAAGCCGATGAACCTGAAGCCTCTGTTACTCGTGCTCCTCTTCCTAAAACCAAAAAAGTTAGGAATTAGGTTGTAATCGTTAAATTGAAGGATAGTAATTTAGTGTTTAACATTTCTGGTTTGAAGGTTTCCGATTGAGATGATTATATGTACTTTTTTTGAGTTATCATTTGATTTGCCATCAATTTATTTTTAACAATTTATGTTCTATAAATTTCACATGTACAATCGGTAGTTAGCGGGTTTGAAACAACTACCGATTGAGTAAATTAATCAGTAATCGGTAGTTTAAGAATTACTTAAACTACCGATTATGTACATTCAGCGACAATCGGTCGTTTGTACAAAATTTTAACTACCGATTGAGAGTGTCCAGGAGTTTTCAAAAAAATTGGATTTCTAATTTGGGGCTACTAATCATAATCGGTAGTTTGTACAAATTTAAACCTATCGATTGCGATTATCCAGGAGTTTTCCAAAAATTTCGATTTCCAATTTGGGGCTACTTATCATAATCGGTAGTTTAAGAATTTTTTAAACTACCGATTGTGATTGTACAAATTGTTGAAATTTTTGAAAAATTCTCGATTTCCAATTTGGGGCTACTCATAATCGGTAGTTTAAGAATTTTTTAAACTACCGATTGTGATTGTACAAATTGTTGAAATTTTTTAAAAAATCTCGATTTCCAATTTGGGGCTACTTATCATAATCGGTAGTTTAAGAATTTCTGTAATGGCCAATTGTGATTGTACAAATTGTTGAAATTTTTGAAAAAATATCGATTTCCAATTTGGGGCTACTTATCATAATCGGTAGTTTAAGAATTTTTTAAACTACCGATTGTGATTGTACAAATTGTTGAAATTTTTGAAAAAAATCTCGATTTCCAATTTGGGGCTACTTATCATAATCGGTAGTTTAAGATTTTTTTAAACTACCGATTGTGTTTGTACAAAATGTTGAAATTTTTAAAAAAATCTCGATTTCCAATTTGGGGATACTTATCATAATCGGTAGTTTAAGATTTTTCTTAAACTACCGATTGTGCTTGTAAAAAATGTTGAAATTTTCAAAAAAATATCGATTTCCAATTTGGGGCTACTTATCATTATAGGTAGTTTAAGATTTTCTTAAACTACTGATTGTGCTTGTACAAAATGTTGAAATTTCAAAAAAAAATCGATTTCCAATTTTGTTACAGTTTTGTTACCGTTCTGAATTGTTGCCGTTCATCAACGACTATAATTTGTATTCTCATACACCTATAAATAAATGAATTTATATATATCATTCCTATTTCAAATCCACATCTTTTACATTGCATAGAAAATTTCTAATCTCGCGTTTTCATGTAATGTCGGGTTACGAAAATTTTAGGCTTAATGCAGAGAATTTTACCCTAGACGAAGATCTATCCCTATATCGAAACATGGTATTACATTATCCAGCAAGGGGTCATGAACGTCGGATGAATGGTGTAATGAGCATGCAATGGTTAGAACATGTCCATGATAACTTTTGTAACGAAACCGGTAACCCCAACAACCGGAACAGAGCATGCCTTTTTTGTCGATATATGGAAATCACAAAGGAAGTACTAGAATTTTCTTCTTTAACCACTAAGGTGAATGAAAGAAGAATTATGAATGAAATTGATGATGAAGTTGTTGCCAGATCTCTGGAGGAATGGAGAAGATGGAAACGTTCATATTTCAGGTACCAACCTCATTTCGAGATCCTAAGGCTGATGGAAGAATACAATCCTTTTGTGTTGGTTATTCTCCGAAGAAGTGAAGAACGTCGTCCCGGGCGTAATACGACTCGTTGAAGAGGTTTGCTTAAGTGTTTAAGTGTAATCTACCATTGAAATTGATCACATTGAATTTCTATACTGTGTTTTGTTTCGTTTATTCAGATGTTTTTTATTTTTTTGAACAAGTTTAATGAACAATATGTAGTAAGTTTATTTGAACAAGTTTTTCTTCGGATGATGAAATAGTATTACGAAGTTAGATGTTAAGTAAAATCAGCATAGTCGGTAGATAATAATGTTTTTAAACTACCGATTACATAAAATCGGTAGTTATTAAATTCACGTGCTACCGATTATCCACAATCGGTAGTTATTTATGTCCATTAACTACCGATTGTAGCAAGAAAAGTCCTGGACAACAAAACCATTATAATCGGTAGATAAAATTGATCTTTAAACTACCGATTACAAAGTTTAAAAATTTAAAGTTTAATTCATTATATTTTTGCAATCGGTAGATATAAATTTTCAATAACTACCGATTGTGAAAGATGAAGAGTTCCAAAGGAAGTTTTGAGAAATTCGATTTGGGGCAACTTACATAATCGGTAGTTTAAGTACTCCATTAAACTACCGATTGTACAATCGGTAGGAAAATAAATCACGATCCTACCGATTGTAAAAAACTAAAACTCGAAAAATCAATCTAAAACACTCTCGATTTCTAATCAAAAACTAACTCAAATCATTTTCTAATAACCAAATTAATCAACTAATTAATCAAAATTAAAACTAATTAAGCAAGGATAGATTAGCCATTATAGAAAATAGATGGATAAGGATATATTGAGATTACTTCAAAATGACCTTATTTTGTCTTATTAGTTGCCCCTAATTAGTTTTTGGTAGCCCTAAAAAAAAATCAGGTTAAATAAACTATTTTTTTTTGTTAAATCAACCTGTTGATGACAAACCACTCAAATCGCAGGGGATACAAATTGAAAATCACCATGTGGTGGGAATGTACATATAAGATCCGAGGAAACCTGGCCAAACATGAGATTAAGCAACCCCCCATTGGTGTTGCCGTTGCCGGAAAATATGTCAAAAGTTTTGAAGGTACAACATCATTTTTCGGAACATATGGCCCACTAGTATATCATTATACAAAAGTTATTGTACAATATTTGCATTCTATTATTCATTTTCTTTCTCTCAAATGAAAAATGTCATATGCCGAAGCTTTTTGATTATGCAACGTTTTGTGGGGTAGTGCTGCATTTATATTATGTTCAAGAAGACAACAATTAGAGCTTAAACTGGCAAGATGATATTCAACTACTATCAGTAGCAGTTCATAAGCACTGAATCTTATTTCTGGATAAAATTACCAACATTTTTTGATACTGATCATTGCAATTTTTCATTTATATGGCTATATTAGTTTTATGTAACTTAAACTGTCATGTATTATGTTTCTTTTCCTTTTCTGCATCATCGATTTTACTTCTCCTCATTGTTGTAATACATGTTAGTGATGCATTTTTTAATTTTTCGATGTTAGTGTTGTAGGTGTGGTGGATGTGTTTTAGTATTTTGAATAATATGCTGATGTTTATGATATTAAGATGGTGCAGATTATTGAAATGGACGCTTACAGGTAGCATGGACACTCCATGTCAGTCCCATGCAGCACATTACAAAACCTGAGATGAGATTATTGATGTGAGACAGGTTGGTATTCATTTTTGAATTTTAATGGTTATGGTTCCTTTCTTAACTTAAATATAACAGTTGTGCTTTCAGATGCTTCTTGCATTAGCTCTCCGCAACACCCTCTTAACAGTGGTGGCTTTAGTGGTGATGCAGGCGGTTGGGGAAGGGATTTCTGAAGCATTAATGGTCGGTCTAGTTTTTCTTAACATTTTTATCAGAGAATGACTTTTGGTAATCTATTAAAATGTGACTTCATAGTTTTGTTGAGAGACTGTTAAAAGGATGTTATGACGTGACAGTGATGTCGATGTAGAAGATGTTGAGCCCTTCACCACTTGGTTCAATGTTGTTATTTTGCAGTAGAAACAAGGGTTCTAGATATGTGTATGTGCATTGTAAACCATCATGAAGTAATTTAGATATAGTTGGTTTTTGTATTCAGAGATTTCAACAAACAACTCAGCATATCTAATGCTTTCCTTTTTGTATTTTTTTTTATAGAAAATACAGTCTCCATCGCTAATCATTTTTGAGCGTCATTTTCCTCTGATCTTCGAAAGGAAAGAATGTTTAGTGCACCCACCAGATGGTTCCGGCTCACCAATTGGTTTAAGAGGAACAATGAATGCGGCTATAGGTTATATTTGGATTGATTTTTTTTTAACCCTTGATTAGAAAATATTCTTATGAATTAGAGATACTCACGGTTATATGGAGATGGATTTTAGAGTGTATTTTTTTAATGATGAAGTGTTCATATTATCCTAAATCCTAATAAAAATAAAAAGAAAACCTAATAAGTATCCCTCTTCATTTACACTATTCAATACCGACTCCTCCTTTTCTTCTTCTCTTATTTTCTTTCTTCTTCTTTTCTTCTTCGTTTCATCGTCGATTTTAAAAAATTCTTTGTCGATTAATTTCTTCTTATAAAAATGACTAGAATGAAACAATGTTATAGACCATGCCCTGATCCTGGAGCTGAAATTGTGTCTCAAAATAAAGCAAGAAAAGTTTTGAAAGGTAAATCGCATGCAATTGCAAATCAAGAAGAGGAAGAGAACTCCAACGATCAACCACTCAGTCAAATTAGGGGTGGGACTTGGTCGGGTTGGTCGGGTTAGAAGGCTTGGCTAAGGCAAGCCCGAGCTAGAAATGTCTTCACTACAAGAAAAACGGGCTTAAGCGTCTAAAAAATTAGCAAGAGCCCGGAAAATTAGTCGCTTAAAACCTTTCAGCGTCTAAAATTGCAACTGCCAGAAATATTGGTGGCAATAAACATATGTCCACTAATATTTAGCAACGAAAAAATGTACTTAATCGCTATATCCTTTGTTCAAGTAATTTATAGCAACTAAAATAGTGATAATGTAGCTATTTACTTTGAGGCACTGATGTAGTTTTGAAAGTGGTAAATAAGGTGATCGTTTCTCGAACTTGTGAAGGTAATAATTTTAGAAAATAATGGACTAAATCTAAACTAATAAAAATCAGGAAAAACTAGAGATGATTTTTATAAAATATGGAGAAAACCAGGAATCAGGAATCAATTATTTCTAACAATTTATGTGATTAATCGGGTAATTC
>JAJJMC010028804.1:3762-27595 GCA_023531435.1 Papaver californicum
CTTCACCCAAATTCTTCATATCAAAATTGGATTCAAGAAACTTCTTTTATTCTATCACGCATTCTATATTTGGTCCAAAGATTAGCATATCATCTACATATAAGCAAATGGGAATGCACATCCCATTTTTGTATGTAGAGTAGATACAAATATCTGCTTCATTCACTTTGAACCCATTAGATAACATCATTATGCTAAATTTTTCATGTCATTGCATAGGTGCTTGTTTTAATCCGTAAAGATATTTGACAAGTTTACAAACTTTCTTCTCTTGTCCTGGTAAAACAAAACCTTCGAGTTGTTGCATATACACTTCCTCTTCCAAGTCACCATTTGGAAACATTGTTTTTACATCCATTTGATGAACAACTAAATTATAAATTGAAGCAAGAGATAATAACATATGTACTGAAGACATTCTTGCTACAAGAGCGTATGTATCAAAATAATCGATATCGTGACGTTGTGTATATCCTTTTACTACTAGCCTTGCTTTGTATTTTTTTATAGAACCATCAACATTTAGTTTCCTTCTGAAAATCCATTTGTTGCCTATTTTTTTAGAACCCGGAGGTAAATCAACGAATATCCAAGTTTGATTACACATAATTGATTTTATTCCATCGTTGATGGCTTCTTTCCAAAAAAATAGCATCACGTGAAGTTATAGAATCCTCAAAAGTTAAAGGATCACCATCATCACATAGATTTATACTTGCTTTGTATGTAATATCATTCACATTACCTTCAACCAAATATGTTACATAATCAGAACCAAAAGTTTTTTCTACTCTTTTCCTTTTACTTTTGCGAGGTTCTATAGTCAAATTTCGTTTATCTAATTCTTCGTGGATTCTTTTAGAAGTATCAGGAGGATAAAAATTTTTCTTCATGAGAATATTTGTTCATGTGTTTAAAGAATTCAGCATCTATTGATTCATTGATATCATATGAATCTTATTTCAGAAATCTATAAGCCGTACTATTCTTAGCATAACCAATAAATACACACTTATATATCTTTTTTCCTAGTTCATTCATTTCTGGGTTTGGTTTTCTTACATAAGTAAGACATCCCCACACCTTCAAACGTCTAAGAATAGGTGCTCAATTGAACCATAGTTCATATGGAGTTTTTTCAATTATTTTTTTATAGGGACACTATTAAGGATATGACATGCACTAAGAAGTGCCTCTCTCCACCAACAGTCAGGCAGTTCGAAACTTATCAACGTACATTTAACCATATTTACTAAAGTTCTATTTTTTCTTTCTGTAACACCATTTAATACTTGTGAAGAGGGTGGTGTATATTCATGGATTATCCCATTTTATTCACAAATTTTTTCTAGTTTTGTATCTTTGTATTCACCCCCTCATCGGAACGTAGAGCTTTAATTTTACGGTTTAATTGATTATCAACTTCTGCAATATTTAAAAGTTGCTTACTGTTTCATCTTTACTTTTTATTAATTAAGTATACATAAGCATATTTCGAATAATCATCGATGAATGTTACAAAGTATTTGTTTCCTCCACGTGAAACTTTACTATGTAAGTCATTTACGTCTGAATGCACAAGACCAAAAAGTTCTCCACATGATTTGGTTACTGACTTATGTGACTTACAAGTGATCTTTTCTTGAATACATATTTCTTATTTTTCAGAGTGTTCTACATTATATTTAGGAATAACACCTAATTTGAGCATAGTTTTAATAGACTGATAATTCGTATGTCCTAATATACCATGCCATAAAAGTAAATGGCTCAATAATATAAGCAGAAACTGATTTTATTAAATTTATCTTAAACATACCATTACATGATATCCCTTGCCAATAAAAACATTATTCCTAAATATTATAATATTGTATGATTTAATACTAACCTCAACCGCGCTCTTATTAAGAGTCGGTGTCGTCAATTCGTATAGAATTGACTTTCTCAACAGTACAGATTACTTTGGATGGATTTTCAGTATCAATAGCAGCAATTTTAACTTGAGTCTTCTTGTCTTTCTCTTCTTTAATACGATCCCTACAATCACGAGCATAATGACCATGGTTTTTACAGTAAAAACAATCACCCTTTGGTTTCTTAGAAAGTTCAGCCTTCTTTCCTTTGAAATTAAACTTCCTTTTTCTTTCCAAACTTGGATGATTCTCCTTGTACCACGTTAGCTTTTTCAATTTCCTGGTCATCTTTCTTATCTCTCTTACAAGATTCTTCTTCAATCCGTAAATGACGAATAAGAGATTCCATGTTCTTGGTTTTTTCTTCATGCTTCAATTTCTTCTTGTATCCATTCCAACTTGGTGGTAGGTTAGCAATTATAACACCAACTTGGAATGCTTCAGGAAGTTAAATTTTAGCATCCTTGAGTTTTTTGACTAGGAGGTCAATCTCACGTGCTTGGGTAACAACTGAAGATGAATCACTCATTTTAAAGTCAATATAATTTGCTAATAAATTTTTTTTGGTTACTTGCCTTTTCTTGGCGATACTTTTTGTCCAGAGCATCCCACAAAGCCTTTGCACCTTCAATAGTATGATGAGCACTATAAACAGCATCAGAAAGTGTAACACCCCACCTCATCATTCTACGTCGGACGCCCTAAAATAGAAGTGTGGCACTATTCATGGAATAAAAAAAAACACACTCAAACCTTCAAGCCAACAAATGTCAATCCGGCTTTCATGTGGGGTTTTTGAAGGATAATAAGTTTTAAGAAGAAGAAAGCTGCGTTTATAAATGTGAGTTATAAATGAATCCAGTAAAAATAATATCTTTAAAAGCAAAGGTCTATCTTCGACACGCAGGTCGGTTAATTAAAATAAATGATAAGAGTTTTAAAAGAATCTAGACTTAGAGGCAAATTAAATTCGGTTGTCTAGGCACCTTGAAGACGTAGATGCTGCGGTCCTCCGAAACAAAAAGTCGCACTACTGGTCAGGTTGTTCCGCGACTACTGTATCACACCCTTATGCCCTTTACGAATAATTTAGAAAAAAACAAGGTTCATGAAATGACTACGTCAGGTAAAAATATTTTATGAGAGTATCTCTTTGAAAGTAGCAAGGTCGACGATCTAAACAAAAATATATAAATTTATAGAAACCAGGATAACACAAGGGCACACAAAAACAGTTGTATATACAAGAAACGAAGACAGTTTTCCCACCCACGGAACTAATCGACTTCCCCTCTCTAAAATTTCATTTTCTAACCGTACGACAACACATATCGACCCTTTCGTAGTCCAGTTAATTTCTTACCGTGCGTAGGAAGATAAATGTTGTCGACCCCATTCAAGATAATAAATCCATATCTTCTAGGCGACCCCTCGGTCATCGCCGTAATAATTTTATGGGAGTCGAACCAACTACGGACGATAAACACAAAGTAACACTATTCGCCTTCGGATAGCATTATCAAAACAATCAAACCATAACGTGATTAATTAGCATCTAATCACTATCTCATTAGCATTTAACGTTCACGTAGTTAGTCTGTACAAATCTCTTAACTCCACCTTACGGATTAAGGCTTTAGTTTCACACTGAAACATTTCTTACTGTAGAATCAAACTGTAACATGATTAATTAACATCTAATCACTATTTCATTAGTATTTAACATTAACTTTGTTAGTCTGTACAGATCCCTTAACTCCCCCTTACGGATTAAGGTTTTAATAAAGCTACTGGACTATTGCCTATTGTAGAATCAAACTATAACATGATTAATTAGTATCTAATCACTATTTCCTTAGCATTTAACGTTCACTTTGTTAGTATGTACATATCCCTTAACTCCACCTTACGGATTAAGGCTTTAATAAAACAACAAATCAAATAAAGGGAAAACTCAAATGTAATAATAACATAACTCCTACTACAGCTAGCTATTTTTTGTTCGAATGTTATGGCTTTAATTGACTCTTACTGTAGCTATCATTTTACTGTAGCTATCATTGTTCAAATGGTATAGCTTTATTTAACGTTTTATTATTTATAAATCATGAATCTTATTTAACATAGATAACTGTCATACAAGAGATGATATATGGATATGTGAGCATACATACACAGTAGGAGAGACTCAAACTATGAACAATTATTTGGTTTATAAGAGACAAACAACTGGACTATTTCCATAAGCATATGAATCAAAGTACATACATTATCATCCACTGAGTACTCACACAGTGGTCTCTAATAGCCATATTAGCCGCCTATACATCGTTTCCTAAATATTTACACAGACGTATGATCCTTTTAGCTAAGAACCCTATTTAGACTCATTAGACCAATCATTAGAGAATATAAGGGTTAGAAAACTTACACGGAATAAGGCGAAGAACGAATCCTTCTGCTTCCTTTTCAACCCAGTCGACTCTTCCTCCCACTTTTCTCACAGAATCTAGATTTTCCAAAACCGGAAAATGGTAAAACGGCTCTTTTTTTTTCTTTTTTGTTCTTCTCTCCTAACAAAACTCTAACTTCCCACTCTCATAACCAACAATTCCTATAACCTCTCCCACGAATACCTAGTCTAATTCTAAAAACGTGAGAGTTGGTTCTTCAAAAAATAACTACTCTAAGCTTAATACTAAGGGCTACATAGTCTAGGATAAGGGGTATTACAGAGAGTGCATTCAAAATATGTCCCCGACAGAGAAAATTAATCTTTCCTTTTGTGCTTTTGCCTCAATTCCTTCTTGCGAGCCTCGTTATCGTCTTCCTTGTCTTTTGGAATTGCTTCAAGATCATCACTGAGGATATGGCTCAGGTTGATTGTAGTGAAAAAGAATAGCACAGTTTCTTGCCATTGAGTAAAGTGGCATCCATCGAAGCGTTCAAGACAATTGAGTCTTGATTCATGACTTGCGGGGATTGAACAGTCCTAGTGAGTGATAAATCTTGAATGATCGACATACTTAAAACTGTTGTGAGATGGTGTAGAACTCAACTGATAATGTCCTCATGATACAACTTCAGTATTGCTATACATCCAACGGGATACTCTATTGTCTATATACACGATTAGTATTGTGTCTCAAAAATTTATCCGTGACCGAAATTAATTCAGCCACATCTATTTCTTAATCTCGTTCTAAATATGCTTGTACCTTTGATTCGGTACACCTTAATGTGACAATGTCTTCTTTTTCATATAAGAAAAAGTTGGCAGAAACCTACACCGAAGACTAGTCCCGAAGAAGAAGACCAAGTCCAGGGAACTCAGGAGGATTACAGACTAAAATACTAAATGCAGCTGGACTCTGTGCCCATTGAGGAAAATGGGAACTCTACGGATCTGATGACATCTGTGAATGTCAGCAAGGTGTACAGAGTGGTTGCTACAAGTCCAGGTAGCTGGCTACTTATGACCCAATACGTTAACTGAACCTGCCAGATATCTTTTGCAAACTTGCAGTGATAAATGAGCATGTACAAAATGAGTCTTACGCCGAACTGGAGACTCTCTTGTGTCTCACTTCAGTTAGATTGTTACAATTCCAGGTTTGGCCTCCTCATAACAAGGTCCTTTATCCTTGTTTTTGGTTTTCCTGACTTTGGTGTCAAATGTTTTGTGCGTGGACTTATTTGATGGGTATATATTGTACATGGTGTTTTAGGCTTTTCTAGGCCTGCAGTGATCTTTTACTAAAAAGATGACATCCATCCATCTAGATCTAGCAGAGGTAAGTTGCATGTACCTCATTTTTTGTTTTACTTCTCTTTTTTCTTTGATCTTCTATTGTCAGCTACTTTCCCTTCCATTTTTTTTTGTCAATGAAACAAATTTAATTGTGGTATCCCTGAGTCCCTGACTATTCATTTCTTTCTATGTACGGCCAGCCTTATTGTTCTAAAATGTCATGGTCATTACACTTTGTTTATCAAGGGAAGTCAGACCTTGTTCTAATCATCAGTGCTCCTTGGAGCACTATCATGATCTTTAATGGCTTCCCTTGTTGACAGCAATTATGGTGCTGCTAATCGCGTTTATCTTGGGTCACTATTTGTTGCCTTCTCTTATGCGTTCTTCTTGGTCATTATATATCCCGTGGTGTGTCCCAATAGATACAGAAGGATTAGATCTTCGCCTAGCCTGTGGTCTAACAGAGGGTGGTCCCACCCCCTGTGTCTGTTGGTTACACACGTATGTTTAACATTTTGGGCGTTAAATACCACTTTTAGAGGAGGAGGAATAAAAAGTCCTTCATTCCTCCGTTTCCTAACGAGGCCCAATAATAAGTTGTGAACGTGTCTCATGTTTAGCCACATCTGTTTTTTTTTTGCATCGACCAAAACTAGGATTCCAGAGAAGAGCAAAAATTCCCAGAATTTCCCCCCAGTCTTTTCTTTCCCCGTTCCAAAAATTCCCCAATTTCTTTCCCCCTAAATTTTCAGTGAAATCAGTCTTAATTTTAGAATGTCCTCGAATCTAAATCTTAGTTGCCCCCTAAATTTGCTTTATATAATATGGTCTCTCCGCTTGATTCTAATTTTTTCTGAAAACCTAGGGTTTCTTTCTCTCAAATCTCTCTATCTTTCACATCATCTCTCATTATCTTTGCCTCTCTTAAGGTGATCTCATGAAAAAATAGTTCTGTAGTATCAATTTTTGATTTTAGGCTTTCGGATTTTGATATTAATATTGTAGGGTTTCTATTTGTTCTTTGAAAAATGGTTTTTGAGTTTTAATCTTTGTTTTTTTTGTTGGGTTTTCTTTTATGTGGAATTGTAATGAGTTTTTGAGGTTGCATAAGTGATATATAACTACCTGTATTGTCTTTGGTAGGTAATGGAATATGCAGTTAATAATTGGTCTATGGAGAGTACCTGTTTAGTGTTTTCATCTTGTTTGTCAGTATGATTGTGTTCTTGATCTCCTTTAAATAAAAAAAGACCCTCTTCTTTCTTTCTTCGACCACTTCTTCTCCTCCATCTCTCGCTCTGACTGTCTCACAGCACCACTATTCACCATCATCATCCACCCACCACCTCCTTATTCTTCTTTTTCTACTTCTCCTCGGGGGCTCAGACTGACTGACTCATAACCACCTTCCTTCATTTTGCCCCTAGCCATCAGGTAATTTGAAATTCCTGTTTGTAATTTTTGTTTCTTATTCACAGATTTGATGATGGTTTTCGTTAGTTCTGATTCATTGGGATTCTGAGAAGGTTTAATTTGTGAAATGATCTTTAATTTGTAGAATTTGTGTGCCCAGTGGAATTTGCTTATGGTTGAACTGTTGAAGAATACATAGGTAATTCTGATGCATTCACTCTTTAATTTTTATTCTTTAGAATCTTTACTGCTTTTGGTTCTATTTATTTGCATTGTTCTAAACAATAAAATGCAAATGGGTGATGGAAATGGTTGTTCTAATCCTGTTCTGTAGCATGTAGTATTCAGTTTTTTTTGTTTTTTTTTTTATGAAAATTTTAATCCTGTTATGTCTAGTTGTGTACTTAAATATACATCTATTGTAATGTTGACTTAATTTTGAGCTAAGGACTAGCCGTATTTCTACTGTAATGTATCTGTTTTAAACAGATAGGGTTTGAATGTATGTCTACTATATATCATCAAGAATTTTATAAATCCAAAGCAATAACCCAATTCTGCAAATTTATATTCGTAAACTCCTTGGTTTCAGAAATGAATCGGTCTCCTCTGATTTTGAATTTTAGTGAGGTGATTCAGCTTAGTACTGACTAGCTAGTCTCCCAGACCAGACTCTCAATTTTCTGTCAAGGACTTAGGAGTCTGGTTTATATCACCACTGTGTCTGTCTGGGAGACTGAATGTTTCATGCAGTTGATAAGTCTTTGCGGAATGCAGCCATTTAAGTAAAAATGATAACATATGGCAGGAAAAAATCTACCAGGCCTTTAAGGGACGGGTCGGTTCGGTTGCACCGGCCAATGGAACAGTATGTACCAAATTGCCACCGGTGTAAAACTGGACCAAACCGGCTCGAGTTGGGCCGGTTTAAAACCGAACCAAATATAGACCGGTTTTTTAGTGATGGTTTTTAAATTACAAACCGATGGTGAGTCGGTTCAGTCGACAGTTTGGCCGGAAAACGGACCATGTGGAGAGTAAAAAAACTTGGTTCTTTTGCAATTCATGGAACATAATTGACAAAAATACACCTTTTTTCTTTTTTTTGAAGCAGCATAATTGTACTTAATAAACTAGTATGTAGTCTTTATTCACAATAGTACATGTGATATAATTAAAAAGAGCCCCATTAATAGGAGAAAATGGCAGATACAAGAAATTTGAGCTTTTGCTAGGTGACATACAGAAATTCTTAGTTGTAGTTAAGTAATAACAAAGGCACCTACAAGGTTAAGAAGAAAATGGAAGAAAGTAAAAGGAAGATCACAAAAAGAAATAAGCTACAATGTTTCTTCTTGGCATTGCTTCCGAAGAAGCCCTGGTAATCACCCAACAGTAAATCAGCAACTGTTGAGGTTACATATGCGATTGACATAACGTTGTATGTTTGGACGTGTAGTTTTTTTTTGGGGGTCAAATATCCCATTAGAAGTTGGAACTTAGTCGTTGAATAGATATTGAAGATTGCATCTCTAGGCTACAGCCGAGAGTTGGGTTAATCAAAGGTGCTAATTTCTTAGCAATTTCATTTTTGCATATATGGCATACGTTTCACTTGGGTGGGTACATCTTGTGATATATGATGAGCAGTGGTTGATTATGATGGCCATGAATCAGGTGATGACACAAGTGAATGTGACATAAGCATCTGGAAGAGCTACAGTTGTCCGAAGGAATCATCGGATATATAGAGAGAGAGAGACGTGGTGCAAATAGGTAAGCTACAAATTTGAAACTCGCACCACATGCGATAGTCATGCATGCATGGAGAAATTATATGTTTGATGCATGTATTTATCGAAATTATGGTATGCATCAAGTTTTTGCAAGTATAATGTTTCCGACAGCATAAAAATTAAACACGTTGTAAAATTAATTAAGCAATCGAATAGAGAATTAAAGAATCCATACATTTAAAGGAAAAATGCAACTCTCCTTTTGAATGGTACTGTATATCTCAAGCTGGCCATGCAAAAATAAATAGATTCGGACGTAAACCTAACTCCATATCTCCATCTCCATCTCAAATTAAAACTCCACGAAATTTAATTCATTCTCATCTCTAATATCATCACATGTTTGATGTTACATCTCCTTTACATGACCCCACGTGTTACCACGTGATAAAATGAAATTTAATTGATTTTAAATCAAATATATGCATTGGACTTGATATTGGGAAATGGAGAAGAAGACATGAGAGTACTAGGTACTAAGTCACTAGAATGGTTGGATAGAAGAAAGATAAAAAAGACAAGTATAAGCTAACGACACAATTGATGATGGAGAGTTTAGGGTTATTAGAGTTTTAGTGATGGTGGGTATTACATATGAAAAGCAGTTTCTTTATGGGTACTATTTTTTGTTTACTTTGAGCATGCAACTACATACGCACACTGGCTATCAACCACGTTTTTGAATTGTTATATGGAAAGAGACAACGTATACAATTAAACATGTGGGAAAAGAAAAGAAAACAAATCAAGCAAAGACAAAATGTGGTGTTCCATAGGTCCATTGAATGAGAGATGCATAGATCTCTACAAGTAGAAAACAAATGTGATGGAATTCCAAACAACTTGTATCCTAGCAAGATCTAAAAGCCTGAAAGTGAAAAAGAACGAAAGAGAGAAATGTTAACAACAAACAAATGAATAAGAATCAATTTTTTGAGTGAGATACTTCAGCATCAAGATGCAATTTGCATGACAAATTTGTATATTATTTTGTTTTCCTTAAATTAATACTTAGATTAAACTAAATTCTATCAAACGAAATACAATGAATTGAGACCTATTTCTTAATATGACTGAAAAGACGAATAACAAACGAAATGCCGGGGACGTAGGCATGTTACCATGTGTGCATGGATGCATCTCATGCACATATAATTTTTTCTGTGTGCATGTACGTCAAAATGATGTCATTTATATAAAAATTAGGCCAAATATTCTTCTTTTGAACCTGATTAAGATGAATCAGTTGGGATAAACTGTTAAAAGGAACTAGACTTTCTATAAGACCCTAGTCACCGTATTTCTCTTCTTTGCAAATCGATCCCTTCATCCTCAAAAAGATGGATAAAAGACCATGCAGCTCTCAAGAATCTGAAGTAAGAAAAGGTCCATGGACTATGGAAGAAGACATGATTTTAATAAACTATATTGCAAATCACGGTGAAGGTGTTTGGAACTCACTTGCTAGATCAGCTGGTAATTAACTCATCATCGAACGTTTGAATTATCGGTTCACCCAAGTCATTGATGATAGATATCTGATCCAAAAAAAATTCCATGCATGTTATTAATGTTTAGTGTTTTTAATTATATGGTATATGAAGGTCTCAACCGCACTGGGAAGAGTTGTCGTCTTCGTTGGCTAAACTACTTGAGACCCGATGTTCGGAGGGGTAATATAACACCTGAAGAACAACTCTTGATCATGGAATTACATGCTAAGTGGGGAAATAGGTGAGTTTTATTGGTTATTTGTTATGTGAAAGTAAGACATACAATTTTCTTGTAATATATATATATATATATATATACCCTAACTGCAAAACCTTGATTCATATGCATCTTGTGATATATGTTTGTATAGCTTTTGCTTTTCACAATCTGATTTAGAGACGAGGCATTTTTTCGTGTCTTCCTTTCTTCTTTTTCTGTGGAGCAAGCAAAGAATTTTTTTTTCTTTCTATCTAATTTTAAGATAAATCTTGGTTAAATATTATAGAAATATATAGTTTTCATCATCTTTTACTCTTTTTTTTTCCCTTTAATCAAATAAAGTTGTTTAGTTTACCTTCTTCATGTTTACTCTTATTTTCGTCAAAATTAAGGAGCAAATTTTCATTGGGTCTGTTGGCTACTTTGTGATGTCTTAGCACTCTTGAATACAATATTCTTCCCTTCACCAAAAAAATTACAGTTTTTTTTATTACTAATTACTTGTTGATTGTCCATGACCTCTTGATACTGATGACCAACTTCGTGATAGAACTTAAAAAACTTAGAGTTAGACACGATCATCCTCCGAGTAAAAGAAAACTAGTATAATATATGCATTCCTCTAATTAAAAAAATTCAAGTTAATAGGGTCACATGTTATATATTTGTTGTACGTTCTTCTTCTTTTTTTAATCTTAAAAGGAGTTTACGTCGACCGTGTTCCAATTTTGTGCGTTGGGAATCGAAACGGGATCACTTATAGGTATCGTATGCATGCATATCACGTACTATGTCTCCCTGATTATGTTCTTCGTGATTAATTTAACTTTAGTTAGTACTTGCAGGTGGTCAAAAATTGCGAGGCACCTACCAGGAAGAACTGACAATGAGATAAAGAATTTTTGGAGGACGAAAATCCAAAAACATATGAAACAACCAGGAGATAACTCGTCACAAAATCCTGGACAAATTAGTACTGATTTACAACATTGCGGTGGAGCCAGCACAAGTACTCAAACATCTACAACGGAAGACGGTGTCGAAAATTATTCACCAATTTATACAACCGATCATCATCTTCATCATAACCATCCGGGTTGTCCCCCAAATACGTTACCACCTCCCGAAACTAACAATGAAAACTTTTGGAGTATGGAGGATTTATGGTCTATGCAGTTACTTAATGGTGATTAAGTTATTTTGATGAAATAAATAACCATCATCATTTTAACTTTCTCTAAAGGATATATATATATATAATATGGAGAACCATGAGAGGTATATTTATATATAGGTGTGTTTATAAATAAAGACATACATATGGATATAGTGCAAGAGTTTGAATTGCTTCTTTTTGTTATTGTGGAAGACTTATATGTGTTGAGGCACTGTGTGTAACACAAGACTACATTGGTTAATTGTTTAATTTGTATTGCAACGAAAAAGGGTATTTCACTATTGTTAGTTAAAAGAACCAACCATATGTCTAAGTTCATATAACTTGCCCTTGATTCCCAGAAATCATCTGAGCACAGAATTGAAAAAAATAAGAATAAAGTATTTGTAGAAACATTATCTGTTTCAGGGTTAAACGGATATGCGTTCCTTTTAATTGTGGTATGTATATATTATTATCTCTACCCTTCCAAATAGTTTGTCATTTATATTTGCAACCTGTGATAGTTTGGCGAATGCGACAAGCATGTTATTCGAAAGTTTTTCCCTAGTAACGAGCCACCCTTCAATTTTCTATGATTAGGATGCGATGTGAAGGTGCTGCTCCAATGTAAATTTGCTCATATCTTGCATTCATATTGTTTCCTGAAAGGTTTGCATTTTGAATCAGGAATCATCTCAGATAACGACAAGAGTTGTTGTCCTTGACCCAAAGCATGACGTGCAGATAATCAAGGAAAGCAAGTGGAAAGGAAAACCTCGTAAAACCCTTTAGAGGACTGCTCTTATCAAGTTTACATCAGATGATGATTTTGCTCAAATTAAAGTTCGGACTCGAAGTGGAATTTGGGGGAAGCTCAGTGAGGTTTGTGCTATGTTTGTAAACCAAATCCTCTCTTCTGTCTAGTTTAGTGCTAACATAGTTTTGTGATGTGTATCTAGATATCAAACATTCATCAAACCTGGAACAAGTAGATGGTTAATAAATGCAAATGCCCCGTAAGATTGGAATGCTTGGTGTATACTGTAACTACGCACTATAAAACTTACTCATTTTATTTTAACATATATTTTCTTTTGATCAATTAAAAGGAAATTCATTAAAGAGAGAAGGTACTTAAGAGGGGTACCTCAACCCAATGAATATAAAAATAGCCGGAGAAAGAAAGAATCGAAGAGAGAAAAAGACCCAAGACTACGGGGCCGAAAAATAGAATCCCATAAGGCTATTATCATATTTGCCGTTAGACCTAACATTCTTATATTAGCTTCGGCCCAAAAGAACGCTTGAAGTTTAACGTTTCTAATAAGGCTTCCCAACGGTTTCTTTTTGTTATGGAAGAGCCTTGTGTTTCGTTCTTTCCATATGCACCACCAAATTGAGACCGAGACGTTTCTCCAAATTCTATTGAGTCTTTCGTCTATCCAATTATAATTCCAAGACTTATCATTTAGAGTTATATTAGAAGTATAATTCCAACGTCCCCTACAACCTTCTACAAAGTACTCCCATATCCGTTGAATCCTCCAGCACTCATAGAATAAGTGTGCGCTAGTCTCGTCGTCTTCTTCACAAAAGCAACAAATAGTAGAAAGTTCCATTCCCCTTCTTATAAGCTTATCCTTTGTCATTATCCTATCATGAGTGAGGAGCCAAATAAAAAAGTTGATTTTGCAAGGGTAGTCCCGGCTCCAAACAATCTCGGTAGAGTAATTTGGTTCGTTTTGCTCTTGTTCTTTCCTATTACCTTCTTTAACCGTATAGTGGTCGTGCACATTTCCAACCCAAATTCGACTATCCTCAATACCTTCTTGAATGCGGAAAGAGGTGAGAAGATTGGAAATGGTTGAAACTTCACTAGAGATGGGAGTAGAGTACCTTCTTCGAGACATAAACTTCCACCGAATACTATCGCCTACCACTTCATATAAACTAGCCACCACAACGTCCTTGGTCCTTGAGGTTTCATAAGCCATTGGAAATAAGACGCATAACCTCCCTTCGCCAAGCCAAACGTCTTCCCAAAATCTAGTTTCCTTTCCTTCGCCAACTTTGTATCGAATCCCTTTTTTGAAATCATCAAGCTCTTTGTATATATTAAACCAAAGACTACCTCCTTTGCATCCCTTTGGTTGGAGAGTTTCCCAACCGGTGTGAGTTTCACCGAATTTTTCCACTATGATCTTCCTCCATAATGCATTTTTCTCTACTCCAAAACGCCACCACCATTTTTTAAGCAAAGCCGAGTTCATTTGCTTAGTTCTTCTTATGCCAAGGCCCCCTTTTATCTTCGGTTTTGCCACCAAATTCCATTCCACATTGTGAATTCTTTTATTATTTTCATCATCATCCCACAAAAAATTCCTCACAACCTCATCTAGCTTCTTAGTAATTGAACAAGGGGTAAGAAAGAGAGAGAGATAATAAATAGGTAAGCTCGTTAGGACACTCTTAATGAGGGTTAACTTTCCTCCTCTTGCTATCCTTTTTCCGTTCCAAGAGGTAATTCTTTTCGCACAAGCTTTAAGGATTTTTTCCCACTTTTGGGAACCCCCTACTTTATCCCCCAATGGAAGACCAAGGTAGATACTAGGGAAGTTTGCATATTTGCACCCCTACATGTTTGCATAGTTTTCGGCTCCCTCTTCAACCGCAATTACATATAAACTACTCTTGGAGAAGTTAATTTTCAATCCCGAAGTAAGTTCAAAACAAAGAAGAATATAACGAAGGGCGTCGACTTTTTCATTCTTGGCCTCTAGGAAAATAATAGTATTATCGGCAAATTGCAAATGATTTATTTTTGTTCCCCCCTCCTTAACCGAAAATCTCGATATTTAATCGAGTTCTTGTGCTTTGCTCAACATACAACTTAAAACTTCGCCAACAATTGTGAAGAGAAATGGAGAGAGTGGGTCTCCTTGCCGAAAACCCTTTTCGCTACCAAAATAGCCGTAAGGAGAACCATTCTCGAGAACCGAGAACTTTGAGAAGGTTAAACAATTTCTAATCCAAGCTCTCCAAACGCTTCCAAACCCCATTTTGAAGAGGACTTCATTTAAGAATTTCCAATTTACATTATCAAAAGCCTTCTCAGAACCAAGCTTGCAAACCAACCCCGGAGAGTTTTTTCTAAGTCTAGAATCAACGCATTCGTTTGCAATTAACACTCCATCAAGAATTTGTCTTCCCTTAATAAAACTAGATTGAGAAGGAGATATTATAGAAGGAAAAAAAACCTTTAAACGCTCCGCTAAGACCTTTGAAAAACAATCTTGTACACACTCCCAATGAGACTAATTGGTCGGAAATCTTTTACTTCTTCCACACCCGGCTTCTTGGGAATGAGAGCAACAAAGTTGTTTTTTAAAGAAGAATGGAGAACATTGTGGCTATGGATTCCTTGAAAATCTTCATCAAATCTTTTTTGAGGAATTCCCAACAAATAAATCTGTTTCAGAAAATACCGGTTAGATTTGCTTATTGAATTTAATCGACCGTCTGAATCACCTACCCATTTTAATTTAATCCACCACAAGCTAGAAGACCTAATTTATTTTATGCGACCTTCTAGTGTCGTACCTAATTTATGCTATACGACTAGAATTTCTTTTCATTTATCCAACAACACAAATACACAACTATCTTTTAAGAAGAAACTAGGGCTTAACCATTCTTTGTTTCTTATGTTGAATATTTTTCTCTCATGAAAAAATTTGCTCATCAAGTCTATTAGCAAATTTCTTTATATGTTCTTCATCTGCTAGTTTGGATTCTCTACAATCTAGCTACAATTTATAAACTCTATACTAAAACTATTAAACTGCCGAAAAACCTTTCTTTGCATCATTAACAATAGCAAAAAACAATTCTATTGCGATCATCAACCCCTTCATAATTACCTAACCCGACCTTAATTACAAAATTCACCAAGTCCCCATTAGCATAACTCTCTTACAACTTCTAAGAAATTTTCTAGTTCAACTTACAAAAATTAACCATAAAAAAAGTGTGGATCATAATTCCTAGACATATCAATAGAAAATTCAAAATACCTATCAAAAAACAGAATCAAAAAACATTTAAAACAAAAACTTCTTCATAAAATTCAACACCCGAGAAACCAAAAGAACCACCACAGCTTTACTTCGTCGTGAACTAGCCAGCAAGAGTGATAGTGATCATCAAATAAATCTGTTTTAGAAAATACCGGTTACCTCCGTTAAGCAGTTTCAATCTATCTGATACTTCAAAGATGACTAGTTCTAGTCTTCTCCAGCATAACTATTCGTTGCAGAAGTTGTATTCACTTCCAATTGAGGCTGCTGGACCATAACCACCAGAATCAGAATTATCCGAAGAATAATCTTCATCACTTTCATTTTAATTGGTCTATTCCGAAGGCTCTATTGGATCCCCATTTCTGTCTACCCCATCAACAGTATCTCTGTCATAATCAACATCTAATCGTTCTTGCAAAGAGTGGACGATTTGCTTTCTCTCTTAAGTAACGCTAATATAAGGAATCTTCAGCCGGCTGTGCGTCAATCTCACTGTCATCCTCTTCATCAGAAATTTTCTCAGAATTCTCATAACCATGCATCACTTGATCGGACTCTTCACTTTCACTCTCATTTGCACTTCGGGTCTTCTTCCATGTGTAATCATCATCATCTTGCTCATCTCGTTCACGTCTCTTCCTCTATCTCTTGCCTCCCTTTTTTGCCTCCAGAGAGAAAACTCAATCTCACTCTCTTTGCATGATCAAATATTGCGTATGTTTGATTATCGTCATTTGTATTATTGTCGTTTGCATTTTGATTATCCATCCCTAATCTCTATCTCTCTTTTGATTTTTATTCCGTTTCTGGATATTTCTTTTCTTAATTCGGAGAATGGGGCTCTAATACACTTTTATAGAACCCTAAAAGAGGTTATTAATTGTCATTTATGGTATTTTGAAAAACGTCCCGTCCCTTGGAAATTCACGCCTATTAAAGGCTTAATTTATCACCTTCATTACCATCACAACCATTTTCAACTTTCTACCATTTCCCAATATCCTCTGCACCTTTTCGATAAACATCATTACTTTGGTTACTTGTCTTTTCAATTCCTTGTTCATTACCCACTCACGTTTAATCTTGATTAGGGCTACCATTAAGAGGTCTACCGGTGGTTAACATAATCATCTTAAGTTTAAATGGGCATTAATAAAAAAATTCAAAATTTGTGCAGATTTGGAGTAGCAAGTATCTGAGAAGAGGCATCACTATTGTGAGACCCCAAATATTTTTCTCGGGTTTAACTTAACCCGTTAGTTACATTCTGCAGTTATAGTTCCTAAATGTCTTATACTCGAGTGTTTTTAACACTTATAAATTACTCCATAAGAAATTTTAGTTCCTTAATAGAAATGTTTGCCTTAATGTAAACCTTTGGAGTGCTTAAACAATTAAGCATGCAGCCGGACACATGTCACATTTTTAAAATAAAATAAAATAAAATGGGGTATTCCGTTTAGATTCTAATCCCATTTTTCTTCTGCCAGAAACAATTTCTTCTCTTCTTATTCAAAATGAAACAAATTAAACAAATGGGAAATCAATGAGAGTTTGAGCTTGGAAATCCATTACGGGATGTTGATATGATTCCCTTGTTTATTTTGAATTGGACCGAACGATTGGAGGTAGGAGAAATTCATCTTTTGCCTTTGGTTTTCCCATCTTCAAGTTTTGGTTCAATCATGCAAGTAGTTTGGATTGTTTATTGATGGAAATAATTATTCTACATTGTATTTTGATGTTCTTATGATTCATAACAGTTTGAATTTATGAGAAAATGAAATTAGGGATCTTATGAAACTTGGGGATTTTCCCAAAATATGTTTATAATGTCATATTCCTGGTTAATGGTTGAATGGGTTTGTGTAGTTTGACCCAGATTCAGGTTGTAATGGAGATTTGCTTATTTCCTCTTTTTCACTTGTAAACCCCTAGAAAGTATGTTCTTGTATTATTGATTTCATTAGATCCAGTTGTTGGATTGTGATGAAACCTTTACATGTAATACTTCATTGTGTGATATAGGTTCGATAAAAATTTCATGATGATCAGGTCTTGTTTACTACTTCAAACGTTGGATGATCTCTGACTGCGTTTTGCAGGATTGAAGCCCTGGACAGTCAACTGTTCATGGGGTTTTTCTTTGTATGTTTATTGGATAAAGCCAAAATTTAAGTATGAAGTTTATATCTATGTAACTAACCTACTCTAAAATTTTCATGAAGTTCTGATCACTTTAGGTACCACAAAGTGTGGTAGAATCGTGGTTGAATTCTGTGTATTGATAATGAAAGTAGTCATGTTTGAATGTACATAACTCTTTAATGAACCGTTAGATTGTTCTGATTTTCGAATATGTTGTGATACCATCAGTAATAAGGGTACTTTAAAAGTTTCAAGACAAATCACAAAATGTTTACTATAGAAAAGTATAGATTGGTTATTATGGCAGTTGAGAAGATTTGTCAGAGAAGGTGGGTTGAGTTGTTGTCGCTATTAAAATTAGAGATCTGAATATATAAACCTTGTCATAAATTGATATCTAACCGTCACTTTTACTTCAAACTTTTATGAAAATTTCCTTACATAGTTGTGAAGGTGTGGTAAAAAATTCAGCATGTTCCTACCAGTTTAAGATATGATTTTGACAGGGACAGTAGCCTGTGTTTGCTGGACTTATTCCTGAATTTCTTCTGTATATGGTTGGACCTTGGGTTGTGCTTGAATGTGTTGATCAGTTTGAATGATTTATACAGTTCTTATTATATATTAAAGTCTGTAGAGACAAATGGAATTTGTGAGAGTTCACTCAATCTCGACTCTACAGAGGAGTTTAATTGAGTTTGAATGAGTTCATTTTATATATGATCATTGGTGTAGTGCAGGTTGGTTCTTCTAACATTCATTTGATTTTGGATTAAATTCTTGAATAGTAATGCCTATTGGTTCATGTATCTACCTAATTTGAGCTTATGCCTACAATCTGTTTGATAAATGGGTAAAATGAGAATCCACCTTAGCTTATTTTAGTCCGTAGTTAATGAAAAACCTAAAATATTAAGTTGGAAAGCAAACACCATATATTATTTTTCATTGTATGAGGTTAATGATCTTAGATGTTGCATGGAGTTTGAACTAAATTTGGTCAACTAATTTATGTATGTGGTCATGTAGCCATGAACCGGATGGCACTGTATTTCTAAAATCAACATAACAGTTGAAGGTTAAAGCCTTGGACTTCGTTACTTGTTAAGCTTAATTAATGCCACTGAATTTGCAAACATCATCATTCTTCTGTGATGTAAATGTATAGTGCTAGCTATGCTAGCTATTGTAAGTCTGACATTAGTTTACTACCACATTCCGTAAGATATTCTCTTGATGTGAAAGTTAATCCACTTTGGCTAGGTATGCTTTCCCTTTATTTTGGGAATTTATAGATGTTACTTTAAATATTGCTACTGAAAATGAGGTACATAATTGTGACTACTATATATGTCATGAACTCATTGTTATCCTATTGTTGCAGTGGTGGTGTGAAGTAGTTTTCCCTTTTGGAATGGTATGGTTAATTAATTAATGAAGTACTTATGTGAATCGTGTTACAGTCCTGTTAGATTATATTTTTGTCATTAAACAAAATGGACAGAGATCTTTTGTTGTTGATGTGAGTGGCAGGTACAGGTACAAACATAGATGATGGTATCTTGTTCAACACTTGATAGTTTCCAAGGTGATTGTTGGTGATGGGATGTGCTATGGATAGTTGTTTCTATGCAACTCATACTATCCATATTATCTAACTTACTGCTACATCTAGAGATAGTTACTGCCTTGGGTAAGCAGTCTATACTATCTTAGAGATTGTTGTTGCTACGAGAAGCAGTTCATACAATCTATATAAGAGATGATTTCTATCAAAATAGGATAGTTCAGATCATCTAATAAGAGATAGTTACTAGCAGAGAGGGTAGTTCATACTATCTAAACCAAAATAGACGAACTACGGTCGTGCTTGATCCCTTCGAGCAATGGAGAGGGTACGTAGGCAGCCGTTATGCGGTTCAGCACAACTGCATGAGGTTTTTCATATCGTCTAAAAGGGGTTGGTTGCTGCTTGGCAGTTCATACCATCCATTCGGGGATGATTGTAACCTTGGCAGTAAGAGGTAGTTACAGTACTGGCTGTTCATACTACCTTGGGAGATGATTGCAACTTCTTCGAGGTTGTTCATATCATCTAATGAGAATTGAAGGGTGATTGTTGGATGCCAATTCATATCACCAAATGAGACTGGGAGATGGTTGTTGCCATTTAGAGGCAATCAATATCATCTGAGAAGAATGGTTGTTGTTTATGATGACAATTCATACCATTGATATGGAAATGATTACTAACTCTCTTGAGTGGTTCAATCATTTGTAAAAGACAGTTTGTTAGCTTGACAGAGTGTTGTGAGTTTCATTGCCAAGAGTGGCATCCCATTATTATGGCTACCCGCGGAAGACCGTCTGGGACGGTGGCTGGCTTCTGACTGCCTTGACATTAGAGATTGGTCCTCACAGTTGAATAATAAAAACTTTGATGGCATTGATGATGCTAATCTACTGTGAGTTTGTCAGGCCTTTAAGGGCATCCCATTACTATGGCAACCTGCGGAAGACCGTCCGGGACGGTGGCTGATACCCGACTATCCTGGCATTAGAGTTTGGTCCTCAAAGTAAAACGATGAAGCTTTTACATATTCGATGACCTTTGGTATGAGTAAGATAATTATGTTTATATTCTTATAAAACAGTTTGTGAGAAATTGAAACACAATCGCTCAGAAAAAAAGTAAGCCTTTTAGCGAAAATTGGTAACATTGGTTTTTTTTTTGAGTGGCCTATCGGAAAGTTGGAGATGGCCTAATGGACTGAAACCTGATCCATTGAAAGTAAAAATTTTCCGTTCTGTCACAACTATTATTAGGAGTAGGCCGAATAGTTCACATTCTCACTACTGGATACATTTTTTTCATCCCACCCCTTTAGTACCCTATTATCATTTTCTCCTTTTTGGTTTTCCTACAAGTCAATACAAATTTTTGACTAAAATTTCCCCCCCTAATTTTCATTCAACATTTTCAAAAATTTCCCCCCACTTTCTCCAACTAATATTGTAATTTTTTTTTGTTACGACATTAATTTTAGTTGGAAGTTTTTGCAAACACAATCCCCTGTTGTCTAGCAAACAAATGCATTTATTGTTCAAAAATTCCATTTGCCACAATCTTAGTTGTCCATCTTACATCAGCAATATGATATGGGGAAATAGGTCAGCAGCTCTATCTTTGTTGATAAAGATGCTCAGCAACATGTGACAAACACAACCAATTTTTCGGGGGTCATGGATTCACTAAACAAATCTAATGTTGCAAAACCAGAGTGAAAGGTGTTCTAACACACCAGCGATAAGAACACAGGATCTTGCATTATTCCATACTCTCCTCCCCTACGAGGAAAATATTCAATAACCAAATCTTTTCCAATTTAAGGTGAATCCTTGAAGTTTCAAATAATCCAAGTCAATTCAGTATCTTCATGCAACATCATTTTAAAATCTTTGGTAACACCATATCTTGGTGATGTCTTATTCAGGTGCAAGTGTATTTATATTTTGATACCACATGTTCAAAATACTATCTTCAGCTTTCCTCTACCAACCACATCTTTTCTATCAATATTTTAGTCTCTCAACTTTATTTTATGGAGAACCTCATCACGGCTGGAAAACCCAATTCTACTGAGAAAGAAATTCAAGAACTTTCCTCCCAAATGGCTGAAAAAGTCACTCTTCCATTAAACCTCCCATCTACCCTCATTGAACTTGTTTTCATTGATAAAACTGTGGTGTTTTTTGAAAAATGATAACAACAGGAAATGGTGCATGGTGGTCTATGTTTATAGTGAATCTCTTGTACCTATTGCATCTGTAAGAAATTTTAGTGGTTTCAGAAACAAGGTTCTCATAAGATTTTATGATGAAAATGATTTTAACAAGGTTGAATCTCGGAGACCATAGTTTGTTTGTGGCAACCTCATCGTGCTGAGAACTGTCCCATCTACTGGATCGCCTGATAATTGTCAAACAACATTCACCGATGAACTGATGTAGTTGATTCTATGTAATTTTCCTAAGGAATGTATTGAGTTTGAAGATCTGAAAGCTTTAACCTTCAAATTGGGAGAATTTATTGATGCTAATGAACCATATGAAAATCATCCCTTGAAGAAAAATATCAATATTGCATGTTCCTCTCCATAAACCGCTACCAACAGGAATCCCTCTGGTTACAAGAGGTAAACAACCTCTTCTGCATTTCATGTCGTATGAAGAAAACAAGTTAAACTTAAGACTATTCAAGGAGAATATAGTCATTCTTCAAACACACAAGATTCTCTCCCAAAAGTTTCAAGATGGATGCCTCCCCAACCTCAGGTGTCTACAACTGAAGTGATTCCTACTAACTCTCCTGAAATCCCAATCCCCACTCTTGCAGACATAATACGTATTGTTAGTGGGGTTAAAGAAGAAAGCATCATGCGAAGCCCGTGCGTGAATATTAGTTCTAGAAAAAATAAAGTCTCCATATCCATAAAAAAAAATTATTATTCTCCCAGCATATGAAATATCTAGATAACAAAATATTAAAGAAGAAAAACCCGACCATAATAAGGAAAGCATAATTTTCTTAGAAAAATAAGATTTATATATATTTGGGGAGGAATCAATGAAACAGTTAATTTTTTTTCATATTAACATAATTTCGACGTTAATTTTATAAAATTAAAAAGATAATTTTTTGATGACATGTTCCTACTAAATTGTTCTACATTCCAAGCGAAAATGGGCATTTTCCGAGACGTATAACACCACCATCTACCACGTTGAAAACTAACAGTTAAAATTAAAATCGGTTGATGAAAAAGTTTGGTACTCAGAATACACCAATTTATTGTACGGATCTAGAGCTTTGTAAGAGGATCATATCACAAAAAAATAGCTTCAAGCTCATTTGTTTGGTTTTATAAAAAGACTAGCTCCGAAGTTATAAGATAATTTGAGAATAACCATATTAACGAAGCCTTCTCCTATATATACAATTTATATTTGCATGAAACTGAACTTTTTTTTACCCTAGGGAAGATTTTACTTTACATTGGAGATAAATAACTCAAATTTAGTGCCTCTATGTAAAACCATGTAAATAAACTATAAAGATTTCTCGATGGTTCTAAAAAAAATAATCAAAAATGATATATAATATACAAGTTGAGTCTAATACATAATGTTGGATACTTTCAATAACATAGAAAATAATATAGTTTCAATAACTCGGGGGAATTTGAACGAATGTGTCCCTTTTTAACTAGTCACCATGGATGTCCGTTGAAGATGAACATGCATCTCTAATGGATGCAATTTCCCTAAAAATAATGATGTTTGATTTTAGATAATATCATCAAAAAACTTTCGGTTTTCTCTATTCTCTAAAGTATTATTAGGATTTTTATATAGTGTGTTCTTTCTTGAATCAAGGGTATCTTGAAGGCATTATTATAATTATCATTATTTAAATTAATGTATGTCATGTTTTTTCTCTCCTCAATCTGTTTTCAATTTCATCACAGTTACATCTAATTCTATCATTTTTCATCAAATTGGTTTTAATTTATAACAATTGAAGTATCAAATTTTAATAACAACCTTTCAGTTTGATGCAATTGCATCAATTCATAAAGTTAGAATTTCTAATTTTTTTAATTTAACTTAATTTTTTTAATTTTATTCGAATTCGTTCATTTTATTTTTTTTAATAATCATATAATTCTATTCCAATCTATCCAATTTGAATCCCCGGTCGGTCCCAGTGAAAATGGTAATTCAGTTGTGAATTTATATGATCATTTATACATATATATAGCCGGTTATGAGATGAATAGTCGTGAATTATATGA
>JAJJMC010028810.1:0-11979 GCA_023531435.1 Papaver californicum
TATATCACCTTTTTCAACATCTATCTGATTTTTCTTGTTTTCTTCATCAATCCATCTCATACTCCCACTCCCTAGACCGAATAAGAAGAAAAAATTTAACAGAAAATCAACATAAATAAAGACATTCTGGCAAAATTCCATTTATACTTTCAAAAACTTAAAAGAGTGGTTTAGTCAAGTCATGCAAATCTGTGAGAGAGAGAATTGCACCTGAGTGTACTTAAAACACCATATCTGCAGGCAGAAGTACAGGGAGAAACAGAGAATTAGGTTCTAAGGTAATAAACTGAAGGTGATAAGTTCCATTAAAACCATGACTGATTCGAACAGATGAAATTACTCCATCCTCAGTTTCTGTGATTGTGCCTCTTTCTTCTTTTGTAACCAAATGAAATCTCTTACCACGATCAGATGATGATGATACAACAGTGAAAGAAATAGAAAGATTAATTGCAAAGAATGTCGAAATTAAGAGACCAAACCAAAATGGCGATGAATTTCTTAACATTTTCTTCATTGTTGCATGTCACGGTTGGTAACCTTGAAACTATTAAGGCTTGTACAAAAGTACAAAATGGCTAAGTGAGTGTAGGTGTCTTCATGAAAGACACGTTCAAGTAACTAAGTGCAACGTGAGCAATGGAAAAAGAGAGAGATAAGCATACCACTTCAAATGCAATACAGCACACACAGTCGGACTCATGCCGTGAAATAAAGACAAATATTGTCAGTAGAGGTAGTTTCATATAGCGCTCGGACAAGTTTGCACTTGGATGACATCTTTGGCTGAAAAAAATATGAAAACACAGATGGTCGGGTCATGTCCGCAGTATAAATGGGAAAATTAAGGGTAAGGGTTCGGGCAGCTTTCATGTGAAACCACTTTCAAGAATACAATTATTAGCAAAATCAAACTACAAACATCATATCATTTTAAATAGAACTAATAAGCCACAATGGCTCAAACCGGCGGAGGAAGTTTTGCTAGTTTAGGGTCTCTTCAATCCAGTCTCACATGGCGGGTAAGAGTTAATTTCCTTTCAATTGGAACAAAGAAAGGATAAATGCAACGAGAATCAAAATAACCCACTTAACGCTCAACATCAATTAACTAAATTCAGTTAATCACCTAATCTTGCCTCAGCTCCACATAATCATCAATTAAGATAAATGAAACCTTTTTAACAAATTGTATACCCAGATTCAAATAATCACCTAACTTAGCGGCGCTTGCACCAATTCTACTTATCGTACGGAGACTCAAAAACACACTCCACAATAACATAAACTATAAATACATGTCAACCGGTTAACAAGAACGGACAAAACGGTTAAAGCTCCAAATTAGTACGAAAAATGGAAAGAAGGCGGACCAAAACGGTTGTGCTCATTTAGAACCGAGCTCAGTGCTATTAGAGTTCGGTAAACTTCCATTTGGGTGACCAGACACCAAGTTGTTGTTTTGCCTCGATGCAGCTTGTCCATTGCCATCACCATTGACGGGTTGGACTAACATGTTAGTGCTGACGCCTTGGAGAGCAGCTACAGCATCTGGCCCATATAGCTGGTTCAGCTCTTCCTGTTTCATCAAATTACATTCTCTGATAAGAAACTTAAATTCATCATCTACCATGTATCTATCGCTATTGAGCATGCTTACAACTTAAATGGAAATTGATGTTCAATCATAAAGATGATGAAAAGTTTTTGAATAGTGAACCATTAAAGTCTTATTTTCAGTTGCGAGCTTCTCGCATTCCTCGGACAGCCTCTGCAGCTCGCCACTGAGGCTATGATTTTCATTGTTCAAAGTCTCAACTCTAGCTTGTAACTCTTCGCATTCAGCCTGGTGAGAAAAATAAGCCCAAAACAAAATATTCATGTCATTCCAAAAGCAATCTATTCAAAAATAATGTCACTCTAGTACACGAAGCAGAACAAGATTGTTCATGCACATACCTGCTTGCGCAACCTTGACCTCCTAGCTGACTCCCGATTGGACTGCTTCCTTTTCTGTCTTTTTAGTTCACGTTCATCCTGCTAGAGAGTTGACAGTCAATAGCCATCATATTTTCTCTACAGCTGCTATAGAACAGTTTATAGCATAAAATACAGCTTTCCCTAGTGAAACAACCTTAAAGATAAACAAAAACAATATAGAAGAACATCACATTGCCAGCAATCTGACAATTATCTTCTATACTGCATACCTGAACCCATACATGGTCAGCGGGAACTCCTTCATGTCCAACCATTTTGGACTGAACTGTGGCTACTCTAAGAGGTATAGTTCCAACAGGAGACGTATTCCAAAGGTCCATTCCCATGTTCAAATTAGTCCCTGGAATAGTTCCTACTGGCTTCCCAGGAACTGTAGCTGGAACCACTGCACCACTGTATCCAACAGTACCGTTGTTCTGGGCGTTTGCTCCTGAAGGGTTCTAGAATTTAGCACACACATTTTACGTAAAAATACAAGACTTATGAGTGCTTCAAGAATGACTAACACTACCTTCCTCGAGCATCTGGTTAAAGCTTTTTTTCTTTGTCCCAGAAACATCCTGGGAAAAAAAATTAAGAATAGTAACGTAAATCAGCTTAACATTTCATCACAGTGAAGTGTTTCTTAATCAATGAAGGTTTTTCCTGAGTAGATCACATGATTCACATCTGAACCTCAAATCAACTCCAGTATGAAACAAAATTTAATTTCAGAGGTACTTGACAGAACAAAATTAAGACTCAAAAATGACGTCAGCCCATGAACTCTATTGGTTCTGCAGGCCAGAACAAAACTAAGACCCAAAAATGACGTCTGTCCAAAATGAATTAACCCAGCCAAACTTGTAAATTCTTCCTTGGCCTCTCACTAACTTTCTAATCACAAGGCTATAGAATGATGCAAGAGAAGTACATACTCTTTGATTAGTGTTTTCATCACTTGACTCTGACGCGCCCTCACTCCCACTGTCAGCACTAATTGAAACAAATTAACAATTATACAACCAATAGGATACTGAAACTGAAATTGGAAGTCCAAAAGAGAACCTACAAAGTGCCATTTAACCATAACTTAATAATGAGAACAGAATTCAGGAAGAAATTGACTACGGAATAACGCTGAGCCAAATCACCTTTGTGAGGCACCGTCATTTCCTGACCCTGAAGTCACCTTGGCGCTTTCTCCAGATTTTCCAACTACGAGACCTGCATTTCCTGAATTTACTTTGGATTTCTTTGTTGAAACCCTATCTTTTCGGTCGGGGCCCTTCCCTTCTATTTCTTTAGCTACATCCGGAGCCTATAGAACAAATAGACAAGTGTGGGTCACTTGTAATTAAACTTGAATCTATCTGGCGGTTTTCTCCTTTCGGCGTTGCACAAAGGAAAAAATTGAAGGATCACATATAGAAGTAGCGAACACTTCCATGTGGTTAGGTTCAGTAATTCACAGTTTTAGCTCAGGTAGTGGTCCTGAAAGGTCCACATGTTTCACGACATATTTGTTACAACATTATTCTTTGATTTTAGAAACAAATAGAAAGTACAAATGTCATCGGTTCGAGAAGACCAGATGAAAGAGCAACATATAACAACAACAGGTGGAGATGATTACCGGAGGAGGTACACCTGGATGAGGATAAAGTCCTCCATGAGGATATAAACCGGGGTATGGAATAGGAGTTCCGTACGGAGGCATTAAATGCTGAAAAGAACAACAACGAAGAGCAAGTATAAACTTACTGAGACGCTGTGAAGAAATATATCTACTCACAAGCATTTCATGACTCGTGACTGCACAGGCATAGCTGTTAGAGATAATACCTGGGCGCCCCACACATATGGGTGAGGAGTTGGGGAAGCAACATTTGAAGTGAAAAAGGGAGGCGGAGGGGCTGCCCCGTAGTATGCCTATTGAAAAGTGATAAGCAAGCAGTGGGATACAAAAAAAAAAAGAAAAAAAGATAACAAATAAAAAGTCTGCTTAAGTGAAACCTAGTTACTAACCTGCATTTGAGTAGTCCAATCAGGATATGTGGCCGTTGGTGGTGTTTCCTGCATATCATAAGAAGCATGACATAAACTCAGGAGTGAAGGAATGAAATAAAAAGAAGAGAAGCTAAAAGGACCTGAGTCGATGCAGTTGGCGCAGCAGGCTTTGCTGCTGTACTCTCTTCTCCAGTACCCATTCTTTACAAAGCAATAAATCTGAGTAATACACCTCAGAACAAATCTGTCATCACAAGATCTTCTATTATATGATTCATTGATGAGCCAAGCCAGACAAGCACCTCCAAGTTCATAAAACCAACCAAGCAGGGAAGAAACATATCAAACACACAGTGTGTTCATGCAAGGGAACTTATTTACCATGTGTCTCCAGTTATATTCATGTCTACTTAACTAGTTTTTGTTCTTTTCTTCAACAGGCATATATTGTAAAGCGAGACACTTCCACGTTCCAACAAAGCCGAACATTAAACAAGACAAAGCACACACTTATATGGTAGGAAAAAACATGACATTTAACATAGTGAAAGAGACAAACGATATACTCAGAACTGTCTTCTTAGTAGACTATAATAACTACACATACTTCCTAAATCAATGTTATGCAGTCCTTCATATTTCATATATTCAGTATAGAATTCATCCAGGGTTTTAAAAGATCCAACTAACTTCTACACTGTATATTCAAATTATCAAGAGCTAGAGGAAGAACACTAAGGAGACTAACATCAGGTTTCCGTTGAACTATCAATCAAACACTTGAGCATCTCCTAATGCTAATATAAGCAATAAATTCCATAATTCTATATACATAAAAGGGTGAAAACCCATGGAAGTTTGAATTCTCACACTTTCTCTAAATAGAAAATTTCAAAACCCTAATTTCTTAATCAACACTAAAACTTTTAAAAAAAACAAACATCAAAAAGAGAGATTCTACGAGCAGGTTTTAAAACACTACACCCTAATAAACAATTCAGTTTCAAAATAAATCTTGAGAAAAACAGAAGATAGAAAGAGAGAAAAGGGAACCTGTTTTCATGGCGTTACAAGGGAAGGAGAGAGAAAATGAGGTGGATGTCCAGGTCGGAGTTTTTAGGACAACTCAACCTTTATTATAATCTAACGGCGTAAAAATTAGGTCTTCTTCGTTTTTCAATCTACGGTTTAAATTGTGAATGAAATTAAAGAACCAGTTCTAAATCTTCTCTGAATCTTCTTCTCCTTCGTCTCTTCTCCTTCTACGTGTCTGGGTTTTATCCACGTTGCATATATTGGATTAAGATTTGCTTCACTTGAGGTACCTTTTTCAGAAATTAGGGTTTCGTTATTGGTGTCACGTGGATGTCAAAAGGTAGAAAGCTGTTGGAGTTTTATTGGAATTAGAAGGAATTAATATGGCTCCGTTCGAGAAACTAACCTTTTCCATCCCGTTACTTAAATTAGGAAACGTATACTTTAAACTTTCTTCAAATTTTATCTCTATCGCAATTTTTTTCTTTTTGTTTATCGTTAAACCATAAAACCATAAGTATTTCATTATAAGAAATATTTATACGATAATTAAAAAAAAAACAAGCAGATTATAACATGAAACAAATATAAAAAAAATATAAAACGTGAATAAATCGTAGAAAGAAAGAACGATTTATCACAATAGCATCTAAATCGTGTACTTTGAGAATGGAGAAGAAATAGTTTTCAATATCATAATTTGACCATTTCGATAGATTTTTTTTTTGGAAAAGAGATGCTCCTATGACATAGGAGTGATTTGTCCAAAAGTTCTTCATGTGTATCACCTAATCCGAAATCCTAGATCTATTTTTATGATGAAAAAGAACTTGATCTTCACCCAGTTCGTCGATGTACTTTTATCAAGAAAACCTAACACAAACAAATCGTTAGAAAGAAACACTATAAAAGTGCAGATAAAATCGTCTTAATACCGAAGATAAAAAAAAAAACTCCTAAATCGAAATCAACTATATCCAATACTACTAAAAACAAGAAATTTTTTGTTCATATTTAGTCCTTTGATCTGAGCAAAGGAGGAAGAAGAAGTTGATGGATTTTTCTATAGATTTTAAGAAGAGAGAGCGAAAAGAAATAAAAAGAAAACAATTAATCACGCAACGTCTAATCATCAAACTTATCTATCTGACTAATCACAAACTAGGGTCAGGGGGATTTTGGTATTACTATATTGCCATGAGTTTTTGAAAGAACCCACATCTAGGATATATTTAGGGGTGCTCAGAATTATACCAATTATATAAATAATTTGAAAACTTTTTTAAGGCTTATTGTTAAAAGTTAAGTAAAAATTCAAATTCTATAACTTCTGATATTACTTGGATACTTCTGGCTAATAGATTCATGGATTTACGTTCTTTTCCCACAATCTTGCCTTTGGCTTTTTTTCCCTACCGCCTCATTTCTTCTCTCTATATTCCTTTTTTCTGTTTGTTTTTTCTCCCCATTAATTCCACTTTGCTCATCCTACATTGTGTTCTAATTGTTCATTCTTGTTTTAATAACTATTTATTTTGTTTTATTTTGCAGGCATAATTTTTGGCTAAAAAGGATAAAAAACAAATAATTTTCTATTGGTAAATCATAACCTTAACCTTTTTTGGATTATCATCATCATTCTTTCATTCGAAAATCTTATTCCTATGAGATTGTTGAAAATTCGGTATATCACCACCATGACCACCATCATCCGCAGCAGCAACAGGCAACGTAAATAGATTTTTACAAGCTGCATCTTCATCTTCGCTGGATATTGTAGAATTAGAAAAACCACTTTCCTTAGAGATAGATTATCAAATATGTTTCCCTCTCTATTGAGGTATGGATTTTTTTTCCCCATTTTTTAAATATCTTTGGTTAGCAGCGAATTGATAAAAATAAATAAATTATTATTTATTCATTGATTTATCAACGTTCATGAATTCTATATTTGAACTCACGCTGACCCTCGCAATCTAGGTAAGACTGTGTTAACTTATTCTGCCATTTCTATGGGATACTTTTCATAATGTTCCAAATTATTTATTATTTCGGTATGGGAATGTTATTTAGATTTTAAAATTCAAGATATAAGCTGACTGTAACAATTCAACTTGATACTAATTAAATTGATTAGGCTATTGTTAAAATGGGAAAGTGTGTTCTATCAAGATCATTTATTTTAGACTCTTGTTATTTCCAATCCATCATTATTATTAACCAATCCATATATTTAAAAAATCCATTTTTTTTATTAATACAATCCTATGGATTGGATTTATTTTTTGTGACTTTTACAAACATAAATATTTCAACTTTTTCGTCTCTAATCAATCAAACATTATTCATCTTTCTTCTACCTATTAACAGAAGAAACACTAAACTCATAATTACTGCAAAATTCAAATCGACTTAATAAATCGGATATTAATGAATATTTGTTGAAAAATTAATTTCTTCGTCTTGATTAACTCAAAAGTACATGAATACCAACAAAAAAAAAATCACTGTAATTTTTTTTGAAAATCACCGTTTCTCTTTTAACTTTTGCAGTAACGTGACCGACACAGTCAATGCAAAAGTCTGATCAGTGTTGTCTGTCAATCTCTTTTCTTTTCAGACTTTATCAGAATCAAGGTGAAAGCGCAATTAAAATTCGTCAAAAAAAAAAGTGAAAGCAATTAAAGCAAGATTTTTCTTGGTCGAATCAATACATTTCTGCTTTATTCATTGGGAACAGAAATTCGACAATAATAATATCTTTTCATCTCTCGTGTTTCTTGATCAAATCACAACAATTTCTTTTCTTCTCTCGAGTGGTCAAATCAATTTTTTTCAGCTTTATTCATTGTAAACAGCAATTTCTTTTCTTCTCTCGAGTGGTCAAATCAAATTTTTTTCAGCTTTATTCATTGTAAACAGCAATTTCTTTTCCTCTCTCGAGCAGATCGCCTGGTCTTGCACGCCTCATCGATCAGAGAAACTTCTAGAGAAAAACAACACTAAAACTTCATTTCATCTCACTCTCTGTTTAAAGAAACTCCACAACATTTTCTTCTCTGTATTAGGGTTCCTTTTCTCCGTTTCATGTTCTTCTCTTCATACATACCAAACTCTCCAAGAAGGTTCGTCATCTCTTTTTTTTCCTCTGTTTATTCAACAATTTATAGTCGTTGCAAAATCATTCTGTGCTGCTTAGTTTATCAGATTGGAAGCTTACTCTTGCTGATAATGATCTTCTTCTTCTTGCTGTTTCTTTCTTCTTCTTCTTCTTCTTCTTCTGATTTAAATTTAAGGTTAGAAACAGAGAAACAAAAACTCGGTACAAGGTCAAAATACACGAAGATCTCAATTTCATCATCATCATCACCATCTAAGAGAAACCAAAAGTGAAAAGAAATGATTGGAGACGGAATCGAAGACGAAGAGAAATGGTAGCTGAAGGAATTGCACGTCTTCAACAAAATGCCTTTTACATGCATCGAGCGCTGGTGATTAATTCAATTCATTCTTCAAAAACCCTAATTCACAAATCCCTAATTCTTAATATTAATTTTAATTTTATTTTTTTTTATTTTTTTTCAGGATTCGAATAATTTGAGAGATGGGTTGAAATATTCTGCTCAGATGTTATCTGAGCTTCGTACATCAAGGCTTTCGCCTCATAAATACTATGAGCTTTGTAATTATTCTATATCTCTCTTTATCATTCTATTGATCGATCATGGATCGTATAGATCTGATGAATTCAATTTGAAGTTGGAATTTTGGAATGTGAGATTTTTTATTGATTGGTTTGTTTTGGTGATGAGTAGATATGCGAGCTTTTGATGAGTTAAGGAAGTTGGAGATGTTCTTTAAAGAGGATTCTAAGCGTGGTTGTTCTGTTATCGATTTATATGAGCTTGTACAACATGCTGGAAACATTTTACCTAGACTGTAAGTTTGAATTATTGAGAAAAAAGAAGAAGAAATTTATCTCACTTTTGCAATTACTATTTATTATGGTCAGTAATTAGATTAGTTTTACAGGGCATTGTCATTAGGAAAAAAATTTATCTACATTTTGTGACATGAGAAAAAATTTGGGCTTCACGAATCTTGCACAAACTGTTAGGGTTTTATAGATAATGAGAAATATCTTGGTTCTGTTTGGAGAATGTAACTTGAGTTCTCTAAATGCCTATAGTGTTGTGCCCCTACCTAGAGAGTTGAGGGCTTTCCGCAAAGAATGGCAAAACGAATGTAGTGTAAACGGTTCTTTGATATGGATATTTAGGGGTAAGAAATAATGCTTTATTAGGTATTGACTGTGTTTTGTTTCTTTAGGTATTGCCGTAACCTGTTGTTAAATTAGCGACAAGGGAATCCATTATTTGTTGTTCCTTCGGTATCTTGTAAGGTATCCAGTGAAGGTTTCTAAATAACATAACAAGTTCTATATATGACAGCTGACAAGACTACTTCTCTCCTTAATGCAACAAGATTTTTGAAAAATTTAACAGACAAATAACAAATAGAGCTGTGAAGAGCGGCCATTTTGATTACCTGTATCTCTGCTAATTAATTACTTCCATAGCTTGTATATAATTTAAGCCATCATTCACGGCAAATGTTGTAAAGTTTCTAAATCAGCACGCCTCACTCTTTTTTGTTTAGTTTTCTTAAATTGGTGTTCTACCGTTGATTGTCAGGTATCTCCTCTGTACAGTAGGATCAGTGTACATAAAGTCGAAGGAAGCTCCTGCCAAGGATGTTCTCAAGGACCTTGTTGAAATGTGCCATGGAATTCAACATCCTGTACGTGGATTATTTCTAAGAAGCTACCTTTCTCAAGTTAGTAGACACAAGTTACCTGACACTGGTTCTGAGTATGAAGGGTATGTACATCCCTTTCTGCTTTATGCATAAAACATATTGTATGCGTTAAACCGCTTAGTTACATACTTTCAAATAGTGCTGCTTAGTACTATATTGATTACATGTATCCGACAGAGCTTCTTCTTTAGAGTAGTAAGGCTGTAATTGAAAGGAGACTGTTACCATGAGGGCTACATGTTATGAAAACAGGAGGGTGGTGGTGGTTTTCATATCACGTAAAGTGATGATAATATCATTTGCTGAAACCTAGTTGTCTGACTTTCCTATTTTTCTGTTACCACCGAAATCCAAGACATATAGGGAATGTGTGAAGAAGTGAATCATTCAGCAAGTCTTACTACATTGCATTGCAACTTGCACAATCATAGTATTATTGATAATATTTGCATGTTTGATTTTGCTCTTTTGGTGGATATTAGCTTTTATTTCTGTTAGGTAATCTCTTAGTAGTTTATTCTATGTATTGTTTTGTCCATCAGGAGTCTTAGGAACTGCAGCTGCCTTCGAAAATGTGGGTGGAAAGATGCTCGAATCCGTCCTTATAAACATGTAAGCTCTGTTCCTTTATCGTTACTCAGTATGTTTGCTTTTATCATACATGTTTGCTCAAATTGTTCTTTAGAACCATCCTTACCTGTCTTAGAACCATCCTTACCTGTATATCTGTTTCTGAAATATATCTAAAAATATGAACCCAAATACTTTTATTTGAAATATATCTAAAAATACAATTCATAACCCTGCTTTTAGATAAAATGCTGAGATGTTGTCACTCATATATGAACAACAAACTGACATTTCTTGATAAGAGGTGTAGAGTAGAAAAATGTATATAGATAGAGAGCACAGACATATCAAAAGAAAATGCAACTAATAAAGAACATTTATAAATGAGTTATTAAAATCTATTATTAATAAAAAAAAATCTAAAAAAACTAATAACAGCCGAGTCAACAAAATTTAAAAGCGAGTAAGAACATTTAAGGTTTTCCACTCATCTAATCTATCTTTAATGTAAGATTCCCATCCTTCAGCACATGGAAGATGTTGATATATCCAACTGGGATGCAGTGGAGGTAGTGGAGCATTTGGGTATAGAACTGCCTTATTAAAGTGCATCCCATCACAATTCACAATTGAAACAATTATTGCATTTTCTAACACCTCACCCCTTAGTGGTAGATATGTCCTATACTCTGATTGATGAAAAACTGAAAGTATGCAATTAAATGTAGTTGCAAATAAACATCCCATTTCAGGGAATGCCATCCAACCATAAAATCCGCAACCATTATCTGATAGATGGTTTAACCTTTCTTCAAGTTTCAAGCATAAATCATTACCACCTATAATACCAATATGAAGGTCCATGTTTATTTTTAACTCAGCCATCATTTTAATCCGAACAATCTTCCATCCATCAATTTTACTCAAACCTAACATTTCTGCACAAGCTCTATATCCACAATGACCATCGCCGCGGATATTTTCCAATTTATGAATAACTCTTTTCATAACGTTAACATCTAACCATTCAAACGACTTATCCGGTCTCTCGTTCAAATCTGGTATTCTACTTTCATTTGCTGCATTTTCATGTAATACAAGTACCATACTCTCAGAATCAACCTCATTTTGAGATTTTATTTTTAACTTCTCAGCGTTCTTTTTTAACATCTCGGCATTTTTCTTTAGCTTCTCGTCATTCTTTGTTAACTTCGCGGCAATCTTCTCAGCAGTCTTCTTCAACTTCTCAGCATTCTTCTCTAACTTCTCAGCATTTTTCTTTGACTTCAGAATCTGTTCTCTACCATGTTCAAATGCAGATGGATTTCTCTTTGTTGAGTTTGATGCTCTTTGTTGTGCTTTTGTTGGACGACCTTTGGTGGTGACCGGCATAACTGGTTCCTCTAACCTGGTCATATCTGGATCAGCAAGCTCATTCAATTTTTCTACGATACACATACGTTGTAACGTGTTTGAATTGTTCCACCTAAGCTTAATTTTTGGTATTTGTGGTAAATCATCAAATTCGACCATTTCGTCAACACTATAAGGACGAGTACTTAGTTG